>JAZDUA010000266.1:0-492500 GCA_038098605.1 Gryllus longicercus | reverse complement strand
CTACATTATATGGCTTCTTTCTCCGATATATTTTTTTAAATAATTTCTCCAAGATATTTGATTTGTTTAATTTCTGAATATTATACCATATTTTTTCTTCATTGTTGCAGGTGATGTCTTAATATTTGGAATACATATGTTTTGTCAAAAGAAATTTATAGGCCGACTTTCAAGGCATGTTTACTCAAAAATCAACTTGCTGAAATAGCTGTTTCTACCGAGTCTGACAATACTGATAAATCATCCGCGAAAGCTGACAGTCCACTGTTAGGTTGTATCTTTTACAACCAAATCGTATCCTGTCATTGATATGATGTTCTTCCAGTCTTCCTCCATTCTCTTATAACTTTTTTCCAAGACAGTTGAAGAGCCGTGGTGAAAGACCATCCCCTTGGCGAACTCCTGTTTTGATCTCAAAACTTTTAGATAGTTCACTTCTAAATCTCACTTTGGAAGAAGTATTTGTTAACATTTGCCTAATTACGGTTATCGTTTTAGTATATAAACCAAATTAATTAAGAATTTTAAATAAGTTTTCCCTGTCAATTGAGTCATATGTATTCTTAATGTCAATAAAAC
Organism: Gryllus longicercus; assembly: GCA_038098605.1. Taxonomy (NCBI): domain Eukaryota; kingdom Metazoa; phylum Arthropoda; class Insecta; order Orthoptera; family Gryllidae; genus Gryllus; species Gryllus longicercus. Next base: position 491,921 of record JAZDUA010000266.1, on the reverse strand, counting down.
AATTATACAATCTTTAGTCCTTCTTAAATAGGTCATAATTACTTTTAAGTTAAAAATATGTTCCTAGCGGGATTGTTTATGTGCACTCATCAGAATTGCCTTCGAAAGTGAGATGTCTCTGTACTTGCTTACATTAGTTTTGTCACCTTTTTGCTGGAGTGGGTGGATTAACGCTGACGTCCAGTCTTGGGGAATTGGTTCGGTATTCCATATATCCTTAATAATTTCAGTTAATTTATTTAGAAAGTTGTGTGCTTGCATGTTTCCAAATTTCTGATACTATGGAGTCTTCTCCAGGTACTTTATTGTTCTTGAGAGAGGCAATTAGGCTTTTAAGTTCCCCGACAGTTGGTGGTAGTGAATTGAGTTGTTGAGGGGTTTGATGGGGAAAGGTAAAGTTCAACTGCGGAGAATCACAATTCAGCAGCTTTTCAAAGGACATAGCAAGTATTTTACAATTTTCTACATTATTAAATGCAACTTTCCTATTATGGTCTTTAGAGCAGAGACTTGGGGGGAATACTTACTAAGATTTTTCTTAAACTTTTTTTAAAATCACTCTTGTTATTGAAATACTGTTCAATTTGTTGTACCTGCTCTTGATCATACTTTATTTTATCATTACGAATTAATTTGGATGTTTCGTTTCGAACTTTAACTAACTGTATTCAATTTTCGTTTTTCTTGTCTGTATTCCATACTTGCCAGACTTGTCTTCCGTTAACAGTTTCCTCACACTCTGAGTTCCACCACATGTTTTTTTTCCTTTTAATTAGAGGAATCGTATCCTTTGCTGTTTGATCTAAAGTTTATTAAGTTATTTATTATTATTATTATTATTATTATTATTATTATTATTGGCGTATAGGCCATTGCTGACCATGCTACACAATTAATGTGTGTAATTTTTCCAGGATCAGCTTTTCAGCTGTATCTCTCAGTACGACAAGGTTGTTAGGCCTGACGTGTGAATAATGAATTCATAGCATGATCATGCTGGGTGAAAGGTCAATCAAAAATACGACCATGTCTACGCAGGACTCAAACTTGCAGCCTCCTCGACGCAGACGCCGGCTGCCGCAACTGTCTGCGCCACGGGACCGACTTCTTCTTCTTCTTCTTCTTCTTCTTCTTCTTCTTCTTCTTCTCCTTCTTCTTCTCCTTCTTCTTCTTCTCCTTCTTCTTTTTCTTGTTCTTCTTGTTCTTGTTCTTGTTCTTCTTCTTCTTCTTCTTCTTCTTCTTATTATTATTATTATTATTGTGCTTTATTTTCTCAACTCACGTAACAATTTTCATAAATTATTTATCAATTATTAACTAAAAGAATTGGTGTACTTTCTCACAAAATTAATTTTCTGTAATTATTAATTAGTATTATTACTATTAATTAATATCATTACGTACAGCAGTAAGTATGTAGTTGGACATTCGACTCGTCACATGTATCCAGAGATGTGTCTATCTGGCTTCATGGGAGACTCGTTACGAAGCCTTGCCCGACCCGAGCCAAAGGCGTTTAGCGTTGCGTTGGCTGCCGTTTTGTTCCGCGCTGGGGACTGACCTTCCTTCCCTCCACAAAGCGGCTCTCCTACAGGCTCTCCTACGCTTCCTCCACCCCCACCTTGCCTTGGCGGGTCGTGGCCCTCAGCCTCCAGCCCGCAGCCCTTCGCAGCTCCACAAAGGCGCGCAGGTGCTTACAGACGGCCAGTGTTGCCGTCTCAGAAATCATCGATAAAAAAGTGCTTGCGCTATCCATATATTTTGTACAATTGAAATCTTTCAGAAAGTTTTCCCACATTCTCGTTCGCTTTTCTCCAATTCGTTCAAAGATTACTTGTGTGATATTTTTGATTTTAATTATATGGTAATAGTATTTCAGATTTTAGAATACACAAGTATTTAAATTTTTTGAGTTAAGAATGAAAAAGTGTATAGTGAGGTATTTAAAAAAAGCATTTGATGTTTCAGTGCCAACGCATCAGCCGTTTATTTGGCTTGCTTCCGGACCAAGAGATACAGGATAAGATACACGATATTACGTATTAATACAGCTGTATTATTTAGGCTGCTTCACGACTGTAACTATGCACTAAAACGCTAGGCAGTTATAGCATAGTTACAACCATGAAGCAGACTAAATAAATGGCCGAAACGATGGTACTGTAACATCAAACTATTTTTTGACCTACCCTCATGATCCAATATTTCATAACCGACAAGGACAATATTTCAGACTACGAGAACACACCATTGTGTTTTTAATGTTTCAAATATAACTAAATGAAGCGTGGATTTGAGCAGATTAATTGAATCATGCTCGTTTGTTGAAAATTTAAACAAAACATGCTCAAAATTCCGCATTGTAGTCACTGTTTCTCAGGGGTCTCTAACGGTAAGGCTGATGAACATTGCGAACATAACGTACAGCACTTACGTACAATTCTCACGTACGCTTGGCAGTGCTTGGAATACTGACAAGTGCAAAACATTCAAGTTGCAACATTGTTAAGTTTTGATATGCTGTCGCTTTAATACGTCTGTGATATGACTCACTGTCAATTACATTCGTTGCATTCTTGCTCTCTTATAAATGTAATCATGGCACATAGGTTAGACATGTTATAACCTAAAAAGGAAAAATCAGACTACCTACGGCTTTCCACTACCAGAAATGGGAAGGTTTTTTGTTTCGTTGGAAGTAGTTTGCTATCGTCGTAGTAGTAGAACATAATAGTATATCGTAATAGTCTATCGTTATATCGATGAATAAAACAGTATTTTGGTAACTTTTTTAAAGATATTCATGTAAAATCTGCAGTCTTAAACAGGAAATGCTTCAATTTCTTTGTCCTTACAATTATTCATTTAAAATAATAATAATAATAATAATAATAATAATAATAATAATAATAATACGAAGAAGAAGAAGAAGAAGAAGAAGGTGAACGAGGAGAACTATTTTAAAAAAATAATAAGACAATGATAATAGCAAAAATGACAAAAATTAATTATTTTTACCGGTTAGAGGAGGAACTCCGTTTTGACGCACGATTGCATTTTGACATCTGCAGATATCTAACTTGAAACCTCGACATGATGAACATTGAAATTTCTAATTTCCATTGCTTCGATGTAGCAGTGAACCATTACAATATGGGCACATCTTCATCTAGATTAATCTTGCCAAGAGAACCCATCTGGTACCCAAGGATTCTTTCACATAACGTTTATAATGCACACAACTAAGATGTGCTTGTATATTTTTAATATATTTTTCAGTCGGGATTAAAGTTTATTTGAGATTCAGAAAGCAAACACGCTACCGTGATCCCATTTAACTACACGCATCCCGTTTAACCACAGGCGACAGGTGCTGGGTGTGTAAAATACAAATGCTTCCTCTTTCTCGTAAAACCGCTGGAAACAAATGCGCTATTATGCTGGTAGAGGTCTTCAAACATTCGTAGCACTGCAAAATATGTGACAAAAATGCGAAGTAGCAAAGGAAACTGGGTTACACAGCTGTAGATATTGCCCTAAATGCAATGTTCAGAGAACACGACCATACACTGTTTAATTTTCAACATTGCAAACTAATTTTTGTGATTATTTCATGGTTATTTCTAATTTTGTATTAATGCCTCTGTTTCTCGTAATATTCAAGTAGTACATGCATTCTTGATCCCACAACTCCTTTATCGTTATTACTTTGGTAAGTGCTTCATCAATACTAGTTTCAATACCGTACCACTCACATTCCATAATTTCAAATACAAACTCCAAAATTTACAATTTATTATCTTTTCTCTGTTAAACTACGCGAGCAGGTTGTTTCAGGTTCATTCCGTCAGTAGTGAACTTTCGAATTTATATTCATTAAATTTGATTTTGTTATTGTTCTTTTAAATTAATGACTTATGTCACAATTGCATTTCAATGTCTTATTGGTATGAAATCTTTTGTTCTTATGCAATAAAATTTGATTAAACCGATTTATAGTTGTCTTATCTGAGAACATTCATGAAGTCCCTTTATGTATGTCTCTGTATTAGAATTGCATACTTGCAGCGATAGTTTGCAATGGATCAATGCTACTAGTAAGCGTAAACTCAATGAATAAATCCACCGAGCAAATGTAAACATACGAAGAAGTCACTATGGAAAAAGACGCGAATATAGTTTTACCTTCACTATACTTTCAGAAGGCAAGTCAATACAGCGAAATAAGTTTTATTTTTTTGTTCATATGAATAACAATAAAAGGAAGTGTCATTTGCCGGAAGATAAAAATGCAGATATTAACCAGAAAAATACATGAGGCTACTTCAATATTTATAGTATAGATCGAGGATAACTGATCATAAAATTTGGCTGAAGTAGTTGTGTCAATCAATACATGTTACGAATGTTACTATGAAAAAAATGTGTAATGACGTAAATGACAAATAGCCAATTTAAGTAGCATAAAAAGATGCACAAAAAACATTATAAGAGAAATTAAAAGCAAATGTTTCACTACTAAATTAAACGAAAAATTATTGAATACCGTCGTAATTAAAGCATGAACACATTCATTCTCCTTTCTATAAGTAAGCAGTTATACAGACACCTATGGGTAAATTTGCTTTATTTTTCAAGAGTAAAGTGTCCGTAGGAAACTATCTCATGGATGATTTCTACTCAGTATTCATAAAATTATTAATATTTAAACGCATGTAATATACATAATTTAATATAATGTAAACGCCGTCAAAGATTTTACCAATAATATTATGTCATATTTCATTTTACGCAGAAAACTATACAATCATAACATACATTTATAGCTTATACTGTGTCAAAGTGTATAATAGAAAAGGTAAAAGATGCCATCCGCAATTGATAATAAAGTTCTTCTATTTTTTCTTGTGGTTTTATTACGGATTACAACTTTTCCCTCAAAACTAAGACATTCTAACTCTTCTTGCTGTTGTTGAACCTCGGAATCTTGGAGACGTGTCTCTTAGTCCACCCCCAGCATTTGATGCACTCTTAAAAATTGATTCCTATATTCGCCAGATAACTTCGCAGTAACAGTCTCAGTCATATTTAATTCATTACAAAATATTTGTACTACATGTGACATCAAACTTTCTCTAATGTAATTTTTGTTTCCGTAATAATGTCGCTAGAATGTGTATATAAGTAGTACAGCTCGCATACGTACTAACTCTTAACCAGAATTAAATTTTCATCTGAGTAACTTCTCAATTGTATTATATTTACTTAAGTTGAAAGACATTTATTTATGATTTATATTCATATTGATTGAAATACTACTCATGCACTTTGCGTCAAAAACCGCAAAAAACTTTGACTTTTGAGGGAGGAGGGAGTAGGATCTGTGCTCTTATTTTTTTCTTCGGAATCCCTACCCGATCTCTTTTATTTTACGAGTATAACTCGTGCATAGTTACATTATGAATAAAGGCAGCAACGATCGTTGTTGGCAACATTTGATAACAAGTAATGCTCACAACCATGCAACAGAAAGTGTTTGCATAATATACAGTTTTAAACTAGGAAAAGTTTCTAAATTCCTCTTCTTAGCTAACCAGAAATGCACATTGTCTCTGTTCCTGGTCTAATCGGAAGACGTTCTAAGACATATTTACAATTTCGCGGTAAAAATCGATCAATCGATTGAAATTGGTATCGCCGCAATCGATTGAAATTGGTAAAAAAACAAATTATAGAACAAAATACAACGAATACAAAAAATGTAGAGAAAATAATATTCTCCCTTCTTCTAATTTGTAAAATGTAAATTTGAAAGGCTTGCACAATTTGAAGATAATATAGACTCGTTTTCATATTTCCTTCAGAGTTCGCACATCTATTACGAGATTTTCATGGCACTTAGATGTATAGTAAAGTTCAATAAACTACGTTTATGCTTGGTTCACAACAAAATTATCCTTTTCCCACGAAGAGGAGATTTTGCTAAATCGCGACCTAAGCCCTTTTTCAAGACATCCTCGCACATTCAAACATGTCTGAAGTACGCTATGCATAATTTGTTTATTGTTTTATTCGATTTTCTATTGATGAAGTCCAAGCGTATCAGAGGTTTTATATGTTGCTTGAATAGTATTACAAAAATATTTGCCATGTGTCAGCGTAATTAGAGAATTTGATGTACGAAGTGTAGCCTACATTCAGGAGAAATTTCTAAGAATGGTAACGTCTATAAACTTTCATTCATCTTTCTATAATGAAAACGCCTGAATTCGTGATATTTCCATTTTAAATGATGAATACCCTCAATGCAAATGTATGTATTTATGTACAATAATGGCAAATTGAAAGTTGATTAAAACTGGCAACTTCATACGTATAAAGAATTCTCTCAGCGAGTTCTTGTATTCAAACAAAGTTTTTTGAAATTTACATGAATCATTCGAGATCGGAATGTCGATAATAATAATAATAATAATAATAATAATAATAATAATAATAATAATAATAATAATATATGTAATACTCGTTCGAATAACGAAAAGTGGGTGAATGAAAAGACCCACTAGATGGTTAAAACCCGGTATATAAAGAAAACCTATTGGAGTTTGACAGTCGATAGGCAATAGTCATACATTTATAATTAAGTAATAAGTTATCAATAACGTAATAGGTACAAAAAAGCATAGTTTATTCACATATTAAAAGAGCGCATGGGCTGATATAACTTTCTAGGTGAGCCAGTGCTGCTGGAAAAGTTTCCGGTATGAGGCGCCCGCGTAGGGTGTGGAGTGCGGGCTGCTGAGCCAGTGGTCCAGGTCGCGGGCACAGGGAAGTGAAAGGTGGCGCGCAGGTGCTCTTAACTGGCCACATATTCGTCTGGCCAGAGCGAAGAAAACACTCGAAAATATTAATAAACACAGTCTGGGCCCGAACGAGTTAATAGTGGTGGCCTTAACACACGGGATAGATGCAATCTATACCTTGTTAGCTTGTTTCTCCCGAAGTTATGTGGTAGCCAACACACTCACTGATATTGTCTTGGATTTATTAACGTTATTGAATTGGTACGACGTATACCAATCATTGAGACAAAAGGATAATACAAATATCCGTAATATATAGGCATGACATACGAAATATTCGATACTTATTTTTATTATACCAATAAATGATTAGCTGCCCTGAAACAAAATTATTCCGATCTTCATCCACAACTGTCAAGGAAATGAAGGAAATCTGGGTTCAGATTGGACAATCAAAAAGGCAATGTCGATCAACATCCTTAATTTGCGTTCATAACGATAAAAATGCTCATTAAAGAATCTATCATAACAGTTGAGCTGAGGTAGAAGTAAGCCTTCTAAAAGAATCTATAGTTATGTGCAATATTTGCATGACATTTAGTATAACAGTTGAAACATGATTAATTTGTTCAAACGTATCTTGGATGGTTGAACTACAAGTAAATGAAAATCGAATAACTTACGTTGAAACTTAATTCGTTTATTACATAAAACACTTGATTGAACGTAATGTTTAATGAGAAAACACGATTTGATACGTAAAGCCCCATAATTTTTTCCCTACAGAAAATATTGATTTGCGTTTAAAAGGAAATTTCAAAAATACGGAAACTCAACATTCTATGGATTTGACTATTCTTGACGAGGTAAAAATAGTAATTATAGGTAATTAAAAGTAACAAGGAAATAAATTAATTAACTCTGTAAAATATTATGTTAAGAAATTGACACTAATTGACATTCACATTCAATCTATTTTCATACTGAGTATAACGAGAAAGCTTTATTTCAATAAGCAAAGCCTTTAAAATGCAGGAATTAAAAAAAGTTATTTCAGAAAGTGAAAATAAAATGTGGGCAGTAAAACAAATTGAATTAGCGTTGTTACAAAACCGGGAAACATGCTTCGGCGATATTCGATTTTTTACTCCACGTCGGCTTACATGATAAAAACTAATCGCGCCTTGACTTATCTTTTCCCGAAGCGCGTAAAAAAAATCGGGCAGGTCGAGAAGGCAACAACGCAAAAAGAGCTTCGTCCAACCCTCATAAAAACAGCTACCTGGAGGAAACATTTTCTACGCCCATCCCATTGTGTTTATCTAGGCCTACCGACCGCCTCGCCCGAACCCGCCGGCCTACCTGCCATTCCGCTCGAGTCTCTCCATACCGCCGCGAGAGGCCAGCTTGCGCCACAATGACGTAAGTTGCGTCCTCCCCCCACCTCGGGACCCAGCGAACTGCTTTACCTGTATATTAGACGTATGAGTTCATAGGTTCGGGCGGCGCGGCGCTGTCGGCCGCCTCCGCTGGCGTGCATCACAAAGCCGTCGTCACACTAGCATTGTGGGTTGTGTTCCTTCGAAATGACGTGCTCCCGAAGTGTGGGTGTGTGATGATATGTGCAGTGTGACCTGTTCTTCACACGGGACGTCGCCCGCGGGAGGCGATAAGGTAAGCGAACTTCAGTTCATTCGTGTGCGAGAGCGACACAACATTGCGCATGTGGGCCTAGCAGAGACTGCTATGGTCGAACAGGCACGTAACCAAAAACAACAGGTCGCTCACCCGATCTTCTTCTAACATGTGCTACTATCGACAGTGTCTTATATGGGAGTACAAATGAAGAGATGCAATGAGAATCGCTGTGTTTTCGTGATTTGTGTATTGAAACATATTTATTGTGAATAACAGCAGTTTTAAGCATATGCACTCCAATGCGTCTGAATTATTTACAAATATATTAAACGAAATTTATACTAAGAACTTTTTCGTGGAGTTAAGACTAACATTGATTTTGATACCAATGTCTCATAGTAATTTCAAAATCCAGCACGTATCAGTGCACATATTTATGTCTGTTATATTAAGAAAAATCGATGAATCTAATGAAAGTTTCAACATAAATCGTTAAATTTACATGCATTAGAAAGCGCTGCAATTTCATTCCACGCAATATTGGATGAAGAGTGACCAAATCATTCCTTTGCAGAGTATATATTGTGGGATATTTTGAAATCTGAGCAACTTCTAATGTACATTTTTGTCTCTGACACATGTATTACGTATCTGAACTTCCGGGCGATGAATATTCGCAACAGCTATCGAAACATGAAATCATGAATTACAAAGTGAAATCAGAGTTTAAATTTAGAAGCGATTCTTGTTCCTTTCTTAGCGAGCCATGACCGAGCCTTTGCACTTGTGTGTAGTATGTGAACACACACTATGCTTCTCGCCAGTTGTTTGAGGTCAGGCGACGAGGTCTGGTTGTGCTTGGCTATCAGGTTCTCACTCCACAACTTCATTCACGCACATGGAGTCTGTGTTGAATGGAAGATACAAATTCGCGCGACTATTTTGAAAGAAAAAATGTTTTGGTATATTAATAATGTAAGTTGTGAAAAGAGTTACGTAGAACTTGAATTTAGATTGTTTATATTCATACAGGTTTTCAATTTTGTTGTTATAAAACAAATGGTGGAAGAGTACCTACCTGTCAGATTAGATTGTCCAAGTCAATTTGACTGCTGTCACAGGCTAAGTAGAACAAGCTTTTCCGAATTTATCTGCATTTAGCATGTGACAGTTTGTACAAATTACTTTCATAAGTATGACGGTCATTAACTCGGAATATTGATGAACTACAAAGCGTCAACAATCGCTCGTGCTGATATAGAAAATAGCAAACACATTTTTAAGGATGTTATAAAATGGAAGAAATCATTGAAACATTGAAATTTGGAATAAAAATAAGTTTATTTTATTATAGTAAATAGCTTGTATTTTGTGATATTGAATAAATGCAAATGATATTTTAAAATGTATTCTGTAATATGTTTTGAAAGTTGTCTGAATCTCGAAAATAGCATTTCTAACAATAAAAACACTTTTCACTAATGGAAATTGCACAAAAATATTTTCTTATGTAGAAGTCGGTTAGAGGTTATGTAGTATAAGAACTAAAAATCATGTCTCTGAAGAAACACTACAAAAATAATATTTTATTTATTAAATGTAATCTACAATTTTTTATCATCTAATTTACAATTATGCTTCGCATCATACAATGTAGGCTTCCCCGGCCGGTGTCTACATAATCAGCTGCTACGCATCAGTTACAACAATAGAGATTAATCAGTAGAATATGTAGGATTTGGAAGGTGTACTATAGCGATACCGACAACAATAGATTTCATCATTCTACATTTTTTAACAGAAGTTGAATAACAATTATTTTTAATTACAAAAGTAAAATCATTACCTAAAAAGTGGAATATGTTCTACATTCATAATTCTCCTTATGTCAACCGATAATAATAAAGAGTATTAATTAACACTATTGCTTTATTGTTATTTGCGTACTGTACAGCACAGAATGACACAAAGATCAAAATAATGTGTGTGTATAAAATATATATTTGCGGAAGGTATGTTGGGTTTTTATTGCGTAAGAAATAAAGTAAATTCTTTCAGTACCGCTAGAACTCGTACCATTGAATTTATAAATTAATGCACCGCTTATTCGTTTAGAGCTTTCACATGACTGTCATTCTTGGAGTAATTATTTTTAGGAACAGTAATTGCTCTACCTTACTTTATAATAGGTACTGTAGAGAGAGACGAATATAAATATTGTGTAATAATATAACCAACTGTAAACATAACTAACTGTAAACACCTCTGTCTCATTTTACCATGTACTTAATGTTGGCACGTTGCACTGTCAGTGAAAGAATATTTAACAATCACAAAACAACAACTGCGTTGAATTAGATACCTCGGTACAAATAATTGACACCAGTGGTGGCATTAAGGGTGCTGATGCTGTCACCACAAAACCATGTGTAATTGACCTTGATCAAAGAAGTCTTTTTTTACTTATGTGTTAGTATGTGTTATGTATACTATCGGTTTAATTAATTGTAGTTTAATAATTTCTCACAAATTAATTTGCTCATCTCTATTCTTCGGATCATATACTGCCCCAAATTTTCAGATTTTCGCGGAAATTATTTCTGCATTACGTTTTGTAAAGGATTATCGTTAATAGTTTTGCAGTAATTGTACTTTCAACTAATGCAGTTATTTTTTTTTTTATTTCTCCAAATGAGTTTCCTCTAGTGAGGCATTTCATACCTCAACAATGAAATGCGTAAGGGTAATGATGAGATGGAATTGTATTTATAACATTCATAATATGTATTTTGCAAGTTATTTATCTAAATTTTATAAATTACTGAATCAAGTTTGGTGTTCTAGCAGAAATGAAATTAAATTTGCGAAAAATATTTCTTCTTGATCGTCTTTTTTTATTTGCAAGTATTAGGTTAATTTATTGGTAAGTAGTTGAGTACTGTCTTCACTCTTTTGAATTATACTTGTTGAGAATCCAATTTAGATAATACACTACTGTTAAACACAATAGTTTGTGAGATTTAGTTCTTGTTCTTAAAGGTATGAGTATGAATAAGAAATTACTAAAATCAATGATTCTAATAAGATATTGAATACTTTTCTATATTTCACATCTGACTTATTGTTAACTCGTTCCTCTTAGTAATTTACTTCGTTCTTTCGTAAAAAACAAACAAACAAAAAACGATACAATGAAAGATTTTTTGATAGGGAAGCGTTTATTTAAAATCTCAACCATCCGAATTTTGTTTTATTTTCATTAGAGCAGAACTTAACATTTAGTGTTTAATACAATTCCATAAGATGATCGTTTACTAATTTTCATCGCAGAAATGAAAATTGTGAGGGTGTAACATTGTTTTTAAATCATATCAGGTGAATTGGTCTCTTGTTTTGCCCAGCGCTAAACAGTTCTAAGTTTAACGCAGGACAAATTTAGATCAAAACAATTTATTAATTCTTGATGAGTAGGGCGCAAATGCTTGTATGATTACCATTTAAGAAAGGTATAAGCCACGACTGATTTATAAGTAAATAGTTTGTATTTTTTTACTGAATTATTTTCCACTGCATTGTTTAAAAACGGTACCCTTTTATAAGCAAAGATTTGTATCAGAGTGTTCTGAGTTGTGAATTTCTAAGAAAAATAAGTTCTGATGTATTTATGATATGAGTTATCAATTAGATAGCTGAGAATATTATAGTCTGGCCTCTAAAAACTACCTGACTGCTAAAATTTACTGGCTATTGCACTGAAATTGCTAGATTTCTCACAGTTATTCCTCAGCCAGTAGTGAGTCTATATTTTGCTCGTCACATATTGAGCTAATCCCACATTGGCAGACTGACCACATACTATGTACGTTTTCTTTGTAGTTGCCAACCGCTTTACAATATCATCTTGGTAATATATGTATTTTGTGGTTTAAACAAATATGTTTTATTTTTTCATGACTACTTCTTCAATTTTAAAAATAGTCAATTTAAATGAGATCAGGTATAAAATAGTATTAAGAGAAAATTAATATCATATGGTAATTTTTATTTAATTGTAATTTATTGCTTTTCGACTCTCCATACAAGCAAAATTGTATCATTCTTTTCTGCTTCTTATCAAATCTCTGAAAAGGTCAAATTTATTTTGACGAAACGTCAGGAAAATAAATTATATAAAGATCAGGGAAAATCAAGGAAAACGATTATCATGAATTAATTTAATACTGATGCTTAGCTACATTTTTCTCATAACACGTTTAGGTTGAAAATTGCCTACCCGTACCGCATTAACATCAGTCCAGCCGGCTTTAAAAAAAAAATTCTATCACCTATTTATTTACCTTGTTTTTTTCGATAGCATTTGCTTTATTTTTCCGTTTGCACTTTCGCTCCGGAGTTTTTATCATTTTAAATATTTTATTTCACTCACTATTTGGTCACTTACTTCACAACTGATAACATGAAATAAAGTATATTCACATATTCATAAATGGTGCATTTGCCGCTTAATTTAACCAAAATGTATTTCTGGTGCATTAATAAAACAATCTTGATTTTCAGAACAAATGTGTTGGGTGAACCAAATTTTTAACTATGCTAATAATTTGGTCATGTTAAAAGTATTTGAGAAAAAATCAAAATGGTAGCATTGGTAAAAAATTGATTTTATCCGCACTGGATTTATCTTAAGTTATTATTTAAAAAAATAATAGATTTTTGAAGAAACTAGTATCTGCAAAAGCATTCAAAATATAAGTGGAACATAATAACCCCAGGTATCTTAATCGTTTTTCCTTTCCTCATAATGTGAATTGAGGGGAACATTAACACAATTAATTGATATTGATTCATGCCCATTATTATCAGATCTGTGACCTAACGATCAGGTCCTGACGAATACATTTTCTTATATTACATTCCAATAGCCACTCAGTATTCATAATCTGTTTGTAATTGTTGCAAACACCGTACACGTTGAAACAATTAGAAACTTCATTTTATAAACTTCAGCCTATGATAATAAAGGTTTTTGAATGTGCTTCTAATCTTCGTTCTTGTGTACCCAACATGCCACCACATCAATTTGAAATTCATCGATGAAATCGAGATATAGTTGTTAGAAGTTAACCTAAGCTTCGATTATTAGAAGTGTTTCTTGAAACTAATCTAGCCAACGAAGTCCTACAGGAATGTTGAAAGTTGGATTTATGATGCTAAAATTTATAATGATATAAGTTGAAATAAGGTTCGGTATAATCATCTAGGTTGTCATTAAAAGGATAAAAATTCCAGTTTTGATTTTCACCTGTACCTGTAAATTAAGGAATATAGGTTAGGAATGTTCTATAACCAAAGAAGTTCCATATTTTTTCTTGATAAGCACTTACTTATGTCCAAAAGTTGTACAGCTAAATCTTAATTTCACTGCGTACTACAGATTTGTTCATTGATGGCTAACTTAATGCGACGGGGTTCAAACCTTGGAGACAGTTTTATTCAAAAGGGACCTTGTTCACGGAACTGTCCCATGTTTGATGTGATGCAGACCCAGTTTTAACAGAAAGCCAGAGAAAACAGAACTATTTCCAAATGATATTTTTTCTGGTCTTGAAGCGAAAGGCGAGAGGCTGTTTGAATCGTCGGATTCAACTCCAGTACTGCTTAGCGTACGTGTGTGATTTCCAACGACTATTCCCAGGTTAAGGGCTCATATGCGTCCATTGTATTTGCCCTTCACTCTGCAATGACGTTAGGATTTGCTGCGAGTCAGAGATGTGCGCCATTTTGCAGTAAATAGCACAAATACTTGTTTCTCACTTTTGTAAATCAATCTACGTTATGAGCCGAAATAGGCTGCTAATCTGAAATTCGTATTTAGTACTCACATTTACTTCACTAGATGATAATCGGCAATAACATAAATTCAGCATTTTATATTGCAACTATTGAAATTATGGGTTTGTATGTGCTAGCGATTTTAACATCACGTTATATTACACAAATCCATTATCTCACGATGCTGTGATGAAAAAATGAAGCATGTGTAATGTAGTATACAATAAACCATTATATTTGTATATTGGTGATTGACAATCTGTTCTCTACGACTTGATACCAAGTGGTGATCACTTCAAACGTCTCACAAAGGATAGGTTGACCGTTCTCAAAACCTGCCGAAGATAACACTCAACAGCTGAGTAGCAACATTAAGCAGTAAACGTTGCGACTTGCGTGACGTTAGCTGTGGGGAAATGATTGAGGACCGAAGTTGTGGTGTCTTTATTCTATACTTGCTACTTTTTCGTGTACCAAAGTTTTGAAGATGAACTAAGTTTACAAATCATGGCCACTGAGGTGCAATTAAAAATACGAGTAGCCAGGAGTTTATGATCAAATAGAAAAATGTTCTAAACTACGACTGAGATCGCAGCTAAGCGATGGAGCATCAGACATGCCTGTCAAAGTGAGTCAGGTTCATAAAATGTCTAGTAACCATGCAACGTATCTTGCGTAGATTCGGGTTAGTCGTTACCGGAAACAATAAACCGCCTAGATAAAAAATTCACTTTGAAAACATGGAGAGTATTGAATGGAGTATTAAATTTCGTCTGCTATTGCATTGTGCTACCGGCAGTGTTTGCATCAGACGTACAAGTCGCAATCTCTAAATGTATAGTAGATT
Source organism: Gryllus longicercus (assembly GCA_038098605.1). NCBI lineage: Eukaryota > Metazoa > Arthropoda > Insecta > Orthoptera > Gryllidae > Gryllus > Gryllus longicercus. The sequence continues at coordinate 476,801 of JAZDUA010000266.1, read as the reverse complement.
GAACAGTCCAACAAGTTTGTGAGGGCATTGCCATGGTTTATGAATAATATTCTTGATATACTCTAAGGTCACTTCTCATTGGATTTTGTAGACTATAGGTATATTATGCTATCTGGCAATCTGTTTCCACAATCCTCGAACATTTTCCGTAGACGTGGGAACAGCTCCTTCTATCAGTTCCAGCATTTCTCAAATAAGTTTCATGAAATTTCAGTCCAGTAAGTTTGGAGGCAGTGTTACAAATACTTTATCGTATTCCACTAAGCGTTCTTTTCACAAATGTTTTCGTCTGGAAACCAGAAAGACTCCTTAGCTGAAGGGTATTCTTTCTTTCCCTGTCTATTCCGACTTGTCCATACTTCCCGAGAACACTATATCGAGTCACCGAGCTTAGGTAATTAAATAATAGTTAAAGGAACGCAATGAATTCTTTGGCCTTGATCTCCAGCCTCAGTGAGCCATCAAAGGATATGGAATATTTTATACCTGACCGAGGGCATCTGTCACTTCACAATGAGCACCAACTAAAGGCTGGCATAGCTTGCATTGAAGATGGACGATCTGCGTCCCTTAGTGGAATCTGAGCTCAAGGTCTGCGGGTCGTGATTGCCTGCAAAGGGGCGACTACCAGGGGAATAATTTTTTGTTATACATTTTCCTAAGAATGTCTTCGATTAGTGTATTCGATCCTTGAGTGTCAAGATCTAGAACGCATTCTTCTGACGAGGGGACTAAAAGCCAAAAATATTGTTTACGAAATTTACAAGTGAGAACGTGCACAAAAACGAAATCAAATTGAATACATTACGTAACTACGTATGGTTACTATACTTGATTTATACAATTTTAGGTCTCATAACGCTATCCAAATTAATTATTAATTAATTGAAATAGTTATATGTTTATAATGTATTTAATGTGTACTTTGGCACAACGTCCCAGCCTTGCGGTCATGGATTAAAGGGTACGTGTGGTTAGCACATTGCCATCCCTACGCTGTATTCTGGTCTTCTCAACCTGAGAAGTAAACTTTTTCATTATCACACAGCAACAGCAACAGACAACAGACTGGGACATTGCAAGCAAAGAGCACAATTAATTTTTCCCCGACCGGGTATCTAATCCAGGGTTGCGCCGTGGAAAGCGAGCACACTAACCAACGAGCTACCGAGAGCATTATATATTTAAAATATAAATTAATAATAATTCCCGAAAACGCCGTTCCGTCACGTACCACTAGAAACCAAGCCCTGCATTACGTGTTCATAAACTATATAACTTGATAACGATAGTTACAACGATTCTTCAGGTATCGCTACTATATAAATTGAAGGCTGCCGTAAAATGACAATGGCCGTTCAACATGGCATCTTTAAAATGGAGACGGTGCGTAGGGACGCACGCGGAATGTGTAGTGCTATACATATTGCGTTGAGAATGGGAGTTAATAAAATGATTAATCGTATATTATCATTAATCCTATACAATGTGAAATTTAAATGCAATGAAATTATAATTTTCATGCCCGACAGGTTCAGATGAGCGAAGCGAATGTATTCCTCGTATCAATAAATGACGGCCTCTACAGAGACTCTGCCGAGAGGGGGGGGAGATCTAAAAAAACAAAAAAAGGTCGAGTCCATTCTGGGAGAGAAACGTCACGAAGCAACATGGTGTATGTATATGTCTATAATACGAATTTCAAAAGCGCGCAGAAATTTAAAAAAATCAACTACGCAGCCGCCGGCCATGCCAATATTGTCTATGGTTTTGTTAGATATTCAGAAACTCAAGGAACATTAAAAACAATTTAATATTTTCGTGTTTGACTGAAATATGCGAACATTTGATTGTGTATTTCGTCTGTTCTTACACTGCACGTATTGACCAAATTTCCATGCTCAGCGCGTCACTACTGGTGGCACAGCTGAAGTCATGCGACAGCAAGATTCCAAGGATTCACATGGTTGTTCACGTGTTGCGTTATGGAAGAGCACCTTTTGATATTGTTGGTATATAAAGAACTGATGTACTGTGCGTCTTTTCATTGTGTTGTTATTTCAGTGTTTGTGAAGACTGATCTGGTAAAATTATTGAATTTGTTGCAATATTAAACAAGAGCTTTTTGTAAGGGCAATATTAATGTGTGGGTGTTACTTTTCGGAAATCCAATATGTGTGGTTGTGTTTAGCAGCGGTTTTGATGCTGCAGGTCACTAGTGTATTTCTGTTCTACATCATTGCACATTTAAGGTGCAAACAGACTCCCTTCGCGTTTGACACTCACTAGCCACAGTCGTACTTTACGAATCTCTGCATGCAACGATTTGGTTCTTGAGCCCATTATTTTTTTTAATGGTTGATTTGTGATTCCGGCCGTATTTACGGCTAAGTGTAGTGCATATTTTTTCATCGGAAGCTGACGGTGATGTTCTCCCACTAGATTGTGAGACTGGCGCCGACCTACCGTCAGCTAGTGGATTTTTCCGGACCAGGTATCTCCCCCCAGTGGGGCAGCGTCCCAGCCGGGATAAGCTCTAAGCTCCCAAGCGGTCTCTCGTCATATGTGGTAGTGTAGTGTATGTTAGTATAAGTGTGTGAGTTAGGGGTGAGGATAGGACAAAGAAGAAGAAGGAACGATCGCGCGCGGCCCGCGGCCCGTTTGTACTGTTACGGAATTCGCATGGTGTTGATTGGAGAAACCACGGAAAACTACCGACCAGAACAGCAGGCCGCTAGAATTCTCCTCCAGACAGCAACAGAACTCTTCCTTGGAATCTAGTTAGTGTCGAAGATCCTGCCTTCGTTGAGACTCGATGCTAGGACCTTCCGGCTAGAGATACTGCAGTGAAATCAGTTGATTTCCTGAGCCACCTCTCCCGGTGCGAGTGAATAACGAACTGTGGACACATCTTCGATCAAGCGTAGTTCATGAGCGATTTGCGCTTCGTTCTAAAGCCTGTTTTACATGGTCATTTTTGCATCCTTTTTTCATCATTTTTCTGTACAGAAAGTGGATGGAAAAAGGGCGTTCGTTTCTACGCAATATGTTTCGGTTCCGAAACTGGATGAGAGTGATTCCAGCGTTTTACACGGTCATTTCTGTCTTTGTACGTAATCATGAAGAAAATACTTCCTCCGGACGCTGCATGTAGCGCTGAAGTTTAAACATTTTAACATCGCATCTGTGGTAACAAATTAAGTTAGATTCTATTAGGACCGAGCGTGGATGCGACAATATTAGAATACAGTACATAATTTATTTCTCACTAAATAACTACTTCATATTACAATTCAACACATCAGAACGCTCTCACGCTACTACAAAATGAACATATCGCTCCACACGCATAGCAAACCAAAAAAAGTCCCGTAAAGTGCCGCCTGGAACGCGGTAGTCCAACTGGATGAAATCTGTACCGAAAAATTAAGCAGGCGTCATTTTTTCGTACAAATTACATACAGTCTGGTCTGTATCTTTTCTGTACCGGCGAAAAATGATTAAAAAAATGATCGTGTAAAACAGGCTAGACTCTTGCCTCGCGCACCTGGACTTCCCGCTGATCTCTCAACGTCGAGGAAAGTGAAAAGAATTAAGCATAGGGTTCTAGGTTCAAGTATGATATATGATTTGCTAGGAATGAACATACATCACAACTCACAACATTCATTCCTTCAATGCCGAGATTCGAATCCACAGTCAGAGTATTCCGCTCATATGTCCTACGTCCGTGCGTGACACAGGCCACCCAAGCACGGAAAGACGGTTAGAAGTTGATACGTAGATGTTGGGTCGTCCCACGCCGCAGCACACAAGCAAACATCCATTCTCGACGAGGGACTCGAACCCGCGTTTCGTCACGCGTTCACCTTAGCGCAGGTCGGCGAGCAACTCGGAGCAAGTTAGTGCCGAGCGGCAGTGTCGAGCCGCTCCCACTTAGCAGCACCTGTTGCTCACCCATCAACTTACACAAAACGGTACCAGCTAATCAATCATTTCCACGTGACGCCGCCTTTAGGGTGGCGCGCCGCCCTAGCGCACGCCCGCTGCAGCCTGCGCTCGCTGCGGAGCAGGGCGGCGAACCGAACGTTTTTAGTGGCGTTCATCATTCTTTAATACCCTCCACGATAGCCGTGTGGAGGCAGGGATTTATCTGACGCTTTAATCGTAACATTGAGCCTTGCGGCTTGAGTAGCTAGAAGGGGCGCTTTTCTAAAGAACTAGGTAAAACCAGCTTTAGCTCACTGTACAAATCAGATGTGCTCTTTAGCATACCTAATTTGAATTTAAAAAAAAAACGTTTCTTAACACTAATTTCGTCATCATTTCGGTTCACCCAACGCTCGTTTTGTTTTGCATTTTGTTCCGCATCGGTTTCATTCTCACGGCTATGAGAAGACATTTTTCGTCAAGGAAGTTTTTAACTTTCCCGAAGGAAGTTTTCGCTTCGGTTTGCGGGAAAACACTAAATTACTATTCCGTTTCATCACTCGCTCCAGCCACAAACAACAAGCATTTAACCAAAGAGTCATTATAACCCTCGTTCTTGCTCGTGTTGTCCAGTGGGAGTGTTCGTCGTCTTTGCCAGTGTGAATCTTCTAATGTTTTGTCGCCTGTATTGAAATAGTGCGGTTTGTGGGATATGAACGGTAATTCACATTTCAAGATAAAATGTTACAGATTTAAGACGCACTGATATGATTTCTAAGACCATAAACAGTAAAAAAGTATCCTATAGTTTAAAGCGGGCGTTAAAATGTCCGATAAGTAAAAATGTCGGTGGAACATAACTTGGAAAAAAAATAACCTTACATTATTACTTTTTCGCGTAGTCCATACATAGCATAGAGAAAGCAGGAAAAAATGTTTGACGATTTTTTCAAAAACAGTTGTATTGAAGGTCCCTGTTACTGAAAAATGAATAATTCTTGTTCCTACATTAGTATTTTTTTTCTTTCATGCTCTGCAGTCAGAATCAGTGTTTTGTGGGACCTTGATAGCAAAAAATTTGTTTACGGCAAAAGTCTGTCGTTCCGCCTGTCTGTAATCAACGCTAGCCCGCCACAGCTAAATCGCGTACTCAATACGGGATTTTCACTCAAATTGATATTATCGTATCGACCTGGCTGATATCGCGGTCCATTGAATTTGAAATGGATACCTTAATTTTTTGAGGTACTTAACATGAAGCCGCAACCTTTTCGAATTGTTCTAAAAAAATGAGCCAATTTTTAAACTTATACTTTCTTTTCGTATAGCATACATAGCGCTTTAAAATGGTACATATCTCGTGTTTGTCAAAATCTTTAAACTTTCGAAAATTGCAAAAGTTTAACATTTTTTCGACGTCTTCCCACAACTAAAATATTGAATATAAGATATTTTTCCTTAATAAAATCCTGTTTTTTAAACTGTGTCGTTAAATAATGCGCTGTACAACTATAAAAAATCTCTTTTGATTTCCTTTCGCGTGAAATTTATACAATATTTTAAACAATATTTTTCCTCAAGAACGGCTCTAATTTTTTTCTTTAAACGTTTTTCAAGGAGAATGCTAAATGCACTGAATAACATAACATGAACGCAATTTTGATATATTATTTCGATGTTTACCTATGGATTATTTCTTCGTACCACATTAGTCGGACATTGATTAGAACAAATCAGAGACCTAACTGGAGCCAACAAAACTATTTAGAATAAGAACTGACTTAATTAAATTGCTCCAACGAACTGTATTTTGAAATCAATTATCCACAGTAAACGTGTGTCTGGGCGGCGCTGTGCTGAGATTACCGTTCGAGTATTGCTGGTTCGAGTCGCGCGTAAGGGAAAAGTGTTTTCATCATGTGATTGAGGGGTGGTTGAGGTCACGTATCAGCATCCCACCTACCACAATTCAGCCCTCATCTTCAGCCATGATCACCATGAATATCATCTTGAAAAGGAAGGCAACGGCAAAATCCTCTGTGATCATCTGTCCACGAAAGAAGACGTAAAATGTAAGCATCCCCCTGGCTTATGTTCGAAGATCGAGTGTAATCATTATACACTTTCCGAAGGTTCTCCGATCAATGCCAGGCGAATGCCGAAGCAGTACCCTTAGAAGCGGACCACGGACCGCGCGCGATCTATTCTTCCTTTTCTTTGTCCTGGCTTCTCTCCATTCACAAACCCTCTTACGCACTTCCCACTTGCACACGCACTACACTACCACACATGTCGGGAGACCAGTGGGGACAATAGAGCTTGTTCCGGCTGGGGCGGTGCCCTTCTGGGGAGACACTTCGAGGGGGAAATCTCCCGCAAGCTGCCTATGGGTCGGCGCCAGATATCAATGGTGGATGAATTCTGTATAAAACATTCACTGTACTAACGGAACTAATGATCACATCAGTGACGTGCCCGGAAACATCAAGCATACGTAGAGAAATCTAAATGTTACAGTTCTATTAACGTAATACGAGGAGATACTGGATTCCGGCAGGGAGGAGGCAATCGAGAAAGGGATCCCGGTTATCCGGAATCCGGTAACGGTTTAGTTCCGGTTCGATGTCCTGCTTGGATTGAGCGCAGAGTCCGCTTGAGAGGGGAGCCCCGGCTATAGATATGTTAATGGAAGTAACTGCAGCTGCGTCAACAGAGTCGCTGTCGCTGCAAATGCCTCCGCCGCTGTTTGTTGGCGCCGCAGCCACTCTGCCTCCCCCGCCTCGCCCGCCGCCGCCGCCTCCCACGCCGCCCACGCCGCTCACGCCGTCCAGCCCTCCCGCACCGCCTACCCGAGCGCCACATCCGCCACTGCGACGCTGTCATCTTCATCATCGCCCACACCACTGTTTACGACGCCTATAACTCCTGCTCTTCTTCAGACTCCTTTGGGTCGACACCGTCGTCTTCGCCGTCTCTGCCTTTGCTATTTCCTTCTTTCATGCAAATTCGCCGTGCGTCGTTTTCACAAAGACTGCCGTACGGCTATAGCCAGCTACAGCTGATCATTCTATCGTCTTGTTTATATCCTTCACCATTCGCTACAATAATATTGTCTAGCAATGTGCTCAAAGTTGAAGCTACGCTAATAAAATATTTTTCTTATTTTCTTTTTACTTTTCACACATGCACCAGGTAAACGTTTGCACTTTTATTTGATAATTTAATGCTAGTAAGCGTAACACCAGCAGCGTGGAAGTAACACGTTCTTTAGTTAACTCTGTGGAAATTCTGGGTAGCATATTTTCCCAGTGCTGTTATCTTGCCCAATACCCATACCAATTTGTTCCTTAAAATATTTTTAGGCATCAGTGCCTTGCATTGGCATTGATACCATACGACAGAGAGATAAATGCAATCTGACCAGCAGCAGAAACTAACCGGAGGAAAATGCATGTGAGTATAGATCAGAAAGGAAAATAGAATGCACCACTGCACATGCACAGTCATGCAGAAAGAAAAAGCCTATTCAAGCACATGTTCAGGCGTTCTCCACTACATTTAAAACTCGTCAGGAGAAACCGAATAGGGGGCGCTCACTGACGTCTACATCGAATTGAGAGATCGAAATTGGTTATTTTCTCTGCTAATTATAAGACGTGTATGAAAGTTGAGATATACCATGTTTTTTTAAATATGTTGGACATTCGTTAACTTGAGGATTACGATTCAGCTTCGCCACTGCATGTAGCCCTCTTGCATGTTTCCCCCCACTATTCCTCCACTCCCATAATCCCCAACACCGTTTCCTTTAGTGATAAACATTCGCAACAAACTGCGCTATATTTCCTTTGTCGTTTCCACCGCTATTATGTTAATAGCCCCCGTTTCTGCTATAGTGGTCACCGCAGGCTCCTTTGCAGTCAGTGCGGTTCTGGTTGTCACCACAGACTTTGCAGTTCCGCCGTATGCCACACTACAGTCTTTTATCACCCACGTCGCTGTGCACGACTGTTCCTTGCTGGCGCTGCAATCTCGGCCTTCGTACCCGTCTCCGTCGCTCAATCGCAGCCTCACTTACCTCCTTGTATCCTTCCATTGTCCTCTGACAGGGCATTCTCTGCGTGTTTACGGCCGTTGCCATTCGCTGTTATTGTCTCCACTATTTCCGTTCTCCGTTACTGCGGACATCGACTTCGCAGTCATCTCCAACATGACTCAGGAATGATGTGTTCTACTAATCATCCGGAATCCATGGAAACTATGGCCTCTTTGGCTTAATTCTAAAAAACAAATATACTGGTTTTCAAAATATACATATAACATACGGTACCAATTTTAATAACAATTTTACAGATAAATGGTATTGAGTCATTTCGAAAAGAATAATTCGAAAGAGAATTGCAACAAAACATTACCATTTTATAGAAATATACTTTCTTATACAAATATACAAACCATTATTAACGAAAAAACGAAAATATGATCATGCAATGATTTTATTTGTTTCTAGGTAACTATGATGCCATTTCTCTAATACGGAAATCTTCAGCCTAAAGTTGATTGGCGTTAGTAATAACAACGGTAAATATTTACGGAAAATACATAGAAATTATAGCATTCGGTTTGTAAAGTATTATTTGAACTAATGGTGCATGTTTCATTTTACAGGTATTTGTGTAACTTTTGTAAATAATTTCAAACTTTTAAAAAATACTATCGAAATTGCGTATTGCTGATGTTTTGCGACAATGCCCGTCATGATCTAATATAACTATTAGTTCCGCCTGAAAATGCAGCAAAAAGCAAAACGGCCAGACACTTAATTTAATTTTCTCTAGCTTTTTTTATCAATTAAAATAATTCTCAATATGACATTTTCTTATTATTCAAAAAGGTGAATAATTATTAAAAACTGTTTCCTTCACACATTGGTAAAAGTAGTTTAATAATACAAGTCGAATTATTCCAAAAAACCTGATACTATTTGTTCAGTCTAATATCTCGAAGATGTAAAATATTAGAGATACCCCACTGAAGTGCAAAATGCTCAGAGAAAACAAGAGGACTGGGGTAGTAGTCCTATAGAGGCCCCTTGTATGAAACAAGTTTCTCCGCCCCAATATATAACCAGAATTTGAATTAAAATTAAATACATTTATTTTTGTATGAAAAACAATTTTCGAGGAGCCAATTTAAGTCGTGGCCAGGACCAAGTTGCTGCGCTGCCCGTGCCCCGTTCTGGCCACAAACAAATATTTGATGTGACTAAATGTGTTTTAATATTGCGAAAGAAATAAAAGTGTCGATAGTATTAAAAAGATGGGGGAAAATTGAGTCGACGTTCCTTTCAACTACGGACGAACTCAATTTTCCTCAAGGAAGTCCTCATTTCCCTTTGTCAGAATTGACTACTCTACTTCATCGTGAACTCCGTTACTTCCGCTCCCTTCTTCTCCTTTCTTTTCATTCATTCATTGATCATGATTATTTCGTGTTTACGGACGTGGCAATTGTCATGGCCATTAATCCTGCAATCGCGCATGAGTTTACCATGGGAAAGTGGAGGTATTTTTCCCCGATGGATGGAAAGATCCGACACCGACCTACATATCGGCTTGCGGGGTTTTCTTTATTCAGGTATCTCCCACCAGCGAGGCACCGCTCGAGACAAACTTTAAGCTCCAGACTTGTCTCCTGACTTGTGTGGTAGTGTTGTGCATGTATGTGTGTGAAAGTAATGTGTGAGGAGAGGACTAGGAAGAGAAAAGAATCACCGCACACAGTTTGTGGGGTGTTTGTTAGAATTTTGATCCGTCTGTTGTCCTGTTGTTGATCGGAGAAACCACGGAAAAATACGAGATCAGACCAGCCGGCAGCTAGAATTCTCCAAAAGACGGCTGCTGAATTCGACCCAGCTATCTAGCCAGTGTCGAAAATCCTGCCAGTGGCGGGCTGCCTCCGTCGGGTCTGGAACCCTAGGTCCCCCCCCCCGGTCAGAAGCACTGCAGTGACATCCGTTGATACCATGTGCCACATCATCGACCTTCCTTTCGTCGTCAGGGTCGGTACGGCCATCGCCATCGTGGGCTCGCGTCCACCTGCGTCTCTCGGAACACGTCCCGGCCCTGATAGGAAGTGCAGTGCGGCTGGCAGGTGGCGGCGGCGGCGGCGGCGGCGGCGGCTGCGCCGGCAAAAGCGGAGGCGGAGGCGACGGCGGAGGCGGAGATCGGGACCGCGGCGGGAGGGAGGGCGGGCAGGCGGGCGGTCTCTTCCGCCTGGAACGAAGCACCGTTAACATGGCGTTCACGCGGCTGCGCCAGCCGGGTCGCGCCGCCCCGCCCCGTCCCTCCCCGCCTCGCCCTGCCTCACCGCGTCACCGCCACAGCTCGCGTGGAGGCAGGGAGGGGAATACCGAGGGGAGAACGCTAAGAAGGAGAAGAAGAGAGATGTTGCTAGGCGAAAAGGCGGAAGAGAAAGTCGAGGAGGGGAGAAAGAACTCAAAGCAGGGGAAGAATAAGGTGGTGGTGGCAACACAAAGAACTGAATTGGATCTAGAAGTTTTTTACATCATAAGAGCAACACTTTAGTATTCTTGGGGTGTCTATATAATCACATTATGCCAGCTCTTCCCGGAATATAAATTTCCGATACTGTAAGAGATTCAACCGATACTTTTATGCACAAGTGTAATTCTTGTTTTAGGAGAAAATGCTCCACAAGATGTCATTTGATACTGCTTCCTTCCAAACACAATAATAAACTGTTAGATTGATTATGATGACATTGCAGTGTATCCACGTAGCATGAGGAAGCAGTAGGGAGGAGGGAATTGTGTTATGGCTAGAGGCATTGTAGGTGGTGGGACTCTGAGAAACGAAATTATGCCAGCAAAGAGGAAGAATTAAACGGTAATGGCTATTAAAGGTGGTTAACAACATACTCAAGGAGATGTACTGTGTATATTGGGTTCATGTTCATAATGTCGATAGCTTCATCACGTATCTCTAAAATTGCGTTTTTTTTTGGTGAGGGATCAAACGATATCATAACAGGCTAATAAAAATGCGACCATGTTTCATCAGTTTAACAAATTTCCTGTTAAAATGTGTGAAACATGACTTAGATTCGGTAGAAGATTGAGAAGAAATTTTGAGATACGTGTTTTTAACATTTAGCCAAAGATGTACATAAAGTGACGTATGTCCTCGCAGATTCATACTGCCTACGTGAGGAGAAAGTTGCTACGGATCCATCTATCAATAACAGACACATCCAGATTGACGCCCTGTAGTTCGTGTTCCACAATAAACATCAGAGTACCTAATCTACGTGATTTCTTAAAAATAATTAGTGATGATAATAGCACATACTTTCTCGTATTATTAGTAACGATCACGAACTAATTTATCATAACAACTTTTATTCGATATTATAATATTGCAACTTCTCCTTATTCAAATATTATAATTTTGCAACTTGTGTGCAAATTCTTCAGCCATCTCTGAAAACTCTTAATTAAACGAAATAGCAAAATATCTTTAATTCTCTCAAAGTTCAAAAGTGTAAATGAATAAACTTAGCTTTCTGTCATTGAATTCAGTACATTGTGTGCATTGAATTAAGTTTACGGGTTTCAATATCACTGAACATAAACGAAGGTATTCATTGAGATTTAATTTAGAGGCTTTTCATTTGCCTCTCGGTCAACATTAAACGGCAGATTAATTCAGAGGTAAATAATAAAGGTAAATTTTCATATTTACTATTGTGAATAATTAGAATCGATTTATTTAACCAAACAACAGTAAAAACTGTGTATGACATACAGGGGAGAAGACCATAGTGTGTATATGCTAAAAAGCTTAACAAGTTTAGTTAATTCATTAATGTTCAAAAATCCCCTTCGTATTTTTCAGTTTAAACGTCTTCGACATGGATTCTGTTGAAATGCATGTCTATCTGTAACTGGAAATTTTGGGGATAGAACTTTGAGTCCGATGGGAGGAATGCCTTAAGATAGTGATAGCAATGTTTTGGTGACATTAGGAGTTTGGTATATTACAGAGTGCACGGGATCGTAGGAATCTGTCTTCAGAGGTTTGCATTTGAAAACATGAAGCAATCACCCAAATTGGTGATACGTTACTAAGAATGGGTTCTTCCATTGACAAGAGCTAATGTGTGGAAGATATTCGCATACCATGTGAACTCCCTGTCGAGTGATACCCAGGTACTTATCCGTTACAAATGAACGCCATACATTGTTTTTATCTAAATTCCACTTTAGAGCTATGGAGTTATTGGCCCAGCCATTTTCTTGGATTCACGATAACGTTGTCTTCAAGGGCCACCCCCGCCGCCCGATTCTGTCCGATGCAGTCTTGGCGCTTTGTACAGGGCATCAAGGTGTGTCATAGCGCAATGCTTTGCATAGCATTGCAATGCATTGCATTGCCATTGCATTCCGGAACCTCCGTCTCCACGTCCTCCGTGAACATTTTCTAGCGACTTCCCGTAAGATATTACCCTGATACTGTTCACTGAATGGTTGTTTCCATTCACAATAAATGCACCTAAGCGGCTGATATTACTTGATGGGGCAGCCATTACTCCTTGTTATTCCAACGATCCAGGGCCATGTAGGGTACGATAGACATGCACTTGACGTTAGTAATTTAGATTCGTATGCTCGTCGTGCTCTCTACATTTACTATTTCGTGCCTTAACAATTTCTGCCGTATTATGTATTAATGTGTTAAACTTTATCTTTCATTTATTCTGCAACTCTGTTTTGCAATATTTATTTTACATGCCTGTAAATTATATTGAATTAATACACAATTTACACTTTCAAAAATTTCTCTAAGAAAATACTGGAATATTTTATAGATAAAGAAAATGCTGGTTGATTTTCAAAAATATACTCGTAGTTCATCTAATTCTTCAACAACTAAATCAAAAATAGAAATAGTGGGGATAATTAAACCAACGAATTCTATGGTGAATGGCGCTCTTCTTTCAAGGGAGTCCGTCGTTCGTAGCGTTCTTGAAAGGGAACTCGTACTATCTCTATCTCTCGTGACACTGATAATCGTGGGTGTTACTTAATTTTGTAATTTATATTTTATTACATGTTTTGATCCAATAAATGAGGTCTCTTCTTTCTTTCTTTTCTTTATGATTTTTTTGTAATGGCACTGTGGGTGCGACTTGATTTTTATTCATAATGATAGACTGAGTTGCAAATGAACTGAAAGAAACATACGGAGATTCCTATACAACTTTTATTTAACACCGAATTATTACCGCTTTTATGACAACCAATGAGACAGAACCGAAGTCCCGTGAATGTGGAAAAAGATTAAAGATTAGAAATCTGTACTCTTTGAGATATTTTTATTAAAATCTTCCGATTTATAATTGAGAAATAATTCTCAATTATTTATCTCTGGTTACAATATTCACAAATGTTAAGCTATTTGACACATTCTATTCAAAATACGGGTTGTGGTAGGTTGGTTGATTCATTGATTAATCGGTGTTTCCGGGCACGTCAACTGTTATGGTCATTATTTGTATGGAGGTGGCTGTGATTCCTTCCTCTCTGGCTGGTGAGATCAGGGGCCAACTTACACGTCGGATTGCAAGGGAATTCCGCCTCCAGGTATCTCCCACAGCGGTACGCTGCCCAAACCGGAACGAGCGTTATGCTCCCGACGAGTCTCCCGATATGTGTGGTAGAGTAGTGGATGATAATGTGTGTGTGCATGTGTAAGGGGAGAGGATAGAACAAGGAACAGGAAGGAAAGTTTGCGAGCGGTCCGACCCGTTTGTTAGGATATTGCTCCAGCATTCGCCTTGTAATGATCGTAGAAACCACGGAAAACTACCTATCAGGGCAGCCGTGCGTTAGAATTCTCCACCAGGCAGAGTGTGAGTTCGGCCTAGCGTACGGCTAGTGTCAAAAATCGCGCCACTGTGGGGACTCGTCCGTTAGAACCTCCCAGATGGAGTAAAAGCAGTGTCAGCGGCAATGTTGGCGTAGACATAGAGGTAGTAGTCAGCCTAACTAGTTTTAGGTAAAAGTGTTTAGCAAGCTAAATCTGTACGAGTCAAGTAATCTTACTCCATGATGTGGCTTCAGATAATACGAAGAAATACAGGATGTTTCATCTAAAAACATGTGACTCCATTACTCCACGTGCCATCGTTGAGCAACCTTTTTGATTCTCCCCCACCCATGGCCATGACGAGGATGTACTATGAGAGATACATGCGCAAGAGCTCCAGGATTTTGCTGCAGAAAGGGGCAGTACTTGAATACCTAACTTTAATTTATAGTATCTTAACCTATGGAAGTAGCCGGCGCTTTGACCGGCAACCTCAGATTCACGTACCAAGTTAAATTCTTTTATTGTTTTTGTGCAGTTTACTAGTCTTACTGTTTTTTTCGATTCATTCTCACATTCATACCCAGCGATCTTCACGAGTGAGCCGAAGCAGTACCGTAACAAACGGGCCACGGTTACCGCACGATCTTTCCTTCATCTTCCTTGTCCCATTCTTACCCCATACATACACATACTTACACTTACACGTAGTACACTACCGCACATGTCGGGAGACCAATCGGGAGCTTAGAGTTTATCCCAGGCTGGGCGGTGCCCCGCTGGTGGGATATACCTCGCCAGCCGACATCGGTCTCGGTCGGTGCCGGATCTCGCCAGCAAGCTGGGGAACATTACCGCCACCTCCTGCGATCAACCCATACACTACACTTACAGGACATATGACAGTAGTTTACGCACCCGATATCACTAATCAATCAATCAATGAATGAATCAAAGTGTGGATTAATTTGCGGCCCTTGGGCGCCTGGGAGTGGAACGCCGCGCGCACGTGCGCCAGTTTCAACCTCTGGCCGCTGCCGCCGGAGGCGCCGCCGCCCGCTGCACGTGGTCGCGCGCTACGTCAGACACGCCACCACGCCCCTCCCCACTGCCACGCCACGCCCCCACCTCCCACTGCCCCGCCAATAATCTCCTCGCGATTCTATTCCCGCAGTAACTACCGCCGTCTCCGCCTTCAGCACCAGCACCGCCACTATCAGAATCTCTATCCACCATCTTTACGGCATCCTTCACTTCTAGCACTTGAGCTCCCGCTGCCGCTACCGTTCTTACCGCAATCCACGCCACGTCCATTTTCTCTCTCACTGCCGTTACCTTCTGTTGATGGTTCCCGCCGTCGCCGTCGTTTTAACATACGTGCCCACCGCTATCGCCCCCATTCACGTGAATACCGGTACCCTGGCTCTTTCTGCTCTGGTCACCACTCTCGCCACCTCCGCCATCGCCTTTGCAATCTCGGCGTCGCCGCCGCCGCCGCCACCGCCATCGCCGTCACCGACACCGCGGCCGCGGCTCGCGAAGCTTTCTCGGCCCGAAGGCGCGGTTTGTGGCGCAGGATATGCGCGAGCCGCGCCGCGCTCGTTTGCAGAGGAATTCGCGGAGAATGGCCGGCGGACGGGCAGCGGTGGCGGGACAGGGCGGGGCGGCGCGGCGCGGCGCGGCGCGGGGCCGGCGGGGCGGCGGGGGCGGGGCGGGGCTGGCGGGGGACGAGGCGCGCGCCCGCTTCCGCCTGCGGGCGGCTTCCCGAAGCGCGACGAGCGCGGCGCGGGGCGGAGAAGGGAGGGGCGGGGCGGGGCGGCACGAGGCACCGACGCGCCGGCCTTCCTCAAACTTCTTTCGCCCAACCCGAAAAAGGACGTCCACCTCGATCCTCGCATGCTGTGCCCATCGCCGCTGCCTCACGGCGCTCCACAAACCGGCGTTTCTTCATAGCTCTTCACTGCATGACTGTTCGATTTCTTTGTTTGATGGAGCTTGATTTTAGGGAGGGAATGTAATTTATGAACACGAAATATTCGGAAAGGACCCCTTCCAATATGAAAATAAGAGATTTTACTTTACACGTGGAGACATTTTGAGGATAAACACAAGCGTATTATATGCTTATTATATTCAAAACTACGCCTTATTCTCTTCATTTCAAATAGATAGCATTAAGTCTGATCACTATATTGCGGTAATTTCTCTTTATAAAATTAACCTTCTACTACTTACACCATTCAAATAATCTTAATTAATAGAGATATTATTGACAATGAAAATTACAGTAATTTGGTGTTTCGAAATCACGTTTTTCTCTTCTACATGTTCATTCTATGCCTTTATATTGTTTCCGTTTTTTTTTATTTCTACTTAATACGTCTACTTAATACCTATAAACAGTTTAATCTTTTGAATCAATATCTCATATGTCAAAAATAGAGTTTGATCTGTGAATTTTCTTGAAAGAATACTTCTCGAGTTTACGGTAATGCCTATGTTTGTCCCGTCCAACGAATCTCTGAAATTCTCGGGTAATCCCCAGAGCTCTTTGAGTGCCACTTGTAAGAGGATTGCGTACGTGTTGTTTGTGGGCGGCTGACGGCGATCTCGCCTTTCCTTATGTCAAAAGGAAGGTGTGACGAAACGTTCTAAGAAAGGAGAAAGTTTGATCGACATTCTTCTGTTCGATTGTATGAGCCTTGTGTTAGAGGATTATTATTCCCAAGCCTTTTGAACCTCGTGTTTTATGACGAAATTGTTTAAGGAATATGGTAAATAGAAGAACCCAGGATTGGGCAACTTTAAATAAAATTGTTTGGAAAATCATTTTGAATTTCATCTTATCAGGGGAATACTTATAAGATTTATGATGACTATTGAACACGAGAAATAGTGTAGGAAGCAATAACGTTTATGAATATCTTTCTGTTAACTAATCGTTGATGAATTATTTACCCAATTAATTGATCAATTGAATTATAGCGATTAGGTTTTATTGCTTAGACATGCTCTAGTTTCTCCTTTTAACCGAAGCCAATATAAGTGATTAGTAATGACCGCCAATAGCAAACGATCTGTCAGAGCTCATTACATGAAATAATAATAGTATTAAATAAAACAAATAAATATTACAAAATTTTAAATGTACATATTTTGGGAGCAGTTTTGTAAAACCAACTCACAGCGCAGAACCATCATTTACGTGATATTATTTACAATAGAGAACTTGATGGGAAAATCATGTTCAAAATGTGTATATTTTCTACAATAAAAATGTTGCGTGAAGATACGTCCCGCAAATGGAATGTTGAATTCTTCAGCAAAAAAATAAATACTACTTCGCATTTACACTTTAACTATACTTTCATTTCCATAGGATCACGGCCACTTGTAAGTCAGTCACAACTTCACTGACAACATTTACGTTTGTATAATCTTTATTTTGATATTGTAATTGAAATCTTTGGGGGAGTGGCCCTAAACAGCTCCCTCCCCTGCATCTACTTCGTCCCACACAGCAAAAGGCAAAGATCTTTGCCCGCCCACGAGTTCTAAAGATAATTAATTAAGGATATATTATTGGTATCAAAGAGTATTTTCTTAATATTTCGTAGTATTGTCACTCGCGGGTGGGTACGAGTAGTAGTTTTACTAAATATCAAATAGTACCCATTACGTTACAAGATAGTGTATTACGAGCATCAAGCGAAATTATTCTGGAGATACGTATATACTCCTGTGTAATTTGAATAACGATAAATTGACGAAAAATAATTAAAAATAAAATTTGGAAAGCTTAGTCGGAACTCATAGCACAGATTGTAGTACATTCTATGTAGAGTTCGTTAATAAAACTCGGATAATAGTTCACGCTTGCGTGCTCTTCACTTTTGGAGCAGTTTCTTCGTAAGAAATTGATGAGTAGAGAATCCCCTAATCAAGTTGGTTTTCGCAAGAGAAGAATCCTTTTCTAACAGTTTCCTAATTATTATTCCTTCTTGAAGGAGATATTCATCGCGGGAAAGATCGCGCGAGACGAGGGACATGCCAAGGAATGTCGTTCGTTGCTGAGACCACGCCGGGCGCGAGACTTACGGCACTTCAGTTCACTTCTCACCCCTCCCAGGACGTGCTGACAACAACTGGTACACAATTTGCAGAGACAATTACTATTCATTTAAATATATCTCCTAAATGAATAATTAAGGCATTCTGTCATTAATTGAATGAAATTTTTACTTATCTGAGTTTTCAGTATATGAAGATTCGTTTCCTTCGAAATGAATCAGAAGAGTTCGACATAAGGATAAGAAATAAAGTTTGATATGGGGAGTATATTGGGGTGAGTGGGTCGCATTTGGGCAGTTCAAGGTGTTTTTGTAATTGACGCAAGGTTTCTTAATAAAATATAATGAGGCTTATTGATAAACATGATTAAACATTTGATTTTTCAGGTAAGCTAAACATTGAAACGAAAAGTTGTAATCAATTATCGCAATCTTTTTTTCTCAAGTATGTTGCATGTGACTCAAACCCACTGGTGGGGAGATTTGGACACACTAGTGTCACTTGCGGACAGATTTTGATTTTTATACAAGAAATAAATAGACATAATAATCAAATTTATTTATACTATTACATTAGGATGAATTATTAAAAATCAAATTTACTACATTTGAAAGAAATGCGACACTTGTTAAAAAGGCATCGTTTAAAAAAAAATATACAACTGTGGATAAATTGGAAACTTTTTGATTGTAATTGTACGCGCAGAAAAAATATTCGTAAATTCATTGAACAGCTTTTCATGCTCAGTTATGAATATTTAGTATGTAGTGTATTTTAATGTAAATTCCCAATGAAACCTATTTTTCTTTATTATTCTTCGTTTTCTTTATTATTTCATTTATTCCGCCTTTCGTTTCAGTTGAATGCTGTCCTAATCCCTGACTTTGTATCTTGCTTAATCTGTTTTGTCCAGTACAAGTCTTTTAAATTTGGTTGCTGCAGCAATTATAATTGACAGTTTTCTCTCCAACACTGCTTTACCTGCAGCAGACATATCCTCTCTAGACATGGAAGCCGGTTTGATTTTCTCTTTTACATTCTGACCATTTTGTGCATCTAAAATATGAAATAAATCTGGTTGAATGATTTAACGTCAAAATGGGGAAATAATATTTATCATTCCAGGAAAGCATTAACCATCTGGAGCCCTTTTTAACTATTTATCCAGCTACTCTCTTTGTTTTCAAACTGTAAAACTCGTAGCTACGAGGGGAAACTTTACATGAAGTCTAGTGAAATTTCAATATTTTCTTAAAATTCCTGCTATATGTTCATATAAGTTTTTGCTTGTATAAGTCAAAAGTGGGCTTATAAATACAGTTTACGTCCGATTTTCATTTTAATCTCTGAAATTTCAAAACGTCAAAAGATTAAACGTCTTGAGATCTGCTCATTTAATTACATTATTAAAAATAAAGTTGCTTTCCTTCAAGAAATTAAATCTTTAAAATTATGTGCATAACTTATGTATACCAGTTTTAAAACACAAGTAATATCACTTGTCTAAACTATTAGTGGCACAAAATTTTCTCGTAGTAGAGTTTTCTAATTTCCTTGGTGTGGATTGCCTTTACGGTCTTGCCCCATCCTGTTGTCGGCTGCAATCTATTGCCGCCCAAAGTACATTTTTTGACATTTTCTCAATTTTTCAGTTTCCTAACAGAAAAAATCGAAATATTACTTTAAGAATATTAAAAATGAGTACAACCTCGTCATAAATAACAATTTTCATTGAAAAATGTGGAGCCGTTTTTACGAAAACGGCGTTGAAGCGTTACTATAAATGTGAAAATTGAAGCTCTTTTTCACAGAAAATTTTTGGATTTTCTAAAAACATAATGTAAAATCATTTGAGGCACTTTAACTCACAAATGCAGTAGTGTTACAAATCGCGATCGCGATAAGGGAGGTCGAAACGGGCATCACAAAGCAGCAACACCATGTCAATTCTGAAGCCAGATTCGAAGAAGCGCGCGCAAGTGGAGACATTGTTATTAATGGACTGAGTTTCGCACATATCTCTCATAGTGCCACCTCCCGAACTTTTTATTGCACGTTGCTATTGTCATTTATGACAAAGGAAAGTTTGAGATGCAAATATTGAATAAATAAATAAATTGAATTGAATAAATATTATATTGAATAAATAAATAAAATAAGAATTCTTAGAAAGTTATGTTATTACGCATAATTGATTTATAGATGTGTCAGTCAACTACCAAAAGAAAATACGTCAGAAACTACTTCAGTATAAATCTTACTGTATTATTTTAAAACTGAATTTAATATTATTCACGTTACTATAGGTGTATTTAAACAAAAAAATCGAAACTGATAAACATTCGTACATATCGTTTCTTCTTTCTCTGCTGCTAAAACCCTAAAAACCCATGTATACTTAACATCCGCTATTTTACACATTTCTTTAGATAAAGGAGATAACGACAATACTGTAATAAAGAACCAGCCCCTCGTCTGTTCGTAAGAATGGAATTTGTTCACCCCGAACAGGGTAAGGAAGGAACGCGCGCGATTCTTGACCCGTTGTGTAAGCTTACCGACATCCGCCTGGAATTGATTAGTGAAAACCACGGAAACAGTCGATAACAACAGCTGACCTGTAGAATTCCCGTCCAGGTGGTGGCAGGCGCCGACTCAACTACTTAGATGCTGTCGAAAGTTTAATTTTGCTACCACAGGGACACGTGGAATCTCCGGGTGTACAAGACTTCAGATGAGGATTCGCACCATAACACCCAGTTATTCGAACAGACAACTATATATAATTTCGAAAATCGACGAAAGAGTTGCGATTAATTTTGAGTCAAAATTCCACATATATAAAATGTTGCTGGAAATTTTGAATTTGTTTATATAATTGACTTTTACCCTTCAGTACCTTATTTGAGTCGTTTGGAGGAATTGTGTTATTTAATAGAAGGGAATATTTTATTCAATCTTTAGCAAAAACAAATTTGGTTGAAGTGAATCCTTGGAATCAGTTCTAACATTTGTTCTCTAAATATGGCGACTTCATATTAATGCTACTTCTGCAAGGAGCCTGAGGTTTTAATCTTGTTACTTGTAGAATAATAATAATAATAATAATAATAATAATAATAATAATAATAATAATAATAATAATAGTAATAATAATACCTGTGAGTGAACGTATTAGTTTCTCAGGAGTAGACGAATTCGTACACAACTGTATCTATATTTGGAATTGCCACGATGCGTAATTGAAATAAAACTATACTGTCAAGATTGTTTTCCCTCGCTTTTCAATATCCAAGAAGACTTGAATAATTCTTTCTCGTGCTCATGAAAATTATTTAGAATATATAAGTAATGCTACGATAGCTTATCTCAAGTAGAATATCTTCACTAAATTAAACTTGAATAACACATCATTAAACAAATCATATTAGAATATTTAATAAAAAATCATTCAACGCTCGTGACTCCTTCGCAATGTAATAAGGCCTCCACAACGTGAGCGACTATAAGCAGTAACTTAAATTGTAAATGTGTGTTCCGTAAGATACAATAATGTATGGAGAAGAATATTCCAGCAATTCTGTCGCTTCGAAACCGCATTATTCCCTATTCTGAAAAAAAATCACTTGTAGATTTATGGCATGTTAAAATGCCTATAACAAACAATGATGTTGACAGTAAAATTACTTCACCAGTAAGTATACTTTTTTTCCTCTTTGCCTATTTAACAGTGACCCGTGCTTCATTTTTCGACACAGATTTCATCCAGTTTGACTACCGCACGCCTGGCGTCACTTTTCAGAACTTTCTCTGGCTTGCTATGGATGTGGGACGATTTGTTTCTTTTGTGAAGTTTTGAGAGCGTTCTAATGTATTGAATTGTTATGTTAAGTGATTATGTAGTGAGAAATAAAATATTGCATGCTCAGCCCTAAAACAACCTAACTTTTGGCGCTTTTGGCGGAGTCCAGATTAAATACTTTCGTCCCGATGAAAACGAAATTACCGTGTAAAACGCTGGATCTCGTTCATCCAATTTCGATACCGACACAGTACCACGGAGAAATAAACGTTTCTTTTCGATCCATTTTCTATAGAGAAAAATAATGAAAAAATAACCATGTAAAACGGGCTTTAGGCACTAGCGCAGCCCTTAACACCAATTTTCTCATTATTTTTCGTTAGTTCGGTAATTAGTTGGTGGAGGGACCAGGCTTTTCCAAGGTAGCGCTCCGCTGATGTCCTTACGTCATTGGGAATAAAACCTAAGATCGCCAGATCCACATTAATACTGGCGGAAGACAGGTAGTGGAGAAGGTCCTGTCCATATGCGGCGTGTTCCTAGCTCGCCATCGAGACTCCTAGGCCTCATATGCACAATGGGATAATACTGGCCTTATAATATGGCCCTATATAATATTGGGATAATACCTAATATAATAATAAAGCCCCACATGCATAGCAAGCCAGTGAAAGTTCAGTTACGCAGGTAACACAGTAGCACAACGCAGATAGACTTGCAGCCCTTCTTCCGTGGCCGCTACCGTGACCGGGTTATCGATATGGACTGTCCGATTTACCTGATCATTTACCTCGGATCAAAGCGAATTTCAAATTAAGTGGTGAAATGAAGAGCAGGTCTTATGATTTAGAAACTTACTTCTCAAATTAAGATAAATTCGATTCAATTCCATTTAAAATATAAAAGACTTTCCAGTAAAATGATAAATATGTTGTAGTCTTGTATTGCGACGGTTCTGGAGATTAAAAACTTGCGAACAAAAATGTAATAGCACATCCAAAAATTTCCAATTGTGTAGACTACATAACAAAATATAACCTGTGTCCCCCAAAAATGTTTTAAGATTAAAACTTATCATTTCCGATATACACGATGGTAAAATCTGTTGCAGCATTGTGTTGCGACTTGCATATGCGCCTAGCTTATCCTATTCCATAAACGGCAAACTTGTATTGTTTCGTCATAAATTTGTTTGAAGCAGGACTGTGGGATAATTCCCTCTCCAGCATAGCACAAATTCGAGATTTTGTGGTTTCTTATAAACGGTAGATAACTACTATCTTCTCCTAACTTATATAAAGAGAGGACAAATTTCCATAAGTGTTAAGATAATTTCGTCAATAATCTATAAGTTGAAATCGTTCAAAAGTTTTACTGAACTCACTAATAGTGATAGAAACACTTATTTCTAATTTACGCCTATATTGGATTTTCTTTGTGCAAAATAATACTGACTTTTTCCAACAATTTTATGCAAATGTTCAGTACACTCATGACCCGCCTCCATGGATCCGACTCTCTATAAAGCGTGTTTTTTCTAATAGTGGCTAAAGAAGGTTGTCGAACTCTCGAACTTTAAAACGCATACTTTCTTAGCACTTTCATTGTTATCGCCACTGAACACACACGGGCCTTCGAATGGGTGACTGGGAATGTCGCAAAGCGAGGTGGACTTGCCAGAGAATGCAGCGGCGAGCCGGGGGGCGGGCTGCATTCCCGGAAGCGCAGCGGCGTCTTTGAGAGGCCTGCGCGCGGGCGGCTTTCCCACGTTACAGTGCCATACATCTCGGTCTCGAGCGAGAACAAGCGCGGGCACCGATCGGAACTCGGTCAGGCGATGGTGGCAGCGGCAGAGGCGCGGGTGGGCGGCGGCGGGGCGGGGTGGGGCGAGGCGGGCTGGGGCTGGGATGGGGCGCGGCGAGCTGCGCTGGGCTCGGCTGGGACGTCACGCCGCAACGCCCGCGCGCCGCGGAGGTACCGGAATCGTTCCCGCCACGGCCGCTGCTCCCAACCGGGGACGGGGGGTCGTGCCCCTCCCCCCCGCCCCTAACAGTCGCTCTGGAGAGGTCGTCATTTGTTGTCCAATGGATTATTAATTGTATTATTTTAAGCGGCAGTGAAACGAACTTGCTTTATATGTGGAATATTAGGTTTTCCATTCATGAAGTAAAAAGTTCATTGAATTTATTTGTTCTGAGATTGAGTTATAACGAATCCAACGAGACACTTCGTAGCCTTATAAGTAAGCTAGGGTGGCCTTACAAATTTAACCAAGGGTTGTTTGATGAACATGTTGCACACTTTGTAACATGCCAGTGTAATTTTGTATTACCCCGCCAATGGCTCTGAAGAGGTGGTCATTTGTTTTTCAAGGTGAGCCATAGCTCTTTGGTTTGTACGGCAAAAAGGAGGTAGTATGAACTAATTTAATATATTATGGACGCTACTATTTAGCTTATTATTATTGATTAATTTAATTTTAGGCAACATATTTAATAAATAGCTCTAGCTACTGAAGCCACAATGTAATTGCACTGTAGTGTGTCTCATTCAGATATTAAACCCCCGTACTCTTAGACTACATTGAAGGGGACAAATATATTTAAAAAACTACAATCACATATAGTATTGCAACTGGAAAGGTCCCTTTTCCAGCCGAAGAAGCCGTTACATATAAGTATGGTATCATTTGAAAGTTATCTGTACGAACTTGGGTTGTCAATGACTGTAATTGTGTTAGAAATCATCCATATTTTATAATTAATTATTGAAATATAGTGTGCGACACTTGCTACCCCACAACACTAATTATTCTGCAAAATACTTTACGATCGAGCGTAACTCGGGAACGATGTCTACTAGGGCTTTGAAATAAATTTTTCTTGTCCTCACCTGTTGTCCTTTTATTCATCATCAAACTACGTACAGAAAAGGGTGATGCAGAGATTCTGAAACCCAAGAAAACGTAAGCATATTATACTTCTTTCCCGTACGTCATATTCAATCTGTTCTTTGACGAAAATCCTTAAATGACGGTACCCTTTAACGCTGCCGCGTGGCGCAGGAATTGCCTTCCGCCGGCCAACCGCTTCGCTGCACCCGCCACTTTCGGCCCTTTTCGCTTCTGGTAGCATGTCGAAAGCTATTTCCCCTCAACAGTAGCTCTGTTGAGGCGGGAATTTATTTTTTTATAAATTAGATGCCTTGCGCACTGCATGTCCCTGCACTGAGTGGACCCTGTACGCGCTTTCTTCAGTGATAGGCGCGTCCTTCTGGCTTGTACCTCGTGAAATCGTCTGCATTAGCACAGACAACGGCCCGACATTGTTTTTTGTTACTACCAATGTCACGCGCTGCTGCTCTCAGTTGTCAGAGCCTTCTCTTCCCAATATGTATAGTTTATCGTAAACGTTAAGTTAATGACGCCGATTATATCCAGCAATGTGCGCGAATTGAACGCCACTGTGTTAATGTCCCCCAGATAATCCTGTCCTTCTTTCTATCAGCTAAATATACACACGTTCTTAAGGTAGATGTGAATCAACGGCATGTGACCATTCGTGTTTAAAGACCAGCTGAGACCTTGCATATAAGAGGAGCATGAAATGAAGTGTTGACAATCTTTGACTGATTCTGAGTGAGAGACCAAGGTGATCTCGCATGACATGGATCGATCGATATCTCCTAATCGCTTCTTAAAAATAAATATGATAAAATTTCCAATATATGACGTTTTCAATATAGTACAACTTTTAACATAATGGAACTTGGCCATTTTGTTACATTGTTTACAAAGATGAATACAACGGTAATAATTTGACACTTATTCTCTTTGCAGTTATTTGTTCTGGGTTCTGACCTGCTGAGCCCGAATTTAAAGCGAGACCTGCTCTAACAATTACTGTCTTTCAACACTATGCCGTTTCCACCGTCTTTCTAAAATTATCTCCCCCATTATTTTTATTTCTGTCATTCCGTTAGCCTCATTCCGTATTCATCCTGCCTCGACAAATTGTCACCAGCTTGTCTTTGCCTCATCGTCGCCTTCTTCGACTCTCCATCCCACCCAAGGCATCGGAACGAACTCCACCACGTCCATCGTCATCGCTGCCCACCCGTCCCCTCTGCCTGCTCCCTCCGCCCACCTTCCACTGTCCTCCCCGAGAGAATGGAGCTATTTGACGATAGCGCCAGCTGCTAGAATGTGAAAGCAGCCCGTCCTCTTTAGTCACCGGCGAGGCTATAATTAAGAAAGTGGTACGTGTGGGTTTAATACCGGTAATTTATGCAGTCAAAATAACGAGGACAAAATACAACGGCCAGAAAGAATACGCAAGGAATGCTCACGGCTTAGGCGGACCGACGCCCATCGATTCTGCAGAGAGCATGTAGTTGCGTCTCCCGTGAAGATGCGCTCTACGAAGCACAGAGATTCTATAGTTCATGCAGAAGTTACTGGAATACTGAAAAAAAAATTCCACGTGCTGTAATAATGGATCGTTAGTTGGAACAGTTGTATCTCAGTACGGTACATACTGCAATTCATCTTCTTTGAATATTTCTTATTTCTAAAATTAACACTTGTATTTTACTTTGAAATTTTCGAAAATAAAATGGATCTGGATATGATAAACTGGATATTACTGTTTATATCATTTTAAAAATTACAAGAACATAGGTTTAATGTAATCTCAAAAAATATAAAAAAAAGTGAAGGATTAGGTGGAACAACGTGTAAGCGACATATTCTAAATTTTAGAGGAGATGACAGAATCGATTACATCCTAAACTTTTAGTGCTATCTCGATGCTATAAGTTCTTCTAACCCTTAAAGGAGTTTTAAGAAATGAATTTTAGAAAGGAAAATACAGTTGGAAGAATGGTCTACGACTCACAAATGAATGTAATTTCATTCTATGGAACGTTACATATCCAGAAAACACATGACGTTGTTATTCTAATATAGTACTTATAGAAATAATAAATCGACGAGAAAACTTGAAAATGCTTGAGATCTTATTGATTTCCCTTTCTGAGTACAAGATTGTGATATTCAGATCTGCATATAAGCATTCTTTGTTTCCCTTTTGGCGGGAATAGTTCTCCTGCTTGGGAAATGATCATTTACATTTATCCCTTGATCCCTTACATTTTTACATTTCCGTATACGTACGTATATGCGGAGTAACATACATAGTATGGGGAAATTTATGTAATGCTGCGGAAAATCGATTTCGAGATTTCGTAGGAAATACACGTTTTGGGGTCCCCTGACACCAATAAAAGTGTTTTTTTTCAAAACGTCCGTCCGTCCGTCTGTCCTTCCGTCCGCCTGGTGTCTGTGAACACTACTAGCGCCTAAACCATGCGTAGGATTTTTCCAAATTGAAGAAACTCGTGTCAATCTGGCCTGAGTCAAATCTTTGAGATTTTGAAAAATGTTTTTTAAAATTTGGGAGTATTTTACATGAAGCTCTCAGGATATTTTCAAAGTTTTCTCAAAAATGGCTCCACATTTTTTCTTTAAATTTCTTGTAAGAATAGAGTAACATAGACTTATGAAGGTGGTATAGTTCCAATTTTTCACGGTTAACTCTAAATTTTCGAAAAGTATGAATTTGTTTCGGTATCTTCCTACAATTAAAAAATTGAAGATTTTGATTTTGAAGAGATTTTTCTTCAAATAAAATATGGTCTCCATAGTAAGTTCTTTCATTAAAGTCATGTATATTTTTTCGAAAATTTTAGTAGTTTTTACGCAATACTGCGTGCAATATGTGCAATTTAAAAAAACAAAACGAAAAGATTTTCTCAAAAACGGCTCCAAACGTGTTCTTTAAACGTTTTATTTAAACGGTTGGTAGGAACAGTGCTAAATGTACTCTATAAGATGACATAAACGCCATATTGCTCTACTTTTTTGTTTTATCAAACATTACAAAAATGTATTTTACTTGCTTCTCATGCCGTTAATATTTATATTATCGGCAATATGTTCACATTATTGTATTTATGAGTACATGTGCTTTAAATAATTTCATATAAAGTTACTCGAAAACTCTACAGTTTTCTGTGAAAACTAGCTCAAAATTTCGCATTTTCAGAAACGCTCAAACGCCATTTTCATAAAAACCGTTACAAATTTTCTCCTTAAACATTTCAAACGGAGAGTGGGAATTGCACTCTTTAATATGACGTCAAGTTAATTTCGGTGTATTTTTTAAAAAAATTACACAAACGTAAATTTATTGAAAGATTGATATGCACATTTCCAGCAATTTGTAAACACTATTGTATTTATTAGTTAAAGTACTTAAAATTACTTCAAATTAAGTTTTTCTAAAACTCAAAATTCTTTTGTGAAAAAGCTTCAAATTTCTAATTTAAAGTTGCACTTAAACGCCAGTATTTTTTAAAAATGGCTCCAAAATTTTCAAAGAAAATTGACATTTAAGACGAGTTATTTAATAATATTAAAATAATATTTTCGCTCTACAATTAGGAAACCGAAAAATTAGGAGAATGTCAGAAAATGTACTTTGTGCGGCGACAGAAGGTAGCAGGCAAGAATACGTAGCACGTTCGAATAGCTAACAGACCAAAGGAAATAGAACACTAATACGGGAAAGTCTGTTCCATTCTGTAGCACAACTATTTTCTAACTTGTTCTGTTATGGAATACGGTCGATTGTTCTGGATTCCTCGTTCATCTATTTTGTCTTTATTTTCAGTTTTTAACTAGTACTCGAAGTCTTCGCTGTGACACTTCAAGATATCACACAATGTTTTGTGCAAACGTTCCCTTTTTCGGTTTAATAACATAGCATGTAATGGTACAATGCCTATGAGACTCACATTCAGAAGTTGTTCTAATTTTCGGATTTGAGACTGTCACACACTAATGTGCTTGAAATGCTGATTGTTCATCATAACATAGTGCACGGAACTTCCCAAAGAGCTTTCAGACCACAACATTTTTCGTCATTGCATTCTACTCTGCATTTACAGGATACATTATGAAATTTATAGTCCAGTTTTATTACACTGATGCTATTATCTCCAGCGAAAACGAATCTTAACTCATCTTGCATAAGCTTTGGCGGATACAACATTATTGCACCCACCTCGTATATACTCTTTACGAGGTTACTTTCGACATTCCATTACTGGTTTTCTTACAATCCTAGAGCATATATACTCTTTACCGGAATCTTTACATATTTTTTCTTACACTATAATTTTACTTTTCAACATTCCTTCTTCTTATCTTGCCCTTATTTCTGCATTTTGCAGTGGAAGGTGAAATACTTATACGCTCGTTTGTGTCGCTTACAACGTTGTTCCAGCCGATGTTTCAATTAATGAAATTTTAGTAATGCATAAAATTAGACAATGCGCACTATTGCTAAATCAATGTGATCTATCTTATACTATTTATCTGGCAAGTTAATGTGTACATCCTTGTAATGTAATAAAGTCTTTGTGGTGAAATAGCAAATAAAAAAAAATATCCAACCCTGAGTTGAATATCTAACCCTGCTGGAGCATTTTACGTATTTCTTGCAGATTTTGCGCATCTTTTCTCTCAATTTTTAATTATACTTTCATATGACTGAGAAACATCGTGAGGTCTAATTGAAGTTTGGGAGAGCAAAACTAATGAGTGAAAGAACAATTTCAAATACTCTGGGCAGGATCTGAAACCCAGTTACTCTCAATCCGTGGACGCCTTTGTTCTCGGCGTTTATGGTCCAGAGGATTAAATTCGATTTAATATAGCAATTTTAAAGAAGACGTAAGTTAAGAATCACAATTTAACCGAAATTATTATTTTTTTTGTTTTAGAAAAAACAGGACATGAATATACCATTTCAAACACCATTTCAAATACGCATTCGAATGCTGTTTTGTAAATTGCCCTCATTAATAATGAAGAAAGAGTGTTAGCTGGCATTCTAAATGATCTAAACTTTTTACATTGTATTTGTAATTAATATCTGTATAAAAACAAGTAGAAAATTTAATTCATATTTATTAATTCAATGATGAAAGAAATGCAGTTACCAAATTAAACTACACTATCATTATTTATAAAAGAGTTGATGTATTAACATACTTTTCGTCTCATGGACCAGTGTCTCTGCATTTGTATCAGATCAAGGGACAACCTTTATCGTAGCGGTCACACTGCTGGCTCTTGCCCCTCTGCTTACCGTGGTTTAAATCCAAGTTGTTCCCTGTGGAATCTCTGATGGACAAACCGAGAACTTTTCTCCAGGTTTTCCTGTTTCTCCTGCCTCTCATTACACCAGTGTTCCAACATCATTCGTAACATGTCATAATCACCAATGCATCAAAACCATTCGTCTAGCTCAGGTTCCCAGCTATAACACCGGAAACTGGCGTCGTAATAAATATTAAGATTTTATTTCATATTCTGTCGCGTCTATTCTATATTTGCCCAACTTCAGTCGCACCAAGATATTTTTAACTGAATTTAATTAATCCATTTAAAATAAAAAATAAGTTATAAAAGTTACACTTAAATTTGGAAATTTTTAAATCAAAAATGTCATAGTTAATGCCACAGCATTTGGCTTTTTTCTTTAAATACAAAGTTCTGCGCAGGACTTGAAACAAGTATTTGAATGCACTGGTACTACTGCATTTATAAGTAATTATATCGCCTTCAGTCAGAACGTGAAGTAAAGATAAAAGAATGAATGGTAAAAAGGGGCAGTGGATATATTTATTTAACATATGGATTGCAGCGCGGAGAATCCACCACTGATAGTTGTTTCGCACTTCAGTTACTCAGTTTTACTAATAATGATGATGAGTCCCGTCATTAACGCAAGAGTAATGAGAGTGGCAACAAGGGAAGGATAACGGTCATGCATGATTGTGGAAACGCAATGCAGGGAAATGGAGCCCCAAGGAAACCTGCCGTGAATGTTTCCCGACCACACTCTTCACGGAGAAGGCCAATGATTTGAAGCCTCGTACCCAATGGTGGAAGATGTCTGGCCGCTACACTACGGGTTGCTCAACATCAAAATAGTATTATGACGACATGAACTTCACTGATGTCGTAGGAGAAGAATCAGAGTTGGAGAACCTGATACCTGCTTCCGGGTTTGCACAGTCTGTTTTTCTTTCAAAATGCAAATATAGCTCTAGCGAAAGCAAATTTCATAGGAACTTGGTTATATTTACTTAATGAAATAAAAAATGAGTTCCTTATGTAATCAGGGCGTCCCGCTCAACTGCGCTAAATTCTCCTAGGGATCCCCGAATTTGAATTTGATTTGACCGATTAGAAATTGAAGTAGTTGACAAAAAATGTCGTACGGTAAAACATTACGGAGTACACCCGTTATCCTTGCTTTGACTATTTCTATCCATCAGTCATCAAACATTTACCAATTTCCATCCGTGGGCTGGTAAATATGAGAGTTACTTCGAACCTACTATTCCCTTACGATAAACAAGGTGAATTTCGCGTTCGTGCTACGTAAACTATTGATTTGCGTAACACCGTCGGCGTTGATTGGCCATCAATAAATGAGGATTTACGCATAGAGAGCCCTAAAGTCCCACAGAAGCATCATAGCAGTTCCACGAATTTTTAAATAAATTATCAGACCATTATGAGTTGCGCCAGCCTAAATGTAGGTACCCTTGTTCGTAAGAATTGTCTTTTATTTTAAGAACCTAAGGAATACAAGAAATAAAAGAATGACAATAGTTTTTGGTTGAATCTTGTTGAAGAAATAAGAAAAAGAGTTAGAATTTAGAAAAAAATGTGGTTCGAGAGGAGCCCCTGTACAGAACTCCCGTAAGTACAGTAGATGCGTGATCATCTGAATTTGGACCGAGACGAATTCAGATATCAAAAAACTCCGATAAATGAGAATTAATTTGTATAAATATAATTTGTTTATATATAATATATAAATATTATTCACGTAAAGTATAGCAAGGTAAAGCGTACTTTATTAGTTTCATGTTAAACAATGCGTATTATGTACTATGCTCGTCAATAATTACATATTTTAAAAAACATTTTACCCTAGTGGAACAACATAATTTTTCAAGTTTTTGGTACTTTTCTGGAACAACTTAGGTTAAGTCCCGATATTTCTAAAACCGTTGATGACTTCGTTCAGCGCACAAGCCAACTCGTTACTATTGTAACAATAAATATATACTCTTCTGTGTACCGTGTTACATCGGATTATTTGGTTTCTTTTCTAATGACTGCACCTGTAGTCTCGGTAAACGTATAAAGGCTAAACTACCGTAGCGTTGACGGGCTTTTCCAGATGCCCGTCTTCGCGTCTGGACCGGGACGGGAGAAACCGCCTGGAGTCGGCGGCATCCGCTTCGTTTTCACCTGCGCTGTTGGATGGCTCATGACGCGATCGTCTGTCTCCACGAACTTTCTTTGCGTTCCTCTCGTCGGGGCTCGCCGACCTGGATAGCAGGACATTTAGCGAGACTGCCGGATACAGTGGCGAACACAGCGTGTCGAGTTTCAAGCCCGAACTCTACTAGAGCTAGTGCTACGGGCGTATTACTCACCGAGGGTCGGATTATCGCACGATACGAACCAAATGTCGGTCAAGTGGAAAAGGAGCCGCGTCGGAATTCTTGAAATGCGAGCTCGTGAATTTCATGATCGGACGAGACCTAAGTACCAGGGCGTGATCAAAGAGCTACAACATCGTCACTGTGTATAATATTTATGCACCAAGGGCGTTGTAAGGGTTGTAATCAGTGAGCGGCGACGAAATGCCCGAGGGAATTAGGCCCGAAATATATTCTTTCAACTTCTAACTTCCTCATTTCATTTCAACACTTTGTAGATCTCAGACTTTATAAAATACTCGATAGTAATCCACATACTAATTCTATTGTTGAGCTGTAAGAGTAAACGAAGTCTACGGAATTCGCTCATTTCATTATGAAAACCTGATTATTCTTAGTTTTCGTTGATAAAATATTATACCGTGCCAGTGAATCGAAGCAACGTCAAAAACACATTATTTAAAGGTATTAGCTCCACTGCAAAATATCTACTGTTGACATATTTCTTGAATATTTAGACAGGATATCATCTAAATATGGAAATCAGGACTAAATCTGCCACTAGAAAAGACACAATTTTTGTAAGATAATATGCCACTAGTTTTAACGTTAACTGTGAAATTTGGTTTCCTTTTTATATCAAATTGCTTTTCAACAGTTACACATGAGAAGTTTCTGAAACAGTCTAAGTTCAATTAAGACTTGTATTCATAAGATTTAACATTTTTCAATTTGTTTACTGATCTATTGTTCCTACGGTTATGACGCGTATCGTAATCCGGTAACGGATTGTGAACGAACAGTAATCATGAATCATAATTCAGCCAGTCACATTGATTATTAATGTTCCGTGCCGTGTTGCAAAGCTCCGGTATCTCAATGAATCTGTTTGAAATCCTTCGAATGTTCATTGCCGCCCACCAGCAAAATTATGGTGCACATTAACGAGTAATGACGAAAAGATGATGAACCTATATTACTTGTACCACTTTATAATTGTTTTCCATACTATAAACTACTGAATGTATTTTCTTCCAAGCAAAGTATATCATTTTCTCATGCGCTGCGCAATCTGAACTATCTCGGTTTTCGAAGGAAGTTCATTGAAGGAAGTGTGTGAGTGCCCAAAATGACTTGGCGAAAATACTAATTTTCCTACACCTTATGAACGCTCAGAATAAAATAAATTGAAAAAGTCCTTCAACACATTGAATTTATTATCGTGGGTATCTCACTACAAACAACAAAAAACATTATAATTAATTAAATAATTTACATACTAAACATTCATTTTTGTCATTCTGTGCCCTCTCTAATTATTGTTTAACGTATTAAATCTATTATTACTTAAATATAAAAATAATTGTCTTTCCGACTCGTTCTCGTGTTTCATAGTGGATGGTTACGTACTCGCCAGGATGTGTGTAAAATCCACTTAGTGCTTCCTGTGCGGCATGAAATTTGTTCCTGTCTGATCCTCCCTCCCTGAAATAAAAGGAATGGGAGTGACTGTGAAAGGGTTGAATTGGAATATAGGAGGGAAGGCGGAAATCCTTGCGAAATTAAATAGGTCAAGACCCGTAAATTACCTTCACTTTTCCTCTTCTTCGAGAATTTGATCATTATTACCATTACACGATGTTTAACTTGTGCGTCACAGATTCAAAGTTTGAAGTTATCTAACTTGATGGAAATCACATTTCTATAACGTGAATTTCTAATGGTTTCTCGGTTCAGCCGCTTGGCAATGTCTACTTTAAGGAAGAGAGAAAGCTCTCCTCGAATTCTTTTCAGGATGCTCATGAAGGCCCCAACGAATTAAAAAATTCTTGCAACTTGTTGCAGGTAGACTAAGAGTTACATGTCGAAATAAAAATACTCCAATGCTATCTTGTTTTTCTTTGAAAAAAAATGCTTTCATTGCAATATTCACTGGGCAAATTGTGTTGTAACTCTCGAGTGATTCGCCCACTAAGAAACGAGTCCACACAGCTTCTTTCGAAAATGTATGCTGTTATATAACGACCCGTTCGCTGGTTCTCGACTCGTGGGCTGTGAAGATATGTCGTTTCAACTTCAGAAAATGAAATAAATAAATTCCATACTTAAATCACCGTTGCTACACTTCTGGAACAAACAACGTTTTCGTATGCAAAACACGTAGATACTGGCGCAAGATCAAGGCAGAAGGCTGAATGTTTTTGAGAAACCACACGAAACGTTTTGACATAAACATTCGGATATTTTCATGACTACGAGAAATATTATTAACATATCGTGGTATAATTCACTAACGATTTGTAATGTTTTTTACAAAACCAGTAATGTCTTTCACAAAATTTAAAGTTCATTGACGGCGTTATATGAAAACTATTATTTAAATCAATATTATACCAAATTCACTGAGATGAATGTCTGTTACGATTTAAAAGTAAAGTGCTATTCTGGAAGTTTGGGGTCACTGACAGGAAGCCTCTCAATTATAACCTTTCAATCATTCATTGTTTGCCTTGAATTATTTATGTAAAAGCGAGCAAAGAGTGTGGTGGATCCCAGAGACCCAACGCCAGAACTCTTTGAATTTTTTTACATCACCACTGAAGACAAATTTTAATTACGTCGTGATACCACCACATATCTCAGATCCAACAACCGTTGCTGAATCACAAAATTCATAATGCTAGATTATGCGATGTTACGAGAAAATAGTGTGGCTAGTCCTGCGCACCCACTGCTATCGCCTCGAAACGCGCCACGGTAAGGAGACCTTCGAAATTCATTATGAAACAATATCGATGGACAGCGAACGTTCTAGAACGAGGAAAATCACCTTCGTTACGTAGATTTCTGCGGTCGTTGCCATGAGGTCGTCACCTTTAGGAAATACCGTTGCTTAACAGGTTTTCTATCAATTGTAGTTCTTCTTCGGAGGAACGAAATCATATTCATCTTTAGAATGAATCGTTATCTACGTTATGTGCACGATTGTGTGAGTATTAAACAAGTTATTTTATCAAAGTACTTGAGAAACAAAACAGGTGAAAAAAATTGAGGTGTCAAAATGTTGCGGGGTAAAATCATCCCTGAGGCCTAAAGTAGGTATTACTTTAATTTAACTCCTCACTTGGTTTTTAAACAGATATTCAATATGTTTCATGAATTCATAGAATTCAGTGTTTCATGTGCAAAATTTCACTTTAAAATAACACATGCAACGAAAATTCCTTCACTTCAGCCGGCCACTTTTTTCCTCCTAATAGCAAAGTTAAAATAATTTTTCGAAACAATTTCTACGGTGTTCTCAATCCTCCTTTTTCTATCGGTAAGAGTTTATCTCATTATTTTTTATGACATTTCGTGATGTAACAACTTGTTCTATTAATTTTCTTTGGTGCGTTTCTGTTTCCCATTTCGATCTCTAATCACAGAAATATTTTTATTTCGTTCATGTTGAATAATCTGTGTGGAAGACAGCAATATAATGTATATTTTAACATATTCAAAGTCAGTTTTTGACATTAAAGTCACGTGTGTAACTCTTAGCTCAAGTTTCTACAATTGGTGATTAGGAAAATTACGATAGTTACACATTGTTGACAATTATTTAAGTAATTTCTCGCGATTCTGAAATCTACATTTTGAATGCTTAAAAGGACGTGGACGAGAACGAGGACGAAGTTATAATAATGATATTGTACCGGTCGCTTGCTGAAGATTCTGCTGTGAAACTGTATTTTATATTTGGCCGTTCATACAACTTAAAATTATTTCAGCAATGAGTTCCCTCTTTCATTATATCTTTGTTTACTTGGACAAACACGTTGAAGGAGTTACAACATTATGAGCATTAGATTTCAGTTTTCTCACTCACCAACTAATCTGCCGTTAAATCATACAAAGCACACAGATGTTCTCAGTTCCCTTGATCTGAAGCTTCGTTCTCAATATCAATGAAAACTTCAGACGACCGCCGGATATGGAAATAAACTGAGTGAAGGATTCTAATTTGGTATCGACTTAGTCCTGACTTGATCTGCATGTCATACAACATTGGAAGGAACTACATGAAAAAGTGCACTCGGGAATACCTCAAAGCTAAGGCGCACATATAAATGTTATCAACACGGCACTTTGTCCATCATCTTCAAAGGTAATGTGTCATTTGAATGAATGTTAACACCTAGCCTCTTAATTTTGATCTAGGTTCGC
Organism: Gryllus longicercus; assembly: GCA_038098605.1. NCBI lineage: Eukaryota > Metazoa > Arthropoda > Insecta > Orthoptera > Gryllidae > Gryllus > Gryllus longicercus. The sequence goes on along the minus strand of JAZDUA010000266.1, from coordinate 440,309 downwards.
TAACGAGCCCCATGGACAATCATCTCAAAGGTGTCGAAATCGTTTTATTGCCTTCATTATTGACGCTGTGTTGCACCAGCCGTAAACAAGTATTGGCGTGACGTCCACAGAAAATCGAGACTAAAGCATCAGTACTCTCTCAAGGAGTGCGTGTTTCGAAAACGGCGTCATGGCGACGCTCTTTCTAACTAGAGATCGGAATCTCCCTCACTTAGCTCGAACTTATTGTGCAAAAATCTCTACTATGTTACATCAATGGTGAAATCATTGCCTCCAACTGATTAAAACGAGGTTTCTTCCAATCCGATATTCAAACAAATTTTCCTGTTTTTTTTCATTGCCCCCAAGCGGTATTTTTGTTATATCCTGAAGGAAATTATTACACTGCAGGAGAAATGGACTTACTTGAAAAAATAATTTAGTAGAGGATCAAGTGCAATTATAGTGTCGAATAATGTCCAATGCCTGATATGAATATGAACTAATGACAAAATCACAAGAAGGTTGTCATATTTAATATGAATAATTTTACTTGCAAATTTATCACTTTGTTACATAACAGTATGACATTTTATTGTGGGCGAATATTTGGAAGTGATTGGTATTTTTGGCCGCCAGAAACAAACAACTTCAAACGTAACAAATCTTTCAGAAATTGGAATTAAAAATGTACAGTTTATTGTAATTATTACGAAACTCTAACGACCAATGTCTTTCGTGTGTCAATGTATAGGATATAAAGTGAACCAACCAACCTCGGGTAATTTCTCCATTATGATGAGTAGTTCTTTATAAAAAAAGTTCGCAATTGAGTATGCACTATACATGTTATAGTGTGTGAAACCTTAATTCTTTATTGTTAATTGCTACGTATATCGAATTCATATTCGCTTTTTTTGTACGGTCTCTCAGAGAGACCTTTACTAATTGTCATTCCAAGTAATGTCCAATTTAACCACCAAAGCTGACCTGGTGAACGCCTTTGCTGTTCAGAAGATGCTGTTCAGAAGCCAAATTCCACGGAAGAAAGCTTTGTGAGCACGAGGGAGCCATAAATAATTGCAGTGGAACTTTTATAGCACACTAGTGCAGAGGATTTCGCTCGTGTTCGAGAAGTGAGAGCCGTTTGATGACGATTAGTGCAGTGTTGCACCGGGTTCTGGCGGTCCAACGGCAACATACTCCCACGAGTGCCACCCTTCGCATAGTTCTGTCTTTTTAATCTTTTTAACAAAGACAGGCGAGACCTTCTCGGGTCTGCCTCTTTCTTTGAAGAAAGGCACTGCTGTCCCTTTTAAGAACGCGTGGGGGCAGACCGTTAGGTTGCGTTCCTTGTTACTTGCCATATTGTGCGTAGTGAAACGCAAATCCTTTGTCCTTTCGATACCGCTCCTACTCGCCACTAGGCGGCGTAAGTTACGTACCTCTATAGACTCGACGATGATTTACGTCAGACGTCTGCAGAGCGAAAAGGAAGAAAACTCCAACAAAAGTTACCGGAAAAAGAACTCAATGGATGGCAAGGCAATGGGCAACATTTTTCAGGTGGATAACTGTACTTCGTTTTGGAGAAATGAAGATACTAATTTATGCGTTGACTTGGAAGGCAAATGTCCCTTTTCAGAACCTTATATTTACATTCTTCATGCATTATAATACAATATTTGGCAATTTTCGTCTTTCTTTTTACATTTCTTGTGATAAGGTTTGTAAAGAATGGCGATAATATAAAGAAATTAGTTTCTTGTGCAATTTGTGGTAAAATGGAGATTAATCTAAAGTACAGAGCTTATTAATTCGATTAACAGAATGCAGAAATTTGAATATTTTTGTAACGAGTAAAAATGTATAAAAGTTCCCCTTCAGGTGAATGCGGCGCATTTAATTATTTTTTGAATTCGTTTCTTTAAGTAATGTTTCTTTAAGTAATGTTTCGTGGCATTCGGCCCAAAGAACGGTGGGCAATGTGCCCCCACTGACCAATGAATGACGGCCTCGACTGGACCAAAAAACGTACAATATATACAGGTGTCAAGGGAGGAAACGTCGAAACTTCGAAAATAAGCTCTAAAGACAATTTTAAGCATATTTTACCGAATAAACTAGTGGGATATTCCGAATGACTGAGCCACAATAAGCACCCAACGTTGGTTTGAAAAAAATGCTTCATATGCAAAAATTTGCCTTGCAGAAGCATAGAAACATTCCAGAAACATATAAATTGTTTATTATTTACAAAAAATGAATATATTTGTTCAGAAAGAAAAATTAACCGAGAAATTAAAAGGTATTCAAATCATGAATTTTGGGTGCTTTTTTATTTCTGTCCCTCTCAATATGATATATATCTGATTTATTTGGTCGAGTGCAGATATAGTAAAGCATTATCTCTGATACCAGGTGCACTGATATTTGAATGATGTTTCTCAATCTGATAGATCTCTCATATAGGTATAAAACGTATTAATGCGAATCATTGCCTGTGATGCCAATGGCAAAATACAGTAAAATGCTAGATTGTCTCATTTTGATTCGAAATTCGTTAGAAAACTGGCATCATAGTTAATTTGGATTGCATTGGAACAGGCGGATAATTTAAAATGGCGATAGGCAGGACACGTAGCAAGGCAAGACCATCTCAGATGGGCACACACAGTTACAATGTGGCACCCATGTCAAGGCTGAAGACACCCAAGACGGCAGAAGAAGAGATGGGTGGACCTCTTCCATGAAGCAGCGGGCGCCTGGACCAGAACGGCAAAAGATAGGCCGACATGGAGAAGCCTACGGACCAACGGAAGGCAGACGGCGCCACCAATCTAGCTGCGCGTCCGAAGACGGGCCCCTGCTCACCCCTGCTCAGGCACGAGGCCTTTGCCTCACTAGGGGATCTTTGTAGGCAAATAAATAAATAAGTAAATAAATATTTCATTTCGATATAACAGTTGTATGAGCAAAACAATTTGTAAAGCGCGAAAGTCTTCGGCGTAACCGTGAGTGCGCGTGAGTTAGACAAAGGCCCGGGCTGAGCTGTTGCAGTATCGAAAAAATAAATATTTTCTTGGTATTTTTAATGAGGTGCCCAATCGATAAGAAACGTTTCCTGCTAATGGACAAGTGCCAATACATTTTCAAGTATCCACAATTCCTTTTACGAAAATATGAGTTTGGGAAGTTTGGAACTGAATATTCTCTCATGAAATTGACACTTCCCCCAACACTAGCCCTGGAGAGACTGTCATTAATAGCCGTAAGGGATTGTGATTACTTATATGCATAACTGTTCCTTGGATTGAGCGAAAAAAAGGAAACGGTATTTAAATAAACTAACAAACTAACTTAATATATTGTAGAAACCGGCGCTTTGGTCGGCAATGTAAGATTAACTAATCAGTTTTTTATTCACATAATGTTTAAGAGAACGTTTAAATTTTCAGTCTTAGTGCTTTATCTTTTCTCCACTTATTCACATACTAATACTTACGATCATATTGCATACTTACTTCCAACATATTCAAAACTATTACACGCACTCGATATTTGAAGGTTGGAAACGAAGGAAAATGGTTCTTCGAATGTTCTTAAATTCTTCGACTCGGAAAAACAGGAAACTAATAAACACGAGGGTGTATTGAAATTCAATCACACCTAATATTCGGAGTCAACCACCTCTATGATAGTTGTTTTCGAGCCGGCAAAATCCAAGGACTAGTTTTACAAGAATTATGGGACCCGTTGTGTATTTGTGAATTAACTTATGATAATCTTGGCAACCGCGCGGACGACTAGTATCTTTTTTCATGAAACAGCGAATGACGAGAGAGGGTCTTCGGCGTTCCTTCCCTGATTCGTTGGACGCTCTCATAAGGGCAGATCTAATGCTTCGATTTCCATCCGTTTGACCGAAACCGAATGCGATAGATAGGCTTCCTCGTGGGTCGTCCTCCTTAGCGCTATCCAATTTCGCCAACGCACTCGGGGAGATCGCCACGCACAAGGTTCTTCGCTTGAGGCGACCATGGACAAACCGGCGCAATCCTACTGTGTGCATTACACACCGATTTTGTTATGGTGTCCAACATACCACCACATAATAGGTACGTCTACAAAATTATCTTGTTTTAGTGACAAACTTGGTGACTTGTGTATTTCATTTTCCGAAATTCTGTAGTTCTTGGTGTTTTTTTAATCCCATTTTCTTCCTGGTATTTACGTTCAAATTTTAAAGTTGTTTTGTGTTTTTGTGCATTGTTGCCTGAAAGGCGGATCAAACACCTAAGTTCGAATTAAAATATTTGAGTTCTGAGCTTAGGAGAATAAAATTCCTGATTTGTTTTCTTTATCACAAGGATAAAAAACTATTCATGCGAAGCAACTATATGTATAATCAATGTGTAAAGTCTTCCGTGGAAAATTTGGTAGTCTTAAAGAAAATACGCATTATAACATTCCTGTCGCTACATGTTATGAAAGTTCTCTTCAGGATGATACGACTGTTCATTACAAAATAAAACAGTGGCATGTGTGAGAGTAGATATTTCATTTAAAAAGGAAAGTAATGGTAAGCGACGGAAACTTTGTTTTCATGTAATTTTACATTTCAAACAAACAAATGCAAGCGTCATTGAAAATGAATGGTGTGCAATTGACTAATTTTAAAGTAGCAACATTTTGGGGTATCAGTTCAGTTAAATCTCAAATTAAACGACTATATAAATGACAAAATTACGTTCATTATTTCACGCATTCAGAATTCTTGCAAAGTCAATCATTTTTCATATATTTGATGTGATATTTTACGTATGTACAATATATTAACCTGAAGTAATGTTCTACGAATAATAATAAAAATCTCACGTGATTAGTGCAAGTCATTTTTTACTTTCTCGCGTTACTTCGAAAGAAGAGAAAGTATTACATTCTTGGTATCCAGGATGAGTTGCGTCTCGGTCAATTGTACTGACGTTTCGGCCATCTTGCATACAATATAGCTCTGAAGAAGGCCACAGCAAGATGGCCGAAACGTCAGTACAATTGACCGAGACGCGACTCATCCCGGATAGCCAAGAATGTATTGACACTGGCCGCGGAAGCCTACGAACGCAAGAGAAAGTATTGTAATCGTACGCCGAAAATCAGCGATTTTTCGCCAGGAAATTTCTTTTGCGAGATACTGGTAACGAAAAAGTAGATAAATCTTATTCGAATGTCTTTACAACACATAATACATACTTTATTACACACACGGGTTTTTAATACCGAAAAATCGTTTACTGGCAAAATGTGTGTGTGTGTGTGTGTGTGTGTGTGTGTGTGTGTGTGAGTGGGCAACGCTAGTGCTTAAACCGTTCAGCCGATTTTCTCCAAAAGCGATATTCCCACATCGATTTAAATGAACTCGATTCCCTGCAAGTTGGAAATGGATATTTGATTTTGGGGGTACTTTAGGGGGAGCTTCAAAATTTTCTCAAAAATGGCTCCAATTTATTTTATTAAAATTTGTCCTCGAATGGCGTAAAGAATTCTTAAAAATTGTTTAGGTCCCATAATCATTAAAATCCCTGATTCTTTGAAAATTCCAAAAGTTCATATATTTTTCGGCGTCTTCCTGCGACAACAATGTTTATGATAGATATTTTCCCTTTATGAAATTTATTGTTAAATAAAGCTCTTGAAATGTAAATATTTTGAGAAATGTGAGTATTTTTGCATAGAATATTGGCATTTTTCAAACAATTATTTTCTTAAAACCGGCTCCAATTTTTTCTTTCAAATTCCTGCTTTTTTGTACAATGGGGTGGTCAAAAACTAATGCTGGTTTCATTTTCGACATTCTCTGTATTTTCGAAAATTAGAATAAATTATCATTGCAAAAGTACAATAGTGAAGATAGAGCATTTTCTCTAGAATGATAAGTAGAATTGTAAGAAAACAGATCGGTATTCTAAGATTTGTATTATAAACAGTCAAATACAACTGTTTGAAAAATGAGGGGTTTTCTCGTAATTTCTGTTTTAATTTAATGCAATTTACAAAAGAAAATTTTCTAAAAACGGCTCCAAATTTTTTCCTCGAGTAGAGTAAAGGATGTTTTTGAAAGTGATGCATTGCTAATTTTCGCTAACTTTTAAATTTTCGAAATTTGCAAATGTTAAAAATAATGTTTATTTATTGATTTACGCCAAAAACAGTTATAAACTGTGTGTGACGTGCTACGGGAGAAGTTTATTTGAAGTTACATTTATGTCCAGAAGCAAAACAAGGGGCCATCTCAGCATTTGCTCAAGAATCAGGGATACTGGTCGAAAATCTGGTTGAGATGGGGATCATTGACACAGAATCTGAAGTACAATACTTGTTACAGGTTCTTTGCAATTAAACATTCCAAATGATATATAATACATTAAATGTCATTGTTAAAATTAATATTACTTTCATTTTGGATGCTCGGTATAGTCTCTAATTGTATAGAAACAATTGTGCAGCAGAAAAAAATTTACTTGGACTTAAACTTTTGTATCGAATTTAATCGTTTAATGTCATCTGGCAAGGTTTTGTAAAATGATGTACATGTATTATATGTGAATTTTTTGAGTGAGCTGTTGATACTAATACCTGATGAATCGTGCTCCTGAACCATTATATATCCGCCGCAGGCACCATCTCTATGCTTGTACACTTACGATTACATATTGCCATGGCGGCAGGTTATATTAAACAATGAAAATTCCATAATTTATACTACTTGCATTTTAAGCTGATTTAGAGAGTGCTTATTTATATTCCTTGAAAGAACTTGCTCGATGCACTTTTCGGCGCCCGCTTTTATGACTTTTTTCTTAAGTCTCGAAATATTGGTGTGTTGGATTACTATTTTGTTGATTGTTTTCGTAAGCACAAAATGGTGCCTTGCCATAGTACAATTTGCTTAAACGAATTCCAAATTTCCTCACATTCGGACCAAAAGAACACCAATTGTTATAACTATTTCGTGGAAATGCTTGAAATCTTTCTTTATCCTTAAATCGTCTTTTCCGTATTGAAAGATGAGCTATCTAATCCTTTCTTGGCGATCGCTACCCCTTTCGCGACGAATCCCTAGACGAAGAGAGAAGCGCATTCCTTTGCGGCCCGGATTTCACCATTCTATATCCAGTGGTCAGGCGAGTTCAAATTGCTTGTGTTGGGAACCACCGATTAACCAAAACCACTAATAATATAAACCGTCGGTAATACGAATTTCAAGGGACCGAAATGATCGGTGTTTGTGTTACCCAAGTTTGAATTCTCGGATTGTATGTATATAAACGTATCCTGCTTCTTGGGTGCCTCATGGAGAGCATGCTAGCTTTGTGTGAGTCGGTCCCGGGTTCGATTCTCGACCGGGCAAAAATGAAGTTATCGCGCGTTAATACAAGTCAAGCTTTGTGAGGTAATAAAAATCTCAGGGAGGCCAAGTAAGCTAGGTGCAGTGATGGGAAAACGTGATGCTCGCGACAAGTTTCACTTACCCCCAGGCGTGGGTAATAAAGCCGAGGCTTAGGAACGCCGCCAGCTGGCAAAAGTCGAATTAATCCGACCCTAAAATGCCAAATATATTTTTTTCCAATTTGTTTCCTCTCCAGTACCCAAAGGTTGTTCGTGTTACGGCAAAATCCGTGTAAAGCAAGTACGTTCTAACGAGTGTTTCCTGTAATTGGAACCTCTCCCCCTCAAAGTAATTTCTCTTCAACTTCTGAATGCTGCTCAACGGTGCTCGTCTGAGAGGATGTTAATTGCCGTTCTGGTTTCGTTACTCTTTGTATCTAGAGACTCGGGTTTATATTAGTTCCTACATACAGAGAGCACAGCATTCCTTTGTGCCGCTGATTCCACCATATTGTCAAGGGGAGTTCCAACTGCGCGGTATTGTGTATTGGGAATCAATCTACCCGGAACCAAAATTAATACAGTATTCTGTTCATAAACCCTCGTTAACACGAATAACAAAGAACCAAAATAATCAGTATTCGTGTTATAAAAATTAGTGTTATCGGATTATTACATACGGATTACTCGTATATTCTAAATACTATATTTTCTTGTCGGACCCAAATTTTTGCGTGGTTTCTTGATAAGCGAGTACGTGCTAACGAGAGTTTACTGTACATTCGAAAACCTCCACAATGTCTTGTTGTCATCATTTTGCCTCAACCCGTGAGTGGTGCCTGACGGGGCTCGAGTGAGAGGATATTAAACAGCGGCGGCCTCCCAGGTTGCGCCACTCTCTGCATCCAGGGACTCGAGCGGCAGAGCAGCGGCGCGCGGCTCCTGTGCACCGGATGCGAAGCGGGCGCTCCTCCGGCCCCTCCCCCTCCCCCACCCCTTCCCCCTCCCCCATCCTCGACCCTTTGCGGCCCGCGCGCTGTCTGCCGCGTATCCGCTCCCGACGAGAATGAAAGGACCGCCGGCGGCGCCGAGAAAGTCACACCGCGGAAACGGGCTATCGATGGTCATCTACGGTCAACTCACGGGCCTCTCCTTCCGGGCAGAAGCCTTTACAATTTTCGGAGTGGAAACCTTTCATCTGCTTTTTTAATTTTTTTTTAACAAAGCCCTTCAGAAAGTACCAGGAAATAATTAGGAGGATATAAAGATTCTGTTCAATATATGTGTCACAATTTTTTAAACTGTGTACTCTACCTGTACATCAATATGTCTCGTATTTACTTGAGTGCCCCCCCGCCAGGTTATTATTCTATCGCAGTGTAACCCATAATGTAAAGATTGAAAGCACCGCCCTGGCTTTCGTAACGTCGTCGTGGCACTGGGCATTTTCAACACGTTCTACACTGAAAGACAAGCATTTTCATGCGAATAACGCGAAATAATCCCATTTTGCGAACAAGAAATATATATTAAGTTTCAGGCAAATGAACTGCACAAATATTATGTTTCCAATGATACAAGTGACATATTCGTCGCTGGTATTCTAAGAACCTTTCTGAAATTGCCCGCGCCTTGGAACATAACATTCTAAGTTGAAATCTATTATAGATTCACGTTTGTGGGATACAAACAGTAATCAACTGAAGCTGCTGGGATAACCAATACTATAGAAAAATGAGATAAGACTGTCAGTTGGCAACAACATTCTGTATATGAACTACATTTGCACAGAGGTAGGAAAGAGCTTGCGACGTCATATGATGAAAATAAACTAGGATCGTAATGTTGCTGCTGTGGATGATCGAGAATTAATGGGCTCGGTAGAACAAGGGACTATCCAATTTTTTTTCTGAAATTGAGTTATAAGCATTATATAATACTTCAAATAGTATTCTTTTAGTGTAATATATTATTAAAAAGTGTATCGGCTTATGTACGAGTATATAGTGTTTTTTAAAGTTTAAAAACGAACAGAGTTATATAAGGAAAGTTCAGTTAAAACACTCATTATGTCAGAACTGTGCCAATGTAGAATAGCTCTTGTCCTACTGAGCCCTTCAATTTTCAGGATCCCGTCCTAACCTAGAAGAAAATGGAGTCTATACCTACGATGTCTGCTGGAAGGGATAACCCTTTTTTGTGAGGCGGGTCAGAGGATGTATGCGAATTGTAATAGCCCTACATCAGTGATATTGACACAGAATACCGGGAAGAAGACTTTTAAGTGTTTGGAAGTGTTTGTGAGGGAATTTTCATTTCATATAAATGAATAAACAAAATGAGAAATACTTTGATAGGTTAGTGTTGCTGCAAAACTCAAACATATCTCGAAGCCACGTTTGATATTTATAGATATTAACAATTTGCTCTTTATGTTAGTCTGCACAGGGGGGTTGGAGAGGTCACTAAAGAGGTTATCGAAGGGTAATAGTGTTATAAGGGAAAGTATGTGGAAGTGTAAGGAAGTAAGGGGCAGTTCCACCAAACAAGGAGTAAGATTTTACTCTGGAGTAAATCATGTTTACTCGAGAGTAACTTCTTGGGCGTTTCACCAACACTTTACTCGAGAGTAAATCACTTACATGAGAGTAAAGTCGAGTAATTTTACTCGACGAAAATCGGTCGAGTAAAGAACGGAGTAAGTTGTTTACAACATGGGTGTACCTCCGAAGTGTTGTTATGGCTCGACGACTGGGAATGATGGTATTTGAAGATGATTCCAGCGACAATTCGAAATATCCACCAGTGCGAAGCCAAAGATGGGTGCGGGAGAGAATGGATTGGTTTTTCCAATTACGACGATCGAGATTTTGTCACAAGGTTCCGTTTAACCAAATCAGCATTTCTATTTTGAAGAATTGAAGCCGATTTGGAAACTGATAATTTGCATACTAATTACGAAATTTAAAAAAATAAATGCAAGTAGTGGAATAATTTCATGAACTATTTTTTCTAAATTGTAGGTACCGTAAGATTATAGACAACCAGTTCAGGGTCCAGGTCAAAAGAGGATGTGTATTACAAATCATTTAGACAGTGGAATAACATATTTTATTTGTGAAGAACGATGTTGGCTTCGTTAGGTTACATTACAAATTGTGAAGGAATTTGTAAATTTCCTTTTTATCCATGAAGATATGAAATAAAGATAGTAAGTGAACGATGAAAAGAAAAATAACTTCAAGGACTATAAGTAAAATATCTAAGTAATATTAAGATATAAAGACACAAAAACTCAGAAAAAAAGCCATGCTAACTCAAATCATTAAAACACAAGACTATATCAAGAATTCGCTAAGAATTCCCAAAACTAAAATGAATCATGGAATAACCAGAGGTTTTCGTTGGTCCGCATTGGTTCACAGCGTCACTTACGCTAACTGCGCGCAATTTTTCATTCACAGCAGAAAGCGTTTCAAGCGCCGTGGCATCTTGAAACGCTTTCTGCTGTGTATGAAAAATTGCGCGTTCAGTGAGTTCGTGGAGTAAATCGGGGAGTTTGTACTCTAGAATAAAATAACCATCCATAAGCATAGCGAAACTCTTATAATTTTTTGGAGAGTAACTATCGTATATTAATGCATACTCTCGAGTTACTACTCTTAACTTTACGCGGCTGTTGGTGAAACCGGTCCTAAAAGGTAAAGAGGACTTGTGTCTTCAATACAAAACTCAGAAAAGAGCCATGACAAGAGAAGAGGCACACTGAGAAACGAGGCAGTCCACCCATACACCACTAATTTTTCGTGGTACTGAACTGTTCCGCTAGCAGAGAGAATTATGACAATATTGAAACTTTGCAATGGATTTTGAAGATAACCCATTGAATTATTTTGTATTTAAGCATTTCTGCTTTTTACCCAAATCTTGTTCGTGATAAGCGAGTACATGCTAACGAGAGTTTGCTGTATTATCATTTACTCAGAAAACTTATATGCAGTAAGTCTAACCCTTGAACATAAATACGGAGTGCAAAAGGGCTTACTCGAATTTTTCTCCCCCTTCCTTTTAAACAATATTCTTATCGTTGTTATAATAAACTTGATATTAAGTTTTAAGACAGTTATTATTGCTTCTTATTCTACCTTAAAACGTGATGATATGGTTTTTTATTTTTGTCAAACTTTCAAAGTCCAATTATATAATAAAAATTCAAGAGAAAAAATATAAAATAGACTTCAAAGTATACAAACGCACTAGGCGAAAAGTAATTTCGAACATACATTTAGTTCTTTAATTCGGCAATGACATACGTGGGAATTTATTTGTTAAATAACGTAATTGTAGTTCATATAGTTCAGTGCGTTGTTCTCCCTAAAATTGAACTCCCTAAAATCGCGTCGCGGTTCCTTAGAGGATCACCGTTAGAACCTGATAACTGAAAGTTTATTTGGAAACACTCAAATTTAGAATTCAGGAAACTAAATTGTGTTCTTCTATTTATAATAATGTATTATTAATATGAGTGAATTTGTCCCGCCCTTTTTACGGGCGACTCCTAGTAACGAATAGAAAAATCCATTTAAGTTAATGTATTTGTTTGATCATTTTGCTAGAAAAGGTTGTATTGTTATATGCAGAAAATGAAATCACCTTACTACGCTCACACTTTGGGAGAGTTGTTTCACCCCTTTTAAGCATTTGTCTCCGGTAAATGAAAACACGCGCGAAGCTTATTTTGTCATTCCTTTCAACCTAAAAATTCAGTCAAATCGGAGAGAGACACCTCGAAATGTTTCATTGTCAGTTACAGTACCAAGAACCGTGTGCATCTCCTGTGATGTATGTGACAGCTGAGATCACCGAGATGAAGATGTATCATGCATCGTATAAATTGAATATCGCAATTTGTCATCCTCGGAGATATGAATAAGTGAACAGGTAAAAAACACTGACGAGTGGAGACCGATTTAACCGCGACTATATGAATCTCATTTTCAGAGCTTTCCAACTCCCTTTAACTCTACTTAATAAAGGTTAGAAGAAGTTATTTTTCCGATTCTACCACTCCAGTTCGTTCTGGCGTCAACACTACAAAGAGAAAGTTCGCTTTTAAAGAACATCATATGACGCGCCACAATCACAATCCCCATGGTCGGGCGTCGCCCCCATCCGACAGGCGGAGTGCCTCTCATCCGGCCGGCGCGGCGGGCGGCGGAGCGGCGGCGCGCCGAGAGAAAGTCGGAAGTGATCACGGACCTGATGAAGTTACACGCAGAGCTTCTAATTCCTACGGCAGTGCCATCTAACGCCATCAGCCTCAACTGCTCGCCGGCCGCGGCGTTGGGTATTCGTAGTGGAAACAATGCTTCATATGGAAGCGATGTATAGGAGGGCAGAGTCAGGAGAGACAGAGAGGAAGAGAGAATGGGGAGGACGATAGAAGCCTAACTACTTGATGCTACAACATACAATATTGCTCAACTTGTATCCTACGAATACTTGAGCCATCTTTTTAAAAACACAGTCGACCAAATGAAGAACATGAGATTCGAAAAACATGCGTATCTTTTATTTTTCAAAATTCAAAAGTTTGATGAAAATTCAGTTTTTGGATTCAATGTGTTGTGCATTTCCAAATTTTAAGCAAATATTTCAATCCGTTTTGAAAATATCTTGGTTATATATGTTTGGAAACTTTTCACTATTTGACTCAAATTACACGAAAAAAAACTCACAATTTAAAAACATGTATTTGATATTATTTTAAATAAATTGATCTAATTTTGAAGAATAAATTTCATGAAAACAAAAGCTGTCACTAGTTTCAATAATGTTGCTTAATGAAGTTGTTGGAGCGGTTCGAAAACATTTTTGCAAATTTCCAAAATTTAGAAGTTTTAGTGAAAATTATAGGAATACAATATCTATAAGGGTACTTTGGTCTGTTTGAATTTGTTTTTTAAAAACCAATAGTACATTTTACTGGTGTTTTAAGAATATAAACAGTTTTCACCCACATTTGAGTCAAATCGTCACAATTTTTCAAAAATATGCAAACAATATTTTATCAAAACCTCCTATAAATTTGTTTATTAAAAATTTTGTAGAATCATTTTTTTAAAACTTTGCACGATACCCTCAATTCTATGTTATATCTCGTACAGTTTTTACTCTTCTTTGACTGAATTAATCAAATGAAGTTACACCTGGAGGGAGCCATTTCTTAGTTCCTGACCTCCCGCCTGTAACGTTGTGGGGCTGGCGACATCAGGTGTCGTTGCCCGAGGGCAGAAACGAGCTCGACGGCGGAGCTCCCCAGCGCGGTCATGGTCCCTCCACCGGCTAATTGCCAGCAGGCACGTAGTAGGGGCTCACAGACTACGCTAGTTGGGATTTGGTAAAACACTCACCTAAACACGGGCCCCTTGGCCACTTCGGTGTCATAGTGGAGGGCCGTGGTGATCGTGTCAGGACGAATCAGTAGGGACTACTTTTAACCGCATCATTCTAGAATATTCTCAAAGAACTCTTGGAAAAATGTTTTGGGGTGATGTTAAGGCCCCTAAGAAGAGAGATGCCTCGAATAAAGATATTACCTTTCCATCATAACATTGAATAGTTGCGGCTTGATTCAACTAACTGGTGATAATTAAAACGAATTTTGTAATTAAACATTACAAAAAATAAAATAAAAATGTGTTTTGATACTTTTTCATGTAACATTGTTATCCCAAGATGAGTGAGCAGTATTTTATTAATATTTCATTTTCATTAGAACTTTCATAGAACATATAATAAATTCAATATGAAAATTAGGACCAGTTGAGTCACGCTAAGCTAGGTAAATAATGTTTTGTTAAGACATGGGATTTTACATAACCTTAAACATCTTGCAATGTAATCTCTGGTATTTTCCTATTTCTTCTCTATGACAAAATTTAGAATTATAGAGACGTACTAGAATCCTATGCATTGGTAGTCTGAACACACGTCCTTGTTGCTCTTGCAGTGTTCGTTGTCTCATTAGTTGAGTGCGCGAAAGGGAAGACGGAAAAGTCACAACCCCAGTCCCATACGTTGACATGTCGAGAAATACGCTCTAAAGTGAAAATATTAGGGGTAAATTCACTCTGAATATATTCCTTGGAGAAGCTCTTCATACAGCGGCACCATTTTTCCCCATTCTTTTGAAATGGTGGAAACGGCTTGATTGACATCTGCGTTAAATACTATCAAACATATTTTCTTGTGGTAGCGATACAACGTAGTATGACCTTCACACTAATGTTTGAACAACGAAAAGAACTAAATCAGTCATTCACTTTCTCCGGCTGACGGACAGCGGTCTTTCAACATCCTGATTTCTGTAAGTTACGTAGTAAGTGCTGTCTGTTTTAAATCTAAATTTTGATCCACATTCATTTTGGAATAATAAAGACAAAACACGTCCTGAAAGAACAAGTGTGCAAGTCCAATTGCGACCCATTGCGGCTCTCACGTGTTTTACACTAACACACTTTTCTTCTTAGGGATTTTATTAACGACGAAATAAATTGTATTATATTCTATTGTATTTTTTAATGTATGTATAAAAATATTTTTTGTGTTTAGGAGTGTGTGTTTCCATTTTAATTGTTAATAATTAGTGTGTTAAACATTGTTTTAACCGTGTTGTTGATGTATTTAGCACAGAGGAAATGGTGATAGGTGTATGCAATTGACATTTAATAGTAAAATAAATGAAATGTTTCTTTGTGAAATTTCTTAATAACCAACGGAAACTTTCAAATAGCTATGAGCGATAATGAGGAAAATAGTATATTTTCCGTTGTAAAGAAAGGTAAATTTGGAGTGTGGGATTCATTATCAGATTATTACTCTTCAAACGATATCTAATAATTTCGGTTCTGCGTGTTAAGTCACATGTATTGATAGTTAAATACAGGTAGGAGCTACTTTGGGCTGTCAAACGTTGCTTAATACTTAAGCCTTTCGTGCCTCGACCCCATTACGAAACGTGCTTTGAGGCCTTACTGCGAATACAGCGAAACAGCGTTTTATGTTGAATCGTCACCACTCCTTATGCACATGTTTCTTATTGATGTCACGTCGAGTCAGCAGAACTTGATATAGAATCTACTTTGTAATTTTTCACTCACCAGAAGTATGGTCAGTGAAGTTTGATAAAATTGATTATAATTTATTTAATACGTTATGGCCACGATGCCTCTATATTTAACGAAATGATCACATTAATTACATCAACACGCAATAACTAACATTATGTTTTAGTAAATTTGTATATTTGTTATGTTATAATCAGAAGTATTTAATTTTTGTTAACGAAATTAATTAAGCAATGTCTCATATTTTTTGTCTAATTAAATAGTTCATATTTTGATTGAGAGTACTTAGGAAGGCCTGATAATTTAAGCATTCACTAGGACGCAGGCACGGTCTCACTGCGGCCGACGCTTTCTGGCTAATCTTCCAGGGCGACAGAACTGTATCAAATGAACTTGAATTTATCGGTCAAACGGAGCCATTCAATAAAATTCTTTCTTTAGTTTATAACCGAACAGATCTAAGAAAGACTCCGGTGCAATTGTCTGTAATTTTGACAGGTAATTGCTGAAGATAAGCAGGTAAAATAAGCTGCTGATAATTATTGTGAAACATAAACCTAACCACGCTAATGTAATATGAATGTGATTTTTTTTTAAGTCTATCGTGTGCCGTAAAACATATCCCTTATTAAACAGTCTCAGCGACCAGTTTTAATCTGTTCGATTCGTTTACAAGTCGCCTGTGAGTCAGCAATTGAAAACGAATGTATAGCGAAGAATGTATAGTGTAGTATGACCACTACCTTTTTAAAAACCAGTCAGCCGTTCGTGCAAAACTTTCTTCAGTCGGAAACTCTCTGACCGTTTCCTTAAGGCGAGTTGATGGATTTTCCGAGCGCATTAATGACTAAGGTCATTAGCCCCGTAAGTGTAGTGTATGCTTTATCCCTGAATGTAGCAGTGAAGCAGTGATCCCCCCGCAGGATAATGGGATCAGGCACCGACCTACACGCTAGTTAGCAGGGAATTTCCCAACCAGGTATCTCCCATCAGCGGGATACCGTCCGCCTCATCTTACGACATGTGTGGTAGTGTAGTACGTGTGGTTAGTAAAGGGGAGAATAAGACAGGGAAGGGGAAGGAAAGATCGCGCTCTTTCTTTTGTCCCTTTGTTAGGGTACGGCTCCGGCATTCGCTTGATGTTGATCGAAGAAATCACGGAGAACAACCGATCAGAGCAGCCGCCCGCTAGAATTATCCTCCTGACAGCGACTGAACTCGACCTTGCTATTTAGCTACAATAAAAAAATCCTGCCACCGTCGGGACTCGAACCCCAGGACCTCGCAGACAAAGGCACGGCAGTGACATCAATTGATGCCGTGACATCAATTGGCGCACCCCCAGTAGCGAACAGCGCTCCACGAGTCCAACGGAATCCAACAGCGGTGGCCCAGCGGCTTGGCCCAGCGGCGCCCAGCAGCGCAAGCGGAGCGGACACGCCGGGGTCAGTCCACTCGCTGCGAGGGGTGAACCCAGCCACAGCGCCGCGCGTCACGCTCTCGCCCCCCCCCCCCGCCCCCGCCCCCGCCCCCGCCCACCATCGCTCCCTTCAGTACGCCCCCGCTCTTCCTCGCCCCTCGATTTCCCGCGGCTAGCGTTCCCTGCACCCTCCAGGGTTTCACCTGCCTGACGCGGCCCCAAAGCGCGCGCAGCCGATATCTAGCTGGGGAAATCAAATTTGGGATGATTTTTTCGAATTAATTTTTAATCGTCGAATGCACGGAAAAAATAGATGCGATATCCAGTATTGCTGAAATGAAGTAAATACAATATGTTATTTTATCTAAGAGCGTGTGCTTCACTAACAGTTTCATATATGTAGACGCCAGAACTCGAATTCCTCTTATGCGAAATTTTATGAAGGATAGAGAACAACAATGAATAAGTATGAAAATTAAATCAGCCGAGAAGGAGATGAAATTTGCATAACACACTTGGTTTGCTTTATTTTCGAAGTTTGATATTTTTGAAAAAGGTGTCTCAGGATAATTCACTATACCCGTTCCTGTCTTTACGCAAAGTTTGTCCAGATAGCGTGGAATACCTGCCCACAGCTGGCGGTGGCACGCCAGCCCCCGACCGCGGCCACGGCCGCCCGCCCGCCAGGCCACCTGCTGTCGTCCGCTGCTGTCCCCCTCCACTTGTTTACGGTCGGTAAACCTCTCCCCACCCCGCACCCTCACCCAGTGTCCCATTCATTCCTCCCCTGAAGCCACAGCCGGCCCTTCATTCCCGCGCGTATTGTGGGCACTCGGCGGCTGTCATCGGAATTTCATTGCAGCCACCCGGCAATTGACTTCCAGATCGCCTTACGGTAATACGGATGCGGTTCCTGTTTCAACACACGAAGCCAGCATACGGTATTATGTTGTTCGGAAGTACAGGCACAATAAATTACATGAATGCTTTAATAACATCATTCACGGCTTCATAGTTCGTAGAGTACTACTAGAACCGGAAACGAGTTAGTTGCGATAATGCTCATTGACTAGTGCCTTGCAGCGCACGAGCGACATCTTATTTCAACATTACCTGGACGGTTTCTTGAATGGATTGAAGGTATACTTTGCCTTATGCAGTTTGCTTCGTCTTTTCGCTAAGCATATAATATTGCAGTCGCAAAACGAGTTGTAATTGAACATGTCTAGCAATCATCTTGTTACGCGAAATGATACTACTGCATCGTTCATCATTTTTATTGCAAAGAAACGCCGGCGAAAACAGACGTACAAAGCGAATGTCTGCGAAGCAAATTGGCTTCACGGTGCGTACTCAGAGTTCTTAATTGACATACGGTGTAAGTGACTTACACCTCATTACTAGTCTCTCTTTGCCACAATATTTATATTAGTTACGTTGATAATTGAAATACTTGGTAGAAGGAAGATGTAAATTTCTAAAAATAAAAGATTGATCGTAGGTAATAAAATGTAATAGTCCCCCGTGTGAGCGTGCTATGTTTTAGTTTCGGAGTAGAGCAGTGGCATATTTGTATTTAAATTTAATTTTTTCAATTGAACTCATAACATATTTCTTCATCTAACTCAAAAATCATCAACTTGGAGTTGTGTCATTTCTTGTCCGCCGATTTCGAAAGGAAGATGTTATGCAATTCGAGATGTACTTATATTTTGCTTTGTTCAGGCCTAATTTTACCAAACAAACCGTAATTAAAATGATTTTTAATTACCTTAAAGAATATAATCTGTCGGAGGCACCACGAGAATGTGATAAAATTCTGCTAATGAGATTCAAAAATATCATAAAACTGGTGCTGTTACAAATGCACATGTCTTTTTCAATTATTTCTAACCTTTTCATCTATCGAAAATTCAGCATGTTAAACGAAAATGAGACCCATGCAATTATTTTAAGCGTCCCTTGTTGTATCCGTGGAAAAATTGTGTTAGAGAAAATTGGCTGAACGGATTAGGCGATTGCGGTGACCACAAACGGACAGACAGACGAACAGACAGACATTTTGCCGTCAATACATTTTTCAGTAATAAGGACCCACAACACATGGATTCTGACTACACAACATTTTAGAGGAAGTAATTTACTATAATGGAACAAGATTTATCCATTTTTTTATTAACAGGGCCGTGGAAAAAAAGGTTTTGTGTAGAAATTTGCCGTTTTTCGGTGCACGATTTCAACAGTTTTTCTTCGTCCGAAGTGAGGCAAGAATGTAAAAGTAATGATGTAGTGCTACTCTTTAATCATGAAAACAATACTAAAACCTAAACTGTACTCAGAATTTATTTCCAAAATTGATATTCTTTGTGAATCTTCCTTTACTTTAGGCCATGAGAATTTGAAAGGAACCTTTGATTTTTCTTTTCATTTTTTACATAATGTTAATACTATATTTTCTATTTTTGCTCAGAAATGGATCCCTATTTTCTTTAAATCTCTTGAATATAAACAAATAAATATAAACTCGGTAAACACCCGGTTTTCATTAAAATCTTCAAATTTTCAAAAATTGTGAAAGATCTTAAAATAACTTTCTTCGAAGTTTTCCTGCACCTTCATTATTGAAGTTATAGATGTTTTCTGAAATTCAACAATTTGTCAGTAATAGCAATTATAATTATTTCATTTACATTTTTATCAAACTAATAGCTCTCCGGTTTTTTACTTTCTTGTCTTACTGCATACGAAGAGAAAGTATTGTAATAGTGCTCCAAAAAACGGCGCGTTTCCGACGGAAAAACTCTTATTGGCAGGCCCTGTTAACAAAAAAGTGAGTTAGTCTTGTTTATATATGTAGTAAATTACTTCCTCTAACATGGCATGTAGTCAGAATCCATGTTTTGGGAGTTCTTGATACTGAAAAATTGATTGTCGAAAAAAAAGTGTCTGTTTTTCCGTGCGTCTGTGGACAACGCTAGTCCTTCAACCGTTCGGACGATTTTCTCAAAAATTGATATTCTCCGATTGATTTTATCAACGCCCTAGGAGTTTGAAATGAATATTTTAAATGTTGATGGCTCTTTTCCTAATGCCTCAAGACTTTCAACATTTTCTCAAAAATGACTTTGGATTGAACTTTGTCGTCGGATAGCTAAAGAACGCTCAAAGGAATGGTGTAAGTCTCATATTCGTTGAAATACATCATTTTTTGAAAATTGCAAGAGTTCAAAATTTTTGTCGAAGTCTTCCTACAAATTCAGTATTGAAGATAGAGATTTTATATTAATGAAGTCTATTGTTCAAAGGTAGATCATGAAATAAAGTTATATACAATTTTTCTAAAATATGAGTAGTTTTTGCATAATTTTGCGTAATATACGAGTATAGGCAATTTTTAAACAATTATTTTCTCACAAACAGCTCCAAATGTATTATTTTAATTTGCTCCTCATATGTATCAAAGGACGATAAAATATAGTGCATGTCCCATTTTATATAAATCTCTTGTATATTAGAATATTTCAAAATAGTTAACATTGCTTAAGTACAATATTGAATGTACTGAGCATTTTCATTTTTTGTCTTAAATAAAATATGTTGTAATACATCAGAACTTTAAATAAGACCATGTACAATTTTAAAAAAACAATACCTGTTGCGTAATTTCTGCTAGACGTTATTGTGATAAAAATATCTCAAAAACGGCTCCAGACGTTTCCTTTAATTTTTTACCACAAATAGAGCAAAGGGTGTTTAGGAAATTACACAGGTCTCATTTTCGTTGAGCTCCCCAAATGTTAAAAAATTACGTAAGTTAAAAATAATGCGAGAAAATATGAAGTTATAGCACAAGTAATTTATTTAAAGTAATGTCGAGAACTGCAATAATTTGCGATTAATTTACAGTGATTTATACAAATTTAGAGTACATTTCTTGATGATTATACGAATTTTTTCTGTCAAGTATGAAATTTGCAAATTATTTTAAGTTCAGTAGATAATTATAAAATAAAAGTAAAAGGGTTTCCAAAAGTTCTAGAAACCAATCCAATTTTCGAAAATTACTTGCATGTTTACTTTGGTTAAAATAATTCAGTACTATCTTAAGTTGATATCTACATAAATTAATAACGGTTTCTAGTAGTCTATGCATACAAAAACTGATTACGGGCTCTTTCTCTATTAGTGTCTTTGTCTGTACTAATTACATTGGTGACGTTCCTTAATGAGATGGATGATATAGGAATGTTGAGTTTGTCGCCCAGCGTTGGGGAACCCTTCTATTACGTGTAGATTAGTTTTACAGAGCGCAGTTCTTATCTTTGTAATTAATACTTATTTTTTCAATTAAGACCATTATTGATTTTGAAATTATGGAAGTTATCTATTTTTTGTGGAGATCACTCTCCTTATATTACTGTTTTTTTGAGTCAACCACATTTACAAAATGCACAACAGATTCCCCTGGAACATTCAGTTTCGTCTAGATTCTGTACCCTAGTTCTAGGAAAGAATTCAGCAATATCTAAGAAACAAGTGAGATCTCCTAGTAGATCCCGCATTCAAACTGAGTCTAAAGGAAAGCTGGAAGAAATCTAGGAAATAATTCTCCAACTGATTGGACGAATGTGGTTCTAGTCTCGTGTGCAGAGTTTAATGTCATTCACCTTGGATTAAAAGATGGAGTTGAATATCCTTTCCTGCGAGTATAATACGGTCATCGAGAGGGTCCCGAATGCCGGTGGGGTGTCGGTAGAGATCGAATTTCATGAACTTCCGGAGCGGTTTTGCTTTTTATATTTTTTATTTTTTTAAATTTTTTTAGCTAAAGTTGTCTGCATAGTTTTCTCTGGAAACCAAAATGACACACAGTCAGGGGCGGATTAATATTTTTGCCGCCTGTAGGCACATCAAATTCGCCGCCCCCTGTTTAAAATTAATGTTACATTTCAAATTGTAACGATTCAGTAACAATTCCTCATTAATTTGAACGTTTTAACTTTAAAAGTAACATTACATTTTGCACATTGTTTTAATAAATTAAATAAGTTTTTTGGATTAGCTAATTTTGGATATAAACTGTATCTTCATAGCAAGTAACGTTCAACATTATTAACGTTTCATCACTGAAACGTTAACATTAAAAGGAAACTAAAACATGACAACTAGAATTGCAACATGTTTTCTTTCGTCAACGGGCCTTACTTTCAGATTCATATACTTCTGAAATCATAAGGTATACTCTAATGAAGTAGACAAATAAATAGCTTGTATTAAATATTAATATGATAGATTTTTATTTACAACAACTGAACTATTAGAATATTACGACGTTGTAACAGTTTTGATAATTTTCGATTTACCATTATAAACAAGGAATATAACATTTAACGTTTTGGATGGGATTTTTTATACAGTTGAAATAACGTTTTATTAATTATAGCTAATTTGTCTATTGATGTAAAATTTTGCGACGTGCCTTTTGGTGAGCAAATTCATCAATAATTATAGTATAATCTAAAACGCTGAGAGAATTTTCTTCGATACACAATAACGCTACGGAGTTCAGTCGATACTCTGTCATTGTAGAACGCAAATCATTTTTAATCCTTTTTAAACAAGATAATGAACGTTCTACTGTGAAATTAGCCACCGGAATACATAAAAAGATTCAAAGTGCAATGTCAACGTGCAATTCTACTCTATGGTTAGGATAAATACATTCTAATTCTTCTTTCCGTAACCACTTTAATAAAGCTGCAGGATTCGTTGGCTTAACATCTTCAAGGATTTTTAAATACGAACTTAAATGTATAAGCTCAGAAACAAGCGATTCTTCAAGATCTTGGGGAAATTGTGAACATAAAAATATCGCTGCTTTTTCCAAATCTATCAAAGATAATTTTTCTATTTCAATGACAGCCTTAAATTTGGCATATACGTCGTTATACGCTTCAAGTCTCTTATTCAATTCTGCAAGTAATTTATCAACAATAACCAAATAAGAGTCGATTTTAAACTTGTCTCGTGCGGTCAGTTCTGCTGCATTCTCGTTAGTTTCATCACATTGCATTTTACGTTTCCTTTTTCTTTTGTTTTCCGATTCGTACGTTTCAGAATTTGACAGCTTCTTACCTTTCTCTTCAAAAGATTCAAAATTGTCTCTGTTGGTTTTTGAAAGTTCTACAAGCGAAGTGCAAATACCAACCACGGAACTTAAATCGATATCGACTTTTTGAGTTGTTTGTTCGACGCATTCAAGCGGTCTAAAATGAATCCCCACACCTCGGTCATAATAGCAGTTTCAAGTAGATTTAAAACAACAATAAGACCTTTAGCTTCTGCACGCGCTGACGGTTTTTGCGTAGAATCATCAGATATAATTTGTAGGGCATCTAAAACATTTTGCCAACGATATTTTAGAGCCTGACATGCATCATCTCGAGCTGACCATCGCGCAATTAAAGACTTTTCAAAGAGGATGTACTGGATCCTTTATCTACTAAATTTTGAAGTATGTCCCACCTTGATGTAGATGCACTAAAGAAATTATATAAATTTTGTAGAAGTAGAAAATAAGTACATGCCTCAGTGCATTTCTACCAACTAAATTTAAAGAATGAGCAGAACAGGGGATGAATTCAATTAGAGCATTTACGTCTTTCATGCGAGCTTGAAAACCTGTGTAAGAACCGGACATATTTGACGCGTTGTCGTAGGACTGTCTACGACAATTATTAATGTCCAGTTCGTTTATCTTCATAAAATTACATACAGCGTCGAACATCTCCTTTGATTTACGTTTGTTTGGAAGAAATTCCTAAAATGACTGGTTTACCATCTTTTCCCGCATGTCTAATAACTATAGTGAGTTGATCCACGTGTGCTATGTCTGGTGTAGAGTCCACAATTATGGAAAAATACTTAGCACTTCGAATGTTTCGGAGAATCTCATCTTTAGCTGCTTTAGCTAATATACCTATTAGTTCTTCAACCGTCGTGGTGGATATATACAATGTATTTCCTTTCCGCAGTTACCAAATTTTTGTATGTGATCTGCTAAGAAGTGGTCATATTTCGAAATTAACTCAAGCAACATCATGTAATTACCATTTTGATTATTTCCAAACTTTTCGACATGTCCTCTCAAAGGAAGCTCTCTTGAAACAAGAATTTTTATTACTAAAATGACACGCTCAAGAACATTCCTCCAATAAGTTGCCTCGGTTTCAACTTGTTCAAGCAGCTGCTTATTCTCTTTGTTTTCAGTCCGCTGTCTATTTTTCAATGCGGACGTACAGTTTCTATGACATGTAGAATTCCCATGTTCTTTTAATTTGGTATGCGCACTTTTCCAATCATTGAATCCCTCCGATGATAATTTTGTTCTTACTTCTGAATTGCTTGAAAACAATAGACAAACACCGCAGAAAACAGTTCCATTCCTCTCAGAGTAAACAAGCCACTTGCGAGGCATTTTTCTTTACTGATATGCGTATACTCAAACATATTCGACGTTAAGTAATGAACTTTGCCATCATTGTACTCTTTTCTTGATTTAGAAAAGTCAGCGTTTTTGTTTTGTTCCAACCCACGCTTGGCAACATAATCACGTGTAGCTTCATTAATAGACCACAAAGCTGGATCGCTTTTCCAACAAAAACGATCAGTCGAAGTTATGGTTTCATCAATTTTATGTTCTTGCAGTTGTATACAATCGGTAGAAATCCTATTTAATTAAAAAAGAAAATACTAAATTATTATAATAATGTATTGTAATATTATAAACAAACATTCTAGAAAGATTATAATATACGTGTATATATATATTATATATATATATATATATATATATATATATATATATATACATATACATATAAAGGTTTAATTAATTATACAAAAAAATGCTTAAACTATTTACATCTGTTGAATCGTCGACTCTTAATCAATCGGAGTTATATTTTCAATTGGTTGAGGAACCATTCATTTTTAGCTGTTTGGAATTTTGCAGTCTCATTATTAGATTCAGTGATAACCCTGAATAAATAAAAGAGTCAAAATATTATATGTATTATTACATATTATATAAAATAAAGTTTAGTAACGTAATTATAGTAACATATTTTATGCTAATTTATTTAAATTCTATATCAAGATATAGTTCATTTTAACGAATACAACAACACGTCAAGAATATTTAATTTCTAATCTTTGTATTAAACAGTTTTTGCATTTTGAGAATATTTTAGCAACACAACTCTGCATTAAAAATATATTAATCTTAACATTTATTTTTCACAAGTTATTAGTACATGGAAAAAATATAAGCTGAAAACTAAATATGTTATCTAATCTATATGTTTATACTAACTCAGTAATAGAATTGTCGAATGAACTGCAGCAGTGATCAGTTTCACACATAGGTTTAAAGAATTTATTTATTTTTTTGTCTTATCAATTTCATTTTGACATTTCTCTTCCTTTTCTTTTCGGATTTTTGCATATTGACTTCCGGTGAGCCTTTTTCGAAAATCACTCATTTTAAAACTTTAAAATATCATTTTTACTCAGCAGACTCTTACAATAAACGATACACAACAATAATAACAAAAGAAAGAAAAATGTTATTTCCAGATCCGTCTTCTAGAACTAATTCAAGAAGTAATAGATGTCGCTACTTTCTATATAGCGCTTATAGGAATGCATGGCGAAATGCGTCAGCGATTTCTGACTGGCTAATTCAAACTCCTTACTCTAAGAATGTAATTCTTTCTGCTCAATCAACCAATCAGAAGTCGTTGGCGAATTTTTTTCATGTATTCTGTAACATTGAAAATGTCCCCATTTGAAATTCAAACTTAATTTATAAATAAAAGGTTGAGGGGCGGCTTTAGTCTCGTTTAAATCATTTTTAAAATAAAAATATGATTTATGCTGTTATAGTCTTTAGAGAACTTAAATTTGTTTTAGAAAATATCAAGAAAAGTTTGCGCCTTTGGCAATTTGTCGCCCTTGAAAATTTGCCGCCGTAGGCAGGTGCCTACTGTGCCTATGCGTAAATCCACCTCTGCCCACAGTAGCACAAACATTTCTTTTCTTTATTTATTAAGTTCATAATTAGTGTTTGCCTTGCGTCTGCGTCTCTGTAGAACATGATTTCAAACTGGATCAGTGATTAATCCTGGCCATACTTCCCAAGATTAACTGTAATTAATAATAGTATTATCTGATCTCAACGTCTGTTGACCCTTTGCTTTTCTGAGATTGCTGTACCTTGTGAATGAGGACTGAACAAGTTTATTAAAACAATTTCGGAAATTGTTTGCATGAAATGCGTATTCGAATCCACACGTTCCAGTTGCTGACTAAAGACATATGTGTAGTGGTGGGCCTATATTTTGTATTTTTGGTCGCAAAACCCCTTTCAAATGAATTGAGAAGTGTGCGTTGCAGCATTTACTTAGCAATGTTACATACTGTATTTCATCGTACATACATACACCTCAAATAATCCACTCATTTATGTTAAAAAAAAGAATAATCTTTGAAAATTTGTTACCTATTCCTTTGGTTAGCGAAAACACGTATTCCGTAGTTTAACGGCTGGAACATCTGAAATACGATAATTATTATTGGAAAAAATAGCAATACACGACAATATATATACGGTATTTTACTAGTTACCAAGACGTATGCATCATACAATTTACTACTCCAAATCACCAATCATTTGTTCATTTAGATTGATTTGTTGTGAAAATTGATTTGTGTATTCGTTTGCGGTCTTATGTAACGCAAAGTTTACTTCTGCAAACCAAAGCGGAACAAATGATCCAAACGAGGCTGACAAGCGTGGCGTAAACTTTAATAATGATGCAAAGTACTGAAGCAATAAAACAAGTTTATATGATGAAAAGAAATGGAAGCATGGAGGTGCGCAATGCCGGTTTTTCCGGCCGGCTTAACTACTGTCGTTAAAACGCGTCCCGGTTTCTTTCAGAACGCTTGGAGAGTTCTGAGGTATAGAACGCAGTAAAAGTCACACGTCTAAAATTTACGGCTGGCCCCGTCTCGAAAAACTCCTTGAACGGCAGCGCGGGCAGAATCTTACTTCGTTTCATTCGCAACGGTCCACAAAAATAACATCGAGCTATAGTGTATCATGAAAGGAAGTAGGTCAAACAAAGTTGTGAAGAATAGTTCATTTAGGATAGTATATAAACTGGTAAACACCACTGTTGATCGACAAACAAATAAAAATAAATTGGTAACTTAGTGCGAAATGGAAATACGTGAATCTGAAATTTCTAACTTCATATCTCATCTTAGTACTAAGTTGATATGCGTTTTTATGTGCGTACACACGTATGTCAATTAATTGTGTCAACGTATTTCATACATTCATACAATCTGAAGATGGTTGCAGTGGACATATAAAATGCAAGTACTAAAATAGAATAATGATTAGATAGATAAATTAATGAACATCATTAATTTCCTTGACAGCAAACTTGGAAAACGAAAGAGGGAAGGAAAGAGCGTGTATTCTTCGCGGAGTCGTTTATCAAACAATAAAAAATACTTTTAAAGAAATAATAATTAACTGTTTATAATAATCATCGCATGAATTTGAGACTCATTGGAAGGTTTGAAAGGTGTCACTACACACGGCGACCGAGCCAGATCCGCGCATGTACGTTATAAATATATTGCTAAGTAATTCGCTTTTTTACATCTTTATTTAACATGCCTCGTCAAAATGCAATGATCACAAATTCAATATTTTGCTGTAGTATATTTTTTGTAGCTATGGGAAAACAGAATGCCTCCTTTTCGAAATTGCAATATCTGATATATCAGTAATTATTAACGTGAAGAAGCTTTGCAAAAAGTATCTAGTGGTGGCGCAACAGCACCTACTTTCTCGCATTATATTTAACTTTCGCAATTTTAGAAATGAAGAATTAACAAAACGGCTTGTAACAATTTTTTTAGAAAATTTCGAAAATGTCGTAGGAGTAGTCTATAAAGAGACCCCCAAAATTAAAATATCGTTTTAAATTCGAGAGGTCGCGACATCGGTCAGGTTGATTGGCGAATATCAGTTTAGGTGGAAATTTTGTGAACAGTTAAGGCTCACAGACATTTTCAGAAAACAAAATTATGTATCAAGAATCCCCGAAATAGATTTCGATTATATTACTTATACTACGCCTGTAATAAGTCTACGTATATCAGAAATAAAAATAACTTTTTTGATACTAGGGACCCACCAAACCTGCTTTCCGTGAAATTATCGATACTTTTTCCTGCAGTGTTTCATAATCTACGTAGCTTTCATTTCAAAACTACAGCAATGTAGAAGTATTTTAGGAAGTGAAAAGGCAATACTATTATTACTAACATAAAGCCATTTTCAAATTTATAGGATAGATATATAGATGTGATTTGCGTCATGCATAAACTCACCGCTAAAGGGTTCAAAACTTGATGAAAAACCTTGCACTGTTTCCTCTTAGATTAACAGTATTTTCAAACAATCATTATGCTATTTTACTTTCTCGCACGATGAAAGAAGTGAAGAGCAAGTATTGTTGTAATTAGCAGTCGGAAATCGATTTTTTGACAGAAAAAACTCAGGCGCTGGGATTGTCAGGTACTGGAATCAAAAACGTGAATAAATCTTGTTCCTCTATAAGTAGGAAATTACTTTCTCTTAACACGTTGGGTAATCGAAATCCTCGTTTTGTGGGTCCTGGATACCAAAAACTCGATTGACGACAAAACGTCCGTCCGACTGTCGAATGACGCAAGGTCTAATTTTCGTTGAACCCTCTGAATTTTCGTAAATTGCTAAAGTTAGAAATAATGCGAAGGAGCGCGTGCTGTTGTAGCCCACTGGTTTAATTGCGGACTATTCTGTGTCGGCATTTCTCTCATTAAGAAAATATTCTGTGACAAATACATCACTGGCTTAGACTAGGCTTCCCGCAGAGCATAGCTGCTTGCCGCGTCTGTCAAGAGTGTTGCGGCAACAGACAAGGGCTTCGGACGGTGCAAATACAAGACTGTCATTTTTCTGACCTAAATTCACATAATTTAAAACTTAACGTTTTGTCATTGTGCTTATCAAGAACATTAAGTTGTATTTCTCGCGATGTGCAGAAAAATACTCAGAGCGTCATCTTAAGATATGCCAACTATGCTAGACTTCAATGAACAGAAATCTATTTTAGTTGTTGACTGATGCAGCAAAAATACTACTGAACAAACTACACAAAATGATTTTTCAAAAAGTAACACGCACACTGCTCAAGAACAACCATAAAATACTGTCGTAAAACAATGGAGGTCATAATTTTCACGAATATTTAACATAGTGTAGCATGTTAAACTATTCTGTTCAACAATTCTTTAATATCAATAATACAAACTAATTGTGCTACAACAGCACTTTCTGTCTCTCATTATTTGTAACAGATACAAAATATAATATTCTTTAAACACACATATGTGTATTGTTTAAATAAAAAGTTTACATCAAATTAATGTGTGTCAAATAATCAAACTAATTATTTTATATTGTGTTATTCAGTATATTTAGCTCTATTCATTCAAAAAGTTTAAATAAAGAAACTGCCTTTATTTCACAAAATTACGCAAAAATATAACGTTCATATAAATGTTACGTTCATGATATTATTTAAAAATCTAATTTTGAAGGATAGTTTTCATATAAAAACTATCTCTATCTTCTATATTGTAGTTGTAGGAAGACGCCGAAATACATTTTTACAATTTTCGAAAATTTAAGAAGTCACGGAAAATCGGTCCAATGACATTTTTGTAAATGTACTATGCTCTATCTGATAAAAAATTAAATGTTTTCGTGGGAGTTTAATGTATAGTCCCAAAAAACAAAATATCCGTTTCAAATTCAAGGGGCCTGGCATCAGTGAGATCAATCGGGAAACATCAATTTTTTATGAATATCCTGCTTACGGTTTAGCTGCTAGAATTTTTCGCAGACAGACTTACAGTCCGGCAGACGGACAGACGTTTTGTCTTAAGCCAATTTTTCCATATCAAGGACCCACAAATTATGAATTCTGACTACACAACGTATTAGAGGTTGTAAAGTACTACATTCTAGAAGAAGAATTATCCATTGTTTTGTTATCCGAGACCCTATAATAGACCTGCACAATTAAGATATCCATAATTTTTTTCTGCCGAAAATCACTGTTTTCCTCCATAACATTCTCCATACTACGTAATATAATAACTACACTAAATCATTGTGTTTATCTCAAACATTGACAATTTTCCGTCACGAAGTGCACACACTATTTATTTAGCGTTAAACATAATTGCTGAGGAACTTCTACATATGTATGGGGCAGTAGTTCCATGTCGTAAGTCTTGAGACGGTTCTCCTCACAAGGTAACATACACATGCAAGATCCAGGCACAAATTTACTCCTCGCAGGTCCCGTTTCTGATGTTCTGAAGCAAATCTCTGTAATTTGTCGATTCAGATATCCCAATTTCCAGTAGCTTGATCAGTTCGATTTTCACTCCACTACGAGTGAGTGTGACGTGTAGGACGGCATTCCATTCAGATGAATCCGTCCTCTGCATTAGGCAGGTTTGGGATGTGGATGTGACACATCATTAGCTCACCAGAACCAAAACCGGAAAGCTCTTCAAGACTGGATATTCCGCAGAAATGGGCAGTGAAGGAATTCAAGGCACAAAAATCCATTGTTGACGTAGGCCAATTCTTTTTCTCTCTCGAAAAAAATTATTCATATTTCTCACAAATAAATCTTGTTTAATGAAAGCTGTGTCACACGCTAGTCGTCCACAACTCGTGCTCCAAAACATCGTATGCAGAAGACATGTGTGAAGTTTGTTAATCAAACTATTTGGCTGGACCAGTCTTCAACAGCCCAAAATGAATACGGTACAAAAAACAACACTGTAACAGAGGTGTTACATGAAAATCACTATTTAAATGAACTATAAACTTACCAACAATGTCGCGTTCATAATGCTGATATCCATCATATCCCCAATGGTTCCAAACAAATATGCTTACAAAAAAAATGATAAAGATACATGTTTGGAAAATTATACGTTATAATTAGGTGCTACCTAATTATCGGGTGAAAATTCTAATTAATTAGTTAATAATATGAGATATATGAAAATATAACTGTTTTTGTAAGAGAGATAACGTGTCCTTAGGTAATAATCAGATATTTTTATTGGAAATGTCTTCCCAGGAATATCTCTGAACAAAAAAGGGAATTACCACAGGGATAAAAAACAGATATTATCTGGAAATTTACACTGAATAATTTCTGTTTGATATGTTAGTTATAGGATACGCTTAGAATAGCGAACGAATAAATAAACTTTCCTAAAAAAATCTTCATTTTATTTCCCAGTAGTTGTTTGTCGTTGGAAAACAGAATTATTTTACTACTAGATCCTTTTACTGGGACTTTCACGTCAGGGACGTTTAGCAACAATGTCAGTGTACGTGCTTTTCAATCTTGTTCGATGCTTTTAACGTTAAATTCTCAAAACAACGAACATTTTCTCATTTAACTTTGTTTAGCGATTAATTTAGTTAAAAGAAGCAAGTGAAAAATCTTATAGAAATGAAGGTTCCTATCCCTATACAAGCAATTAATTATTTATATAAATGAGATATTTGCTTTGTGATGTACAAATATTTAGCCATTCTAAATGTATTTGTTGATAATCGGGTAATACGTTTCACGTAATATACGTAATATTATACTAATATTTCATTTACGTTTTCCATAAAATTGGACCTATGCATCGAGTTCTGCGGACGTTACAAGTTTTCTAACGTTATTTACTAATGAAAGAGTATATTTTGAAGTTCTAGCAACTAGCAAAATTGCTTGAAAAGTTTTCGTAGGTTCGACCACCACGGACACAAATCCAACAGTCAGTTATTACATGCAAAAAGTAAGAAAATGGAACCGCACATGTCTGGAATTTTCTTATTTTTTACTTATTACTCATTTATAATGTCAGAAACATCGGAAATTCTGTCACATAAAGTACCATGTCGTCGGGACTTGAAGCTTCGTCCAAGAATGCAGGGCAGTAAGCAGAACCGAAGGCTGTGGGTTCAAGCCCCGCGTAAACCATGGGTGTTTTAACCTTATGCTCGTAGCGGGATTGGCTTCTCATTTCATTTTCATATCTCATCTGAATATCATACCATCCGTTATCATTTTATCTATCTTCATTAGCACCCCTCATGACCTCCCTTCTTACAATGAAAGTCAGAAGCAACCCTCTGTTGTGATCACCTACACAAAAAAGGGAAGGACCTAAAGAAATAAGTATCCCCCGCCAATGGCACTCATAAAAACTTTCATTCATAAAATATGTATATTCTACCACGAACTCTAGA
Source organism: Gryllus longicercus (assembly GCA_038098605.1). NCBI lineage: Eukaryota > Metazoa > Arthropoda > Insecta > Orthoptera > Gryllidae > Gryllus > Gryllus longicercus. Next base: position 407,929 of record JAZDUA010000266.1, on the reverse strand, counting down.
GTTTCTGAATACTCTGTGTCAGTGTCCATCTCGAATATGTGACGCTTCCTAGAAGCCGTGGAGGTGTAGCAATGGGAGGTGTGGTCTGCTGAGTCAAGGTATATTCACAATCCATGGGTTGGGTCTGCCAATCCTTCAACACATGTAAATGACCAGTGACCAATACTTTTTGGTCGAAATTTTCAATTCCTAATGAGCTTCCGGGTACTTCTACGTTTGTGCAATCGTAAGATCTTCAATATTCTTTTTGATTTGTACCTATGTATTCGACTTACGAAAGTCTATTTTCATGTTATGAATCTTTAATAAATGTTTTAAGGCGTTTTCTATGGTAGTGTACCCAAAACTTATTCTCTTTGAAGTAAAAAAATAACAACAACCAATCACATGTTTTGTCATAGAAAATCACTTCGTTATTCAGAACATTCAAGATCAATCAAATTCAACTACCGCCATTATCTTGGTTGAGAAATTTATAATTTTACGTAAAAATATCCTTAACTCAAGATTATTATTTATTTTTTAGATTAGTGTCGTTTCTACCTTTTTTCCGATGTTCCTACGAACAGTGGTAACCAATTTCTTGTTATACAGGGACACTAACTTGGAAGCCTAAAAGCAGCCTTTGAAGCTAGTTTTCAAGAAACAAAATTAGTTGCTTGTAATATTTCTTTAAGTGGAAACCACATCCGGGGAATACTCGTTTAGAGAAACACGCCATGCCTGCTCAGAAAAGAAATTCCATTTCTTCTGTTGTAATCAGTGCACAGCAGTAAACAGGAATTCAGAATCTACAGAAAGATAAATTATTACTTAGCATGATGATTAACACTAAACTTTCGTTTCTCGTGCACGGGCAAGATAAACGTGTGAAAAGGAAATTACAAAAAATGCTTCTCGTACTGCTTGCCGAAAATGTATCGCATAATTATCCACGAGACCAGATTTTTCTCTCTGCTATTTAAGCACATTTCCACTGGAGTGAGGAATCTTCTCTATGGAACTTGCAATACTATCCTAAACATTACCGTCCTTGGATAATAAAGGATTCTGGAAATTGTGATCAGTACGAAATGCATGGTCCAGAAAATGGAAACAAAGACAACGGTAGTTTTGAGACAAAGTAAGGTTCCTCAACTATTGAGTTTTGATTGATAGTTTAGTGATTCCGGGTGCATCAACGACAGGCCATTAGTCCCGTAAGTGTAGTGCATTTTTATCACGGGAAGTGGCGGTGATCTTCCATCGCTGGATGGCGAAATCTGGCGCCGACCTACTCGCCGGCTTACGGGTTTTCCCCAACCAGGTACCTCCCACCAGTATCGCCTCAACCGGGGCAAGCTCTAAATTCCCGACTGGTCTCTTGACACGTGTAGTAGTCTAGTGCATGTAAGTTTAAGTGTGTGTAAGTAAAGGGTGAGAATAGGACAAGGAATCGCGCGCGGCTTATGGCCTGTTTGTTATAGTTCTGCTCCGGCATTCGCCTGGTATTGATTGGAGAAACTACAAAAACTACCGATTAAAGCAGCCGGCCGCTAGAATTCTTCCCCAGACAGCGCCTGAATTCGACTCGTATATTCGGAGTGGAGTAGACATGGTAAATATGTCTAATGATATCTTAACTGACTTCAGCACTTTCGTACAACCTCTTTTCATCTACCGCAATTGACATTCCACATCCCCTCGTAAAACAGCCATTAGACCACTAGATATTCACCACGTCCACTCACTCCTCTCTCAACATAAGACTTAGGACCCCACGCAGTAGAGAATCTCAAAAATACACCATTATAAGAATAACTCATCCAAAAATCCATAAACCAATCCTATTTTCTCTCTGACGAACAGAAAGCAAATAAATACATTTTACTTTCAATTAAAAACAATCTAAAAAAGAAAATTTTCAATCTAATAACTTTTTTCTGTTCATAAAGCCATCCTCTTCCTATCTTCAGTTAATATGCAGGGAACAGAGAAATTTTACTTATTGTAAAATATCGTTTTTAATGTAACTCACTAAAATATATTTATGCATATATTTTTCTGTATATGTTGGCCATTTTCGAAATCAATAAAGAAAAAAGATGCCTCTCATCCGTCTGCGATAACACAGAGGGCGTGGGTGTGTATTCATCATTCTTGGAGAGACGTCTGACGCGTTTAAATCTACCGAGAATAATATTACATGGAACATAGAAAGTACCTGCGCCCTGTTTCCTTTTCACTAACACGATTTAAAGCGTAATGATTTTTCTTTGCTGGTTGTTCAAAAAATTAAAAATGAATTACAAAATTTTAACTTGCAAAATTATAAATAGTTAATTTTAGTCATTCTTCATATATACGTAGTGCCTTCTTCGCGTGATTTAAACGAGTTGAACTGTTTACAAACAGGAACATATTTCGCTTTTATTGAGCTATCATGATTGACGGCCACGTCCCTTTGGTTTACACTCTTAGTTAAAAAGGGAAAAGAGATGGCAACTGAGCGAACAACATTTATCCGTGCTCAATGTTTCAAAATTTGAGAAAATGATGGACATGTTCCGCAAATGAACAATTCTATTTTTTCTTTTGCTAGTTTTTATTGTTTTTGTCGTTAAATAAAAATACAAATATCCTTTGTTTCAGATAATTATCGAAGTCATTGATATGCCTAATTATATCATAAAAAGAAGCAACTCTTGTCGGTTTATAACTCTTCATTTTACAAAATTGTCACACAGAAATCGCAATATAAACATAATTTGATTTATTTAAATTTCCTTTTGTATATAAAGTACTTTTTTAGTTTATAATAATAATAGCAACAATAAAAATAATAGTAATAATAATAGTCATAAAAATAGTAAATGATGTCGTAGACTTCCACGGCTAGAGTCATGATCTGGGCTGTCAGAGTGATGCCGCGTCGCAGGCTGAGATGCTGACGTTTCGACTGACATATCGCAGTCTTCAGGGCTGTAGGGTAATGTTAAACTTTGAGATTGCATTGCACTGAAAATCAAATGGAGCTATTAATTTTATTGTTGAAGATTATTTCTGTCATATTCCTTCAATTTAATTTGGATAGATTTAGGGATTCTGCCCTTCTTTTTTTACTGGTGAACATATTAGCACAAAATTATAGAAAATAGATATATTTACCTCACTTACTAATATTCATATAGAATTTGAATTCTACTTTATTTTATACTGAATTTTAATTCTCTATAGATATGTTTTTGACATATTCATATTTCTTTCAAGAAAATATATAAAGTCGGCTCCACACTTTCGGTATTCGGCTAGTATCGAGCAACCGCTCGGCGAATCCCGAGTAGTGTGAATGGGTTATTTCTATTTCTCGAGCGACGAATTTTCTGTGCTCGCCCTACTCACCACGTGTCGATCTTTTGGAAACATCAAAGGAAGTGAAGATTGGCCGAGCACAGCAGCTGCTGGGGATTGAGCGAGCAGTAGCTCGCTACTCGGCGAATGTAGATTGCTGTCTTAACGTTCTTGGGTTTTTGTATGTTTCTACTCGTAGTGTAAAACCGTTTATTTGAATACAGAAACGTCATTTTCAAACGCTCACAGACAATAATTGCTTTGTATCCTTACGTCTAACACCTTGCATTTCATAGGCACTGTTTTCCGCTTCTTGTTGTCGCTCACCACTTGTTACAGGCGATAGGCGATAGACGATCGTTTGCGGGTACCGTGTGGCCCAATCTCTATGTTGGGGCTGTGGAGAGCCACTTCGCAACGCGTAAAGGGGCAAACGAAACAAATCGGAACGGATTATTTTCCATTTCTTATAATTGTGCTTCACTTAACTCTGTTCATACTACAATAATTTATCCCATATTTTGCTGACCAGTGACTATAAATATTGCTTTCGTGCTTGCTGTTGATTTCTGCATATACTTTTTAGGGCAGTAAGAATTTTAGATCTACATCTAAAGCGTAGCTTTCAGAACAATTTTTTTCCCTTTTCATATTTGATAAATTTTAATTTTTTCTCACCCTTCTAATATTTGACTTTTTGTGTACTTCGTGCAAGGAAAAGCACGGCAGTTTTTATTCATCGTATGCTTTGAATGGCAGAGGTTCAATTGGTCGTAACTCTTCCTGAAAGTGGCAACTTTTGGGTAACAGAATAATAAAATTCTAATTTCCGGTCTCCATCACAGTTACTGTGCAGTAAATTATGCTTATGTGAATGAAATACAGTATTCACGCAGTTTTGTGGTGTTATCTTACAATATGAACTGCTTATAGAGGAAATGAAACATCATTTGGGGCTCATAAAAAGAAACAAGTGACGCTACAACTGCATATATTTTCTCACATTATCAGTAACGAGTACGCAATATTTTTATACAGCATGAAACTTAAAAAGGCTTTCTAACCAGTAAGCATTTTTCACACTGGAATTCGAACTCAGGTTTTTAGGTTTAGCTCTACATTCACATTAACTACACCACCAGCCTCACAGGTAAATGCAACTTTCCCGGCGCTTTGAAAACAATATTGAACTATTGCATTTGCAATTTTCAAAAATTCAAAGTTTTTTATTGGAATTATTTCAAGACCAAATTTTGAAAACAGATTTCATTGATAAACTGGTGGAGCTACAACAGCACATACTTTCTCGCATTCTTTCTAGCTTTTACAATTTTCCGAAAATCAGAGAGTTCTCAGAAAATGAGACCTGTGCAGTTCTTTTAAGCGCACCTTCTTCTATTTGTAGAAAAAAATTGAAGAAATGATTTAGATCGGTTTATGAGAAAATGCTATTTTTATAATTTGCATTAACTTCAAGCAGAATAACGGAATACGAATCGTTTCTCAAAAAAATGTACATGACCTTTTCAAGTGCGTCGCGTTCCGGGGCACAATTACTTCACTTTCTCTTCTTTCGAAATAAGTGCGAGAAAGTAAAAAAGTAGAGCCTTTTTGAGAATATTTGGAAATGGTTCCTCAGGCTTCATGTAATGCACCTCCAGGAAACAAAATATCCGTTTCAAATTCCTAGGGTTTTCTGTTTGGCCAGATCAATCGTTGAATGCCAATTTTTAAGGAATTTTTCTGAACTGTTTAGGCACTAGCGTTGGTCAAATACAGACGTTTTTTATCAATTTATGTTTTTCGGTATCAAGCACCGATAACACGTGGATTTTGATTACTCAGCTTATTATAGGTAGTAATTTACTGCGTTTAGGAGCAAAATTCATCCACTTTTTCGATATCAGGGATTCACAATAAGATATTTCTGTTGAAAAATTGCCAATTTTCGTTGCCGCATTACAAAATATTTTATCGTTTTGACGTTAGTTCGTGGTAAACGAGAATGTAAAAATCAGAAGTTCACGAATCAATGGTATTAAATTGGATAAATTAAGTTATGGATTGACAAGTGAAAACATTATTAATTTAGAAATAATCAAACCATAACAATAAAAGTTTTGATATTTTATAATAAAACATTATAATAACTAATTATTTGAAGCCATTTGTCAAAATTGGTATCTTTAAATGATGCGATCCGAAAAGTGTACTACAAGGGTCTGCTGTCGCGTTGATGAACACTTCAGGCCATGAGTGCTATATTGCATAAACTCCATAACATATAAGCTCTACATCACCGTTAATGGTTTGGAAGTTACATATAGCCCCCAAAAGTGTGTAAGGGTTTGCTATACTACGCTGAGAAATACTATAAATATTATTAGTATGCCGTTGCTACTCTCTTAATTTTGTTTCCTCATTCGATTTCATAACTTATCATTAAAAAACTTCATTCCATTGGAACATACCATAATTTGGGCTGGTTATTGTGACTTTCCCATAATATTTCACTAACCAAATAAATATCTATCTTGTAGAACGCATAAATTTATTGGTAATTCATAACACTGACATCAGACGGCCTTAAAATCGTTCTTGTTACCTAATCTCTCCTCCAAACAGATACCCCCTTTTGGAAGAAGGGGAAAGAGAAGTAACCAGAATGACCAAAGAAGAGTGGTCAAGGAGATGACCCAAATATATTTATATTGAAGAGAAAAATGTTATTTCACATTTCATTAGGATATTGATTTCTCTCTTGATAGCTCTTGATTCCCTATAGATTGACAAAAATTGTGGGCTGTGGATGACTACGAGTTTCGGTTAATCACGAGACCCGTTAACAGGGACGGGTAAAACTGTCACATATCCTATTCCGATCTTGAGTGTGTTTCAGCTTTTTGCGACTGCAAATGTCTCACCCCTCCCGACCCCTCCATTGCTGGCCTTTGCTCAGTCGAGGCCGAGTCACTACGTGATGCGTAGAGGCTTAAAGACACTGTACCCGAAAAAGGGTTCGTTTGTGACGTTTTCGGCAGCCGTCGGGTTTCGTTTGTGAGAACCGTACCCAAGAGTTGCAAGGTTGTGGCCCCAGACGATCGTGTATGCCCGAACTGGTAAAACAGAACGTATATACCTGTCACGTATCTCTAACGTGTGTAGACAACTTAGAAGGGTATTCACAATGAACACGTTAACGTACATGTGGGATTATAAACATATGCTTTTAACATAAACATGTACCATTACGTACCGTGACCGTGAGGCATGAGCTTTAAGATAAACACAGCCACTAACCGATATTAATGCAATAAATACTCGGCGCAGATAGTCGAAATCGCGGAGATATTTACAATCGAACAACATGAAACAAAACGGACGCGATCGTGACGGGATGATAATTATTTTGTAGACCATGAGAGATACCATTATTCTATGAAGCGTTTCCCGAGCAATGATGATGTTGATGACGATGAAAAGCAATTTATGCTCTTACAAACTGCATTAATTTCTGTCAAAAGAAAATACTACAAGTTCTTTAGATAATGCAAGTACACGATAGGAAGTGCGTTGTTTCCGAACACGTTAACGTGAAGCTTCGAGCTCGTGAACTTTCACGGTTATGTCTTTAGTTCACATTTTCGTTTGCATTCACCGATGTGAATGGTTGCAGTGAATAACGCGGCCCCAAGCTGACGCATTTACGTCGAAGTTGCATTGTGGAAGTGAGCGAGCCTTTAGATTCTGCGAGCGCGCAGGTGCGTTGAGACCGCGGCACGCCGCCCGCGCCTCCGAGCGCCACCTGGCGACAGCGTGGCGCGAAAGGGGAACGCCCGGACCCCACGGCGCTGAGCGGCGGCGGCGACGGAGGCGGAGGAGGCGGAGACGGAGGCGGAGGCGGAGGCGGAGGCGGAGACGGAGGCGGAGGCGGAGGCGGAGGCGGAGGCGGAGGCGGAGGCGGAGGCGGAGGCGGAGGCGGAGGCGGAGGCGGAGGCGGAGGCGGAGGTGGAGGCGGAGGCGCAGGCGGAGGCGGTGGCGGAGGCGGAGGCGGAGGCGGAGGCGGAGGCGGAGGCGACGGCGGTGGCAGCGGCGGCGACACAGCGGCCCGTCCCGCGCCCAACGTGCGCGCCGTGTCGCCCTGAACTGACCCTCGCAACTCGCGCCTGCCAACGCCCGCACACAGCGTTGAGCTCGCGTTCGGCGAGGGCCGCGACGTTCCCCTGCGAGCCTCCGCAGCCACGCGCGATCGTTAACCAGCTTCCGGTGCGAGCGGAGACGACTGGAGGACTATCTACTACTCACGCGAAGCCTCGGACGCCCGTTCGGAGAGCGGTTCGTTCACGCGCGCTCGTAAAGCGCGCGCGCTCCCGCCGGGGCTCTGCGTGCTGATACTAATGATTTATGAACTATACAGACTTATCAGAGCATGCCAACATCGGGCAATTTAATGTCCGTCTCATTGTTTTAAGACAATGTCCTGCATTTAACGGAGCGCAGTCCAACATTTCAATAAAGACGTTGAGGATCAAAGAAGTCGGGATGATCTGAGAACATTCTGAAAGTAAGCATTTTATTGCGCAAAGGATATTTATTAATAATACAATGTAAATGTAACAATAGGGCGCTTTGGCTATTACGGTCTACCACATTGCACAGTCCTATAAATAAACCATAGTAGTTAATCAATTTATGACTACTTAAAATATCTTGAATAAAACGAGTTACGCTAACTGAACCTACAAATCAAAAAGATAATTTTAAATAAATAATTCTCTTGTGCCAAATACTTAGTGGCATCCCTTCGGAGAGCCTCACGAGAATGCACTCGCGATTTCTCCTTCATTAAATGGAACGCAAAATATATTATTTATAAAGTGAAGGTCTACAGATGCTCCATCCCTATTGGCCTAGAAGGGTGGGTTTTCGTATAAATAGGGAAAGTAATTTAGAATGAAAGGCATGATGTTCTAGAAGGAAATTAAAAAAAATAGTATTCGGGGAAGAATTTTCCCACTTACGCCACATATTTAACTGTTCTTCATTTAATCAAATAAAATAAAATTAAGGGCGACTTGGTTAAATTCAATGACGTATGATTAAAGAAGTTAATCGGAGTGGCATGAATTAATGGGAGATTATCGATGCAGTTTTAAGGACGTACGTTAATATATATTGTAAGGTAATGCAAATAAGCAAATTCTAGAGAATTCGAGCGAGACTTATGTTTAAGAAATACACAATCATTGAATTTAAATTACGCTTCATAGTGTAACGTTTCTCATTCAAGATATATTAACAAATGACTTATACTATCAAACGGTAGTAGGGACTCGGGAGGCGGAACGCACGCTTCCTTGGAGCAGAGGAGGAAAATGAGATCTGAGAACTGTTCACATAAGGTACTTTTCTTAATGGAAAGATACCTAGGTGACAAACGGTGCAAGCATATATATTGCATAATACATATCACAATACAATACGTCCCGAGAGAAAGTGCAAAAGGTCAAGTCATTTCTGGTGTTCAAGTACATGCCATTCGAATTTACAACGTATAAAGCAGTACAGAAATTTACTTATCATTACTTTTTTATAGAAGTGAATATTCAAATGAATAATAGAAATAATAACAATAATCATAATATTAATTAATAATAATCATAATAATAAAATGAATGTAATGCTTGTAGAAAATTGAAATATTCTTCAAAGTGGATGAAAGTGACTTAGAATGTTGTTCTTTATAGATTTTTGCGGAAATTTACTTACATACACAACTGCATTTAGAAAAACTTTGCGAACACATAAGTCAAATTTTGAACTTATCATTACGTAGAAATGTTAGACACCGGAATCGAAATATAAATTGAAATTCCACTCTTGTTATAGCGTTGTGTGTATTACATGCTCATGTCGATATAAAAAAATGTGTAAAAATATTATATTCCTCAGTCATTCATCGGTATAATTGTAAAATTCGGGTGTCTTAGAATAACTATTAAAAACTTCAGAGGCATGTAGGGAGGAAGTAGTTGATCAGTTATGGAAACTGATAAAAACGAAAACATATATTGGATTATTCTTTATTGAGAATTATTGTATTTATCCATAAATACAAGAATATGCAAATAGGCAAAAATCCGCAGTTTAATGATCTCGTTTTTCCAAGAACAAGTGGTGGGAAATTTCATTTGCGTTGCAAATTCCATTGGCGAAATTTTATTTCAGTTGCATTACATTTGCTTCTGGTTGTTAGGCAACTCCTCAAGCACTGCTGTTTTGCTGGTAAACAAATACTTTTTGACTGCGTCAGAATGTGACCTGCATAGCACTAATGCATACGATTTTTTCGAACCACCAGGGATAACTGTCACGTGTGTAACTTCATTACACGGTATCTACCTCTACATCCCTTTAAGTTTGTAACATATTCTGCGACATATACGTATATTTAGTGTTCTACAAGGAATTGCATGAATCATATTTTCATTATTATTTATTGTTTCATAATCAAATTCCTTTAGAACACCATCGAGATGTTAAATAATATTAAATACAATTTCCAACATCACAATCGGGAATTGTATAATAAATTTACTTTGTCCAATGTAACAAGTATGCAGAGCTTGTAACACGTATTCAGCACATTTTTGCAATGAATTGCATTTGAGCATCCAGTTAAGCATTTTGAGGAAACTATACTTTCTGAGTGGACATGGGCAACACGTTTGAATTGCTGTTACTGGTTACAATATTACTCTGCTTCATGGCATGTATTTTGTAGTATGTTTCATTACACTACACTACTATTTACTTTTTGCATTCATCTTATACAGTGACTCAGGATAAGTGTTACAAATTTTATACCCGTAGAGAGGTCGAAAATTATACTTTTTTGCCAATTCGCATGTAATGGGAAATTTCATATGAAATTTCTCACTATGTGCTCATTGGCGAAAAGTGATCATTTTCGACCCCTCTTCATCCTCTAGAAGTTTATAACATTTATTTTGAGGCATATGTATGCAAACAGGTATACACAGTAATACCAAGACTTATTTGTTCAAATTTGGGGAGTTGATAAAGGGCCGTTATAGACGTCAAAACATTTCGTTCGTAACGTGTACTTTTCAATTCTAATCTTCTGATATCTTTTCTAGTTGCGTAAGGTGGGTGAGAATACAAAAGTTGACTATCGTTTCCCCACATAGGCAAAATATATTTTGTTTTATAAATAATTACTTTTTCGGAGCACTTTACTGCACTTATTGCTACAAAAACTACGAATTTTTTTCTCTTCCGTGGGTATTTTCAATATTCTTGGGAAATAATTTTTATTATTTAAAATATGTAATTGTGTCTGAGATTACATCATGATTTCCCTTTTTTTGTTATGAGGTTAATATTTAATGAGTTGTCCCAATTCAGGACCACAATAAATGCATTATGCAAATTCATAAACGAATCACATTGCCTATATGCAACTTTCCGATTATTATCATAGTGTTGATGGTATTAATAACTGTAATCATTGTTTGGTGTACTGGTAGTCTTTTATAATATTTCTTGTCTTGTTTTCCGCAGGTGGAGACAACAATGAGTTAAGGCCCATGGCCGCAGAGTCCGACGGTGTGCCGGATATGGTGTCGGGGGATGATCAGCCCATAGACTTGAGCCGAACCCCACGCAAGCCTTTGCGGGTTATGCCCCCACTGATCCCTATCAAACTCCTACGTGCCGGTTACACAGCTCAGCAAGCCAACAAGCAAGTGAAGGGCCACGACATTACCTTAGCTTCTTTGATCAAAGGCAAGTCGGACCTGAAACTCTTCCAAGATGCTCGAAGCAAGTGCGGTGAGGACATTTCGAAGCCGGCTCAGCCGGTGGCATCGGCCGGCGAAGGGTCGGACGCGGACGACGAGAAAGAGGGCGAGGAGGACGACGAGGAGGACGGGGAGGTGTCGCGCAAGCGCGTGCGCCTCGCCAACGGCGGCGAGCGAGTGGGCGTGGGCGCGGGCGTGGGCGTGGGCGAGGGCGAGGGCGGGAGCGGGGGCGAGCGCTGGCAGCGCCTGGACCGGGCGCGCAGCGTCCCGCAGCTGACGCCTCTGCCGCTGCCGCTGCAGCGCAGCAAGTCGCTGAGCGAGTCGCGCATCCCCGCTGCGGCGGGGGCGGCGGCGGCGGTGGCGGCGGCGGCAGCGGCGGCGGCGGCGGGGCACCTGCCTCGGGGTGACACGCCCACCCTCGCGCGCCCGGCCGCGCCCGCCACCCCGCTGCTAGGGGCGCGCTCGCAGTCGCCGCCCGCCGAGCTGCGCCTGCAACTGCAAGCCGCCGCCGCGCTTCGGAGGGCGGCCGAGGGGGCCGCCGCCGCCGCCGAGGGCGCCTCCGCCCCCGCCACCGCCACCGCCGCCGCTGCCGCCGCCGCCGCGGGCGCCGCTGCCTCGGCCTCGGCCGCCGCCCCCGGCGCGACTGGGGCGCCCTTCAACAACTGGATCTACGTGGGCTACTACTCTCAGTTGCTGCACCGCTTCCAGGCGCAGGAGTTCCTGCGGCAGCTGGCGCTCCAGCACCAGCAGGAACAGGCCGCTCAGGTGAGGCTTCTGCTACCCGAAGCACACTGATGAGGCGCGCGTCAATGGCTAACTCCAGAATAGATTTGAAAATAATTGAATGAAAATTGTACATATTTAAGAACTAATAACTCATTCAGTTAGCAATATAACATTTTTTGTTGTTGCAAGTTTGTGTTAAAACATTTTCGGTATTTGAGATATGGCAGGGCATACATATTTTGTACATTTTCTACGCCTGCGGTCCTTGCCGCAAAGACACTTTTAGCAACGTCCTCTCTTGAAGAACTAGTTCAACACTCACGTTGTTGCCGTGATTGCGCATTGACAGATAATAAAATTAAGTAGCGAAGTGTTTATGGATAGGCGAGGCTGTACGAGATTGCCGGAGTTTCTACAGGGCGATTATACATGACGACAGTTTCGATTTTTTTTTTGTAAACGTCAGATGAGAGTTGAAAGACGAAACTACCACTTAGGATTAAGACAGGAAGCCTTAAAATATCAAACAGCAACAACTTTCCTAAACGAAAATATGGTAAAATCCCACGTTCCATTCCGTCGTTGACCCCCTCCCTATTGGTAGGCGTCTGTTAAGAACTAGCACTCAAGGAAGTACTCAAGGGGTTGAAAACAAAGGGAAAATCACCCCTTTAGGAATGTGTTTCAAAACTTGAAACGCCTGTCGCCTGCCAGAAATGCAGCCCGAGCTCGGGTGTTCTAGTTCATTGCCCTAAACCCATCTTCATCCGAAACCCGAGCGCCCGGTAGATTTATACGAACGCTTTATCCAGGCCAACTAGTTGGATCAGCCCCAATACAAGCAAAAATATTTAGTGCAATAGGACAGATATGCTAAATCGGGCAGTCGAGCTTGCTTGAGCACTGATGTGTTGAGTTGATGACAATACTCTCTCATTCTCCGAGTTGAGCTCCAGATACCGAATAATCTTGAATCGTTTCCAAGCCCAAAACATGCCCTGGTGTTACACCCCTGTTACACTCTCGACGATGTGTCTGCTTTCGTCATAGAAAAATCAATTAAAATTAATAAAACACAAAATACTACTTTATTACTTAATCATAAAATTATCTGCACTTACGTGTTTGCAGCAAATCTTAGAAGATGAAATGCTGTTAATTTAGATTAGAACAATTTTAGAAGAAACCACCAATCCTACTATACCTGCTTTACAACAATACATATTTCCTCGCAGATAGTTTAGAGAAAATGTTACACTGTTAACTAAACCTCTACCTTATATCTTTAATAAACGTATGCACAATAATTCCTAGGAAACAGGTATTTTAGAAATATTTTTTAAAAACACTTCAAAAGCATAGGATGTTGTAACACCACTAGATTTTAATGGCTAACAGTTCCCCAGATTTGCAATCCATTGGTCCGTACCGGTTTTAATATTACATTATAGGCGACTATTCCATAGGGAAGAGAGAAGGATTATTTCCGGTCGGTCATTCAATAACTTCTTCTAAGTTTCAGATCTAGTTCCTTTCGTACTTTATTTTCACGTTGTGAGTTCTCTTGGTTAGTTTCCGTTTAAGAAGACTACCTCGTTCATTGATTGTCTCCAATGATCCTTCTTGCCTAACAGCATCATTGTTGCCATTACAGAAAGAAAAGATAATCGTCTCTATTTTGAATGTGGAGTACACGTAATGGTAGTAAGTACTAAGATAACTACACTACAACGAATTTTTAAGGCTTAAAAATACGGGGTGCTTTACATGACGCCTTAAAAAGAATTTCAAATTTTCTTGAAATGGCTCTACCTTTTAGGAGGATACGAATTATCTTTGCAATAAAGAAACCGTAAATAGCGCAATAGCAGATATTTCAAATTGGTTCCGTAATAACAAATTAATAGTAAATGAAAATATGCTGTTTCAATGCAGTTTTCCATTTCAAATTAACAACTCTGCACTTCACTGAACATGAACGGAGTGCCATTGGCTGATGTTAAAGTAACAAAAGTTTTAGGTTTTCAATTCAGTCAAACCTTAAATGGAACGTCCGTTTAAATTAATTGAACACTAAATCAAGTTCTTTATGCTACGCCTTCAGAATTCTTTCAAATTCAGTCAGCCTAATACACACTGCTCGTTTGTATTTCGCGAATGTTCATTCCCGCCTGAGATATGGCATAATAGTCTGGGGAAATACATCTTATAATTCCCAGACTTTTAGATTACAAAAACGAATTGTATGAATAATAAGTAAATCTCACCGAGGTGATTCTTGTAAGCCTCTCTTTATTCATCTAGGTATTTTACCATTACCTTGTCTCTTCATATATGAATCAGTGGTTTTTTGTCAAAAATGACTTACTTAAGGGCGAGAATATATTTTCATCAAACGCCGTTGTCTATAACTACAACACTCGACGTAGTAATTATATTCATCAGGCAACAGTAACAACAGCTCACTACAAAAAATTCACATATAATACATGTACATTAATTTACAACACCTTGCCAGATGATATTAAACGATTAAATTCGATACAAAAGTTTAAGTCCCAAGTAAAATCCTTTCAGCTGCACAACTGTTTCTATACAATTAGAGACTATACCGAGCATCCAAAACGAAAGTAATATTAATTTTAACAATGACATTCAATGTATTATATATCATTTGGATTGTATAATTCTAAAGAACATGTAACAAGTATTGTACTTCAGCTTCTAGGTCAATGACCCTCATCTCGATCAGGTTTTCGTCCAGTTTCCCTGATCGTCGAGCAAAGGCTGAAATGGCCCCTTGTTTTGCTTCTGGACATAAATGTAACTTCAAATTAACGTCTCCCCCTACCACGTCACACACAGTTTTAACTGTTTTTGACGTAAATAAATAAATAGATCAGAGGATGATTTTTTCCTCGTTTAAACAACAGCGTAGGTCAAATTTTCGTTTAATTCTTAGAATTTTCGAAAACTTGGAAAGTTCAAAAAAATTTGGCGTCTTCTTACAACTACAACTAGCGTTCGAACAGCACGCACTTTCTCGTATTAATTATAAATTTGCAATTTTCGAAAATTAAGAGAGTTCTACAAAAATTAGACCTGCGTCATTCTTTTAATGGTACCTTGTTCTATCTATGATAAAAAAAATTAAGAAAAAATTGGAGCGGTTTAAGAAAAATGTTTTTATATACATTTCATTAATTAGAGAAATTAAATTAATTTAAGAAAACTACTTTCAAACAACGTGTATATCACCGTTTTAAAGAGTTGATATTCTAGAATAGATTTTGTTTAGGGGGAAAATCCTCTCTTTTCAATTTTGTAGGTTCAAATGTTAATTTTTTGTAATTTTCGAAAATGCAGAGAGTTTGCCAAAAATGAAACTAGCACCAATTTTGTACCGTCTTTTGATAGATTCGAGTAGACATTTTTTAAAAAATTGGAGCCATTTTTTAGAAAAAAAATTGTTTACAAAACAAAAAACTGCTATTTCTCACAAAATTACTCGAAAACTACTCATTTTGGAAGATTTTTTAATTACTTTATTTAAACACCTGTCTTTCAACAAAAGATTTCATTCAGGAAAAAATCTATATAGTCAATATTATAACTGTAGGAAGAACAAAAAAAAATCAAGTCTGATTTTTCGAAAATTGCAAAAGTTTCAGGGAATATCAATTTTGGATAAATGTGTCTGAACGGTTTAGGCACTAGCGTTGACCACAGACAAACGGACGCTTAGAAGGACGGAAAAAAGATCCGCCCATATCTCTTAAACTATGCAATATAATAATTATAAAGGTTCCATCGGCTTTCAAACTTCAAGTAGATTCAGAAAATGCCATCATTTGCAGCGGTCGGACGATTATTGTGCCTTCTAGAACCGTTTTTCTGAAACGCGTGTTTTTGAGGAATTTCGAAATTTTCAAATTACTCTGTTTTCCATTTGCTGTTTCTTTGCTGAGCGTTCAGACAGTTTTTGAGGAATTTCGAAATTTTCAAAAAAATTGCCAACTTCAACTGGCTCTATCTCCTGAACGTTTGGAGCTAGAGCGCTGAGATTTGCACAAAATATTATATGTACATTACCCTTTATCTTGATTATTATACAGATTTTCTGGTTGTAAAGGAACTTGCTTAAAATGCAACTTCCTACGTTGCATTTTAGCTGATAATTACGGTTGTGGCGTATGTTTCCGCGAATTTCTCGAAAACAAAGCTTTTAATGAAAATATGGTTATCACCAGTGTATTCGCCATGAAAAATTGTGCCAGGACACTGGTTTTCAGTAGAATCGCGATTATGTCGAAAATTGCAAAATTCAATAGGTCGTTACTATGCACGATTAGAGTACTTTCTTTTCTTACGAAGTAAGAGTGAGATAGTGCTCGTGCTCATAGCCATACATGAAACCGTTCTTGCCGTGTCGTGTCGGGTCGCGTCCTGTGTGTATCTACCCTAAGAAATGCAAGTAATGTTATGGGGTTCTTGGAAATGGTGCGTCCAGAAATGGATATAGCCTCAAAATTCTCAACCCAGACCGTGTGAATCCCCAATAATACATTCGTGTTAACTACACTGTTTGTCCCACACTGAACATCAGTTTTAGTCAGAATGTGAGAAAGGTTTGTTTCCCTTTAGAGTGCGTGAGAATGGAATATTATCGCACTCTTGCAAATGTTCTCCACTTGCTGTTTCTTTGCTGAGCGTTCAGGCAGTGTTGTGTGTGTATAAAGGTCAATGAATTCCTTTTGGAATATATTTTGTGTAACATAAACATTTCCTCTTCCATAGGCCGATGGAAGAATTGCCATACAAAGCTCAAATATACCGGTATTTTAACTATAAGACCCAGGGGCTCCCAGATAAAACAAGACGCCCTCTCATAATTCCCTCTATAAAACAACATGTCATCATTCAACTGTTTTCATATTTCCCTCGTAACCGTGATCCTCTCGATCCAGGTAAGTTATGCCGTATACATCGAGTTCCGCATCGGAGGCAATAATAAGCAATAATATATCGGAAAAAATAAATACATTGTTCAAACGTTTTGAATAAAAAAATCCCTTCGGGAATCCAATTAAGTCGGAGACTTGGGCAAGTTGCCCCAGCTGCCCCCTCCCCGTGTGGACGCCATAGTTCTTACTTTTATATCCCTCTTTTTAAATATTTGTTGAAAAAGACTGGCATTTTAAAAAGTAGTTAGTTTTTTTCTGATTAACAATTTACAATTTCTCCTAGTATATACGAGTTAGCCAGTTAGCTCTTCCAATAACGTTAGCTCAGCACGTATTCTGTGATGCCTTTCCACATGTCAGATGTCTTCAGTACATCGCTGTTTACTAGTTTGAGATACATGCTCATCGTTCCCTCTTTGGACTCCCTTTGACACCATATCAAATACAATACACTATGGTGCAATGAAATCATTCCATGATGAATGGTATAACATTGTGATCTCGGAAGAATCGCTTCCACAGCAACACATACTTTCTCGAATAATTGTAATAGTTACGATATTAATATTGCAATTTGCAATCTACTAATTCTTCAACCATCTTTTGAAGAAATCTCGAAAAGGGCAGAGTGCATTTATAAATATTACATACGTCCGATTTCCACTAAAACCACTGACTTATCAAAAATTGTACTTCAATGCTAGAACTGTTTCCTCCACGCACGATGTGTGTCCTTCAGTGTTGCATTTCTTGCAGTTCTCCGTGTTACCTAAACTTTCAGTTGCCTCCTTGTACTGAACTCACAGATTTGATTGATTCGGTTTGTGCATACCTCATATCACCTTGCATAGATTTTATGCGTCGTGGCAAATTATTTTCGTCTGAAAAGTGTTATCAACAATATAATATTTTAAATGATAACTCCGTTCCTTTTTTCCTAGTTTCAAATTCACAATAATAGAGATTTCATAGATTCCCTAAATTGTATTTGTAGTCCCAACTGAAATGTCTTGAAATATTTTATATTGTTTTTTGCTTCTTTAGTTTTGAAAGTGCGAACAAAATTTTGAAGAAAGAAAATGCTAGCTGTTCTCAAAAGTTGTATTGCCAACTTGTTGACAGTCCAAACGACATGCCTTTTATCACACCTTTCTCAAAACATTCGAGTGAAAGATAGGATTATACTCTTGAAGATAGAATTTTTGATTCTTTTTCAATGCGTTCTGAATAGTTTTTCAAGCGATTTTTGTAATGAAGATTGTGCATGTATATCTTGATCGCTTTTCTCTCCGTATCTTAGTGATACATCTCAAAGAATGGTCATTTTTAATAAGGCAAGTGAAGTGTTTAGAGTATGGTATACTTTTACAAGTTAAATTTCCGAAAGATAGTTCACTAGACAGCCGATAGAATAAAAAGAGTGTCTTTGGCCGCGAAATACAATATTGCGCTCGAGATAAAACCATTCCTTTGCCAAACCACAATTTTTGAAATATGTCTCTTTTCATTTGTTCCGACTATAAATATTTTTTGTCGCATAAAAATGAAGTAAACCTCAATGTAGTCCCAAACATTATGCCCAGAGGTTATGTGTCGGGCGGAGGAAAAGGCGCTTCGTGGTTTCAGAATGGTGGAGGATCTGCGCATGCGATAAGTTCCGCTAAATACCGTTCGGTGGTTCGGAACGGGCGGCGCGGCGCGGCGCGGCGTAAGTGGAACGCGGCGGCAGACGGTGGGCCGCCGCGCAGAGCGGTGCGGCGCTCGCGGCCGAGCCGAGGGATGAACGCCTGCCCCGCGCCTGCCTCGAGCGTTGACCCTGCTTGCTGCTCGTCGCGCTTACTGTTAGCTTCGCACCGCCAGGGTCCAGCTTTTTCTTTTTGGGTTAGGCACACCACGTGCGCACTCCCCAAACGCCGAGCTGATTCATTACACACACTGCTTACTGTGCACTATTGTGGGAGGCCGCATACTTCTGCGTAGCGGTTCTTTCTTGGCACTTCCGCAAAGTCGGCGTTTCTGCGGTCGATTCTAGATTCATTGGCGAAGTCCGATGATACCATTCGTAAGAGCGGGTGTTCGTAGGACGAGATGCCCGCCACTTCGATGACGTTTTTTTAAAGTTGGGGGAATAAGATGTCTTCCCAAGTTTCAAAGGGAAATAAGAACATTGATATAATGTATTTGAAAAATGTTTACCCCAAATATCAACAATACAATGTTATTTATGCTTTTGCATCTTCATTTGAATAACTAAACAATTAGTTCTCATATCTTCACTAATCCTTATTTAATTTCCTTTATTAACACAAGTATCTCTCACATAAAAAAGATTTAAAAAATATACCAATATCAACATCTGCTATAAAATATTATATATATGTTAATAAATGTTATACCAATGACAGAATATATACATTTTTCAGTATATTTGTAATTTCAGACAAAATCACATTTCTAGATCATTACTTAATTGACAGGAAATTTCCAGATAAATAACCTCATGAATGTTTTAACTATGTGCAATTTTTGAATTTTGTTTTAGTGTCAGATAAAATATTTATTGTTATTATTTAAATCTGAATTGAGAAGTCTTCTTACCTTGACAAATTATATCTTCATAAAAACAATAGCTTCTTAGAAACTATTTCTGTGCTCAAAATTATGAACAATAATGGCCAAAAATGAAATCTTATAAGTTGAAACAAAATATAGAATTTTACAGATACTTTCCCACAATATAAAAGTCAATAATTTCTAGAACTCTTTTTTTTGTTTTTAACATTTAAAACAGTTTAAAATAAAAAATAAAACATGAAAATAATGCCATGTATAAATGTTTCAGAAGGCAGATCCTGCTGCAGCTTCTAAAACTGCCATTCCTACTCAAGAAGAAGAAAATGCTGACATTCGACGTAAGCAAGCTCGCCCTCTCACAGGCAAACATGTTCGTCCTGGAACTGGAGCAAGTCCTGCAACACTGTTAACATTACGTCGCAAAATACAAGCTCGTCAGCAACAACATGATATAAAACGTATCTTGGAATAAATGAAAACATAATTTTACTAGAAAAATAAAATATTTAAATGACATGTCTGCAATAAAATGGATTTAAACAGTATGAGTTGCTTAAAAATTATCACCATACAAAATGATTTTCATCTCCAATATTTAATACTGTTTACAATGTATTACTATAATGTTCTCACTTCATTGGGTGTTCTACAGAGCTGAAGCATTATATTCTGCACCTAGAAAATTTTATTCAACCTGGGGAAATGATGTTTTGTCTCCAGGTTCCTAACTCACAATGATTGTGGAAAATGAGAAAAGACCATATCAAAGTGAGTTCTAGGAACAATAGTAACATATATCTTGCTGTAAAGATGTTTGCACTACCCAAAGCTCATGTTAAATTATAATTTGATTTATACAATAAACCTATTAACAATATACACAATGAATTTTAAATCAATCTTTTATTTTAAACTAGAGTTCATGTAGTAATGTACAGTTAATGATTCATTTTATTTCCTGGTAAATATTTCAATACCACTTTTTAAGCAGAGTACCTTAATATACTGGTAGTAATGTAATACCCAATATCCATGCATACTTTGAATTAAGATATCATTATCGCCTCTAGTATGGATCTTGTATTTGTATACAAGATCCATCATTGGCTCTTGCAGCAATCTCTCTCTAAGGTATGAGATAAGGCAATGGTGGAGAGTGATAATGATGATGTGAAAGCAAATAAGAAGTTTGATCCACTTTCGTCATTCTTATTTAAAAATATGTAACAATATTTTTTACTCATGGTTGAAAGTCATTTTAGTGATTTTGGAAGCAACAATAATCAGTAACATGTGGTAATTTGTAAGATGACATTTTTTTCACTTGTTTCACCTTAAACTAGTTGTTCAAGAAAGAAATGATAATATTTCAGAATGAAATTTATTTATAAATATCATTTATTAATATTGTGTCACTTACACATACTGTAAGATCATTTTAAAATGCTACTATAAATCGAAGGGCATCTAACTCATTGCAGACATGTTTATTAATAATCATAGGCATAGTCAAGATGGACCCTGCAAATGTTTCCTTTTTCCCTCAGGAAAAAAAGGAGTTTATTTTTTTTCCTTTTCTCTCTATTAGTAAAAATACAAGAGTGATCTAAGTGACAATGAGAAAAATTCATTAGTGAAAAATTGCTGGTTGAGATAGGTAATGTTAAAATGTATCTTCAGAATGTTAAGGAGATGCTGTCTTCTTGTATTTCCTTATGCTTCTACACATTTTCAAGGAAAATCATTACTGAATTGTGAAAGAGAACTGCAAAATTTTGAAGTAGTGTTAAGTTTATTTGTATATGGTACAAAGATACTGAAATTTAAAGAAAAGATTAATTTGAAAATGGAAAAAGTCATGTGACAATCCCATATCCAAATATTATGAACAAATGAAACAAGACAGTTATTTGAGAGTCTTCAAGACGTGTTAACACTTTTTTCTCAATTTGACCTTCATTAAAAGCGCTAGTTATGAAGTGTTAAAAAAGATATTGATTATACGATTATAAATACATTTTGACATTCTCTGAGATAGTCTCATATTCGAAATAATTCCTACACAACTGATTCAGCAACTAAAGTAATTGTATGTTTATTTAAAGCCCTTGTGTGGTTCAGTTTTCAATCGAAATAATCTTGAATATCACATTCACCTAGGCATTTTTAATGAATAATGAAGATGAGTATAAGTGTACAGAGAACAATATAATCTGAATACAGTCCATAAAATGGGTTGATATTTGATTGTATTTTTTTTTGGTAGTGAAAATATGGAAAACAAAACGTATCTACTAACTTTTCTTAAAACTTTGATACGACATAAGAGCTTGAGCTCTAAAACTTTCATTAAACACAAATTTAACATAATTAGAGCAAGTGAAATTACTGTGGAAATACTATTTATAATATATTATAACTTAATGCACCTTAGTTTTTTAATATTATTTCATTTGCTAATCAAAAATTAAAATTAAAATTTCATGAGCCACACAAGGTGGGTATTTCAAGAAAAATACAAATATTAATTACATTAAGTACTTTATTTTGGAAATGTTTTCTAGGATAGTCATATTTTTGTGAAAAGAAACGGTTATATTTTTTTCCAACAAAACAAAGAACTGCAATACAAAATAAATTTTTCACAGAACTGTCTGTAGAAACTATTGCTGTCAATTTGTTCTGAATGTTATATGTCTCAAGAGACACTACAACAAAATTGAACAAGAATTTATTTAAAAAAATATGTTTTTAAGAAGATAAAATCTTGAAGACCAAAACATTCTTAGTATATTTTTTATTTCTATTAAAATTTTGAAACAGCATGCACAGTTTTGATTGTTCTCTCTTGATAATTTAACTTAAGAATTGTTGTATTGCATGACTTTTAATACAACAGGTTCATCAATTAATCAATGGAATATAACTTTTTCTCAGTCAGTATACATGCAATGTCATGCTATGATTACCTCATATGTTATATTACCTTTGATGTAAAAAGTGTTATTTTGAAAATTTCAAGTAATAATTTTATGGAAGGAAAAATGTATTTAATTTTGCGACTGATACTATATCAAATTTACTTGTTTAATAATTTCCTAAAATGTGACAAAAATTTCAGCATGTTACTTATTTCCTTAAAAACATTTTGGCTCTTACACTGGTTAATTATACATCCAAGAGAACATAATACATCATTCCATGCACTCCTTCATTCTGTACATATATGTTACTCATTATAACTTCCAATGAAATACTGAAGCTTGAAATAACAGTGTACAAGAAACGCCAGTACTACTTTGTTTGATACTGAGTGTTGTTTTTGCATTCTGATCTGTGTTGTTTGTAAGGCACATGAATAATACAAAAAGGGAGGTATTGTAATTAACATCTTGTACTATTGCAGTCGAGAAAGGTCTTTTAAAGTATTTGATAAAGTTATTGAATTATCAATAATTAGGTGTATTACCTGATAACTAATACTTTCATCAATATTTCATGTAAATTCATCCATAAGATGAATATGGAAGTGATATTTTATAACCTTGTAAAGAATATATGTCCTTAACATTTGAAAACAAATGGGTTTATAAAGATTTTCTTTTGAAATTAATATGAGAATATCAACATTAGTAAGAAAACATGAGCATGAATGCAAATTAAATGATCTAATGATAATAAAGTTAAAAATTATATTATTATGTTATGGACACTTGACAAATAATTGAATCCTCATCATTGATGGCCTAGAAGGGAATTTGTATTAATAAGAGGAATGACCACTTTCCTTTCTTGTCACACAAGAACTTGTTAGATATAGATCTGTGCATTAATTTTATTATTGTAAAATATGTTTCCTGTGATAGTTCATTATACATTCCTTTAAAACAAATTTTGTATATTAGGGGATGCACAGAGGAATTTGATACAATTTCTATGTCCAGCAGATTTCACCCTTAAATATTCCTTATTATTATATTAATTTCCATTTATGTATTGCAAAACAAAGGAGTTCCAAATGATTATTACCAAAGTCAAATACTCATATGCAAAAAATATAAAATAGTATAAAAATATGTCTTTGGAAGACATTAAAAAATAATAAAAAGATTGGAACTTTTACAGTTATAATTTTCTGTAATATTTCTCAATAAAAGTGTATTATGAGTATGAAGACCAAAGTAAGCAAAATTGCCAATAATAGATAATTCTAAGCACAAACTTGCAGGTGAGTAAGAGAACATGGTTGCAGCTAGCCATGACATGTGCTCATGATCGTACATGAGTTTTCTATTTTTTTAAATCCTGAGTAGGAATAAAATATTTTTATACAATTAAGACCTTACTATCAGGTTCATTTATAAATATAATTTATTGAATTTCTTTTTAATAAAGTAATTATATTTTGCGTTTTGATACATTAATCATTACCCTCCTATCTGATCATTGTACATGATTCTTATTACTGTAAATTAATTTGTTCTTTATTCACATTGTTTATTAAACTGACAAAGATTCTAAAATAGAAAATCTGTTGTTTGGGAAAATTGATTGGAAAGGCTCCACATATATTATCATTATTGTCATCTGTGATTAAGTATTTATAATAAATTTCAAAGTTGATTGCTACATGACTGAAATCTGATGTCATATGGAAAACATTATTACTCTCTGACACATTTATAGATTGTTTCCATAATATTAATATCAAAATGACAACAAATATGAAATCAACAAGCAGGCCTCTTAGCATTGTGGTTAATTATCTTAAATCAAATTATCAAACTCTACAGGTCAGAAAAAAGGGTTCATTTCATGAGAGGGTAGCAATTTTCTAATGGATCTCTCATAATTTGAGGCAAAGAGAATTAACCATTGAAATATCAAAACTTGCATTAACCAGCACTTTAACTGTCATAAATCCCAAAGAAAAGACTAATTTTTGTAGTGTTTAAAAATTACTTTATGGAACAATCAATAAATGAAACTACAGTAACATATTTGCATTGGTAACATTCTAAGATGAATGTGAAAGTAAATATTTAAAAGACATCCAAAAACTGAGCTACTCTTTAATCACAGAATAAAAATAGCTGTTTTATTTTTATAATGTTTACTCTTTCTGTGTAAGAGGTATGAAAGCTTCTATATTAATGTAATAACAGAACAACAAAGTTAAGAAACACTCTGTCTCAGGTAACCAATTTCAAATCTACGACAATGATAATCTGTACCATGTATATAACTTATCATTTTATACTGGTTTATTTATGTATATAATAAAGTTAAATATTACAAACATGTTTCATAATAAGTGTTTCTTTAATTTCCTTCCTGTTCATATAATAATAAATGGATTAGATTGGACCGTATTTATAAATGTGAGAATTTTCAGTTAGTCTTGAGTGAAAAGTAATTTTGAACTTTTCCCATCTTCATTTATTAAAGTACACAAGCTTGAAGGTAATTGTTAGAAAAAATCTACATATGCACATAAGCACAAATAGATATGATAATAATGTTTATCAAGTTTCAGTTTGCTAGGGAAACAAATTTCATTTAATATATAATTTTTGACATTCAAAAGTAGTTGAATGTTGTTTGGTTATTTGTTTTCCTATTCAGTATTAAAATTGGGAAAATGAAACAGTAGAATGAGCAATTGTAATATGTTGCTATTTTATGTTTGGCAATTAATGTAGAATGATCAATTCTCTAAAGACTAACTTGCCCTCTTCTTTTTTGGAGACAAGGATCATATACAGGTTTCCAGTCTTGTATAATTTGCTTAGAGGTGATCATTTCCTTTCTGGATTTCATAATTCCTTAGTTCAGAGATGATATGTGTTTTTAATGACATTTTACTAAACAGGATAGATGGTAAGGGGTAAAGAAATGGCTTGATTAACTACATTGCTGACTGATGTTTCTCTGAGACTGTTTAATAAGGGGATATTTGTAAAAACAGTTTGTAAGTTGTACTACTCAGGCTACTCAGGATTTCTGTGGAGAAGATTTGTTGCATCTTGTAAATATTATTTAAAGCAAGTACCTTTAAAATGAAATTAAAATTGATGAAATCAGTGAAAAATGCTTTCAAAATGATGGAAAAAAGGTAAAAAATGACTTATTAGTCAAAATTGATGAAAAATGCAAAAAAAGTCATAAAAATGGGTCATTTCCTTTTGTTGTAACATAAAATTAATGTCTATACGAAAAGGCATTGTTCTAAGGGAAAAGAGAAACAAAAAAGACATTTCATTAAAATCCATCCCCTAGTTATGATATTTCAGCAAATTTTCATTGTTTTTAAGGTGAAAATCTTTACAGTTGTACTATCTGGAGAATAGTAATGTACATAATTATATTTCTGAGGAGTGATAAAGAATTGTTAAAATACCTAGAGAGGCCTAACATTTATGTCCTATTGTATCAAAAAATTTAATTATAAAATAAGCCACTATTTGTGAACACCCCACTATTTGTGTGTTTTATTGAAAGATTGATATTATATTGATATAGTATAGTATAGTAATAGCTTTCCTGCTTCTAATGAAATATCATTTAATTTTATTTTTTAATAAAAAATTTTGAAAATCTTCTTTGTAATTCAACATTGTGCAATTACAACAATATACAATGATGTTAAATAAATACAAATACAAGATATTAGCTTATGTAAATATGAAAAAATATTTAAATTGTATTAATAATGATGTACTATCCTAACAATATTCATACATTTGCATGAATTGATGTAATTTATACAATTTGTTTTTGTTGGCAACATACATTTTTATTAACTTTCTATTAACTTAACTGAGCTCCTCTTTCGTGAAGCCTGAAAAAGGTTTCTATTAAGTTTGTGTTTAATTACACCACTGTTCATTACTTGTGTTAGAGGCAACCTGTATATAATTTTCAGTCACTCTAATCTGGGAAACTTTACAGCAATTATTGCTTTAAAATTAATGGCACTCTGACATGAAGTCAATTGTTCATATTTGATTTCTCAGATTCAGTGAGTACAAAACCATATGGATAGGTCCAATTTTACGGCAAATTTATTTAAGATGACAATATTAGATCTCTCATATCTCCTTGTATGTAACAAAGGATGGTAACAAATATGGAGATAGTTCCATTTTCAGCAAACCCTCCAAGTGTTTGGAAGTTGCAAAACTTGTGTATTGGAAAAATTTTGGGTTGAAATAATTAAATTTTTAAGCATCGGCCCCAGTTCAAACCATTCAGCTCTTCTGTGGCATAGTGGTATGGGTAATGGCGAGTTCACTCTGAAGCCCTGAGTTTGAGTCACAGTGTGGAAAATAATTTTTGCTGTTTGAAAACACTTTTGCATGTTTATGTAGTACAGTCACACTTTTTCAATGTGGAACATGTATAATGCAGAAATCTGTCTAATGCGAACATAATTTGTGGTTCGGCCAAATGTTATTTCTACAGTTTAACATTGCATAATGCAGAATCTTGTCTAATATGAAAAAAAATATTGGTCCCATCCAATTCCGCATTTAGCAAGTTTTACTAGAGTGGAGCAGTTATAAATAATGCGAGGAAGTATGTGCTGTTGAGCACCACTAGATTGAATACGTTTGTACATGAGAAATTTAGAATCACTTATAAAATTTAACATGTATAAATATTTCAAATAATATTTGCTTAAATCCATTGATGAAGGTTCATTATGTTTTGGCAGCTTCTCTCCTACAGAACCAAGTGACCTTAAATTTTTTTTTATTACTTTTACATGATATGAATAAATGAATTATTTGTAATAGCAACTTCTCTGATAATTCAGTTTTAAATTTGGGGATATTTTTAGTGTGTTCTTTTATCAATCAGGTAAGAGGGGGGAAAAAATTAAGGTGATAGTATTTTGTTTGAAAAGTGATATTTGTGGATATTCTCATGATGTTTGTGTTTCAAATATTTATTAGTTGTTATGTAAAACTTGCATTTGTAGTTTAGGCTTGTGGTAAATTGAAGAACTCGTATCCTGGAGAGCTCTGAAACACACACAAAAAAAAAAAAAGAAAAAAAGAAAAACATAATTTCAAACAATTTTTTATTTAAATTTAAAAACATGTCACTATGATACTGCGCTTCCAAAAGCTGAATATTTTTAAAATTTTTAGTTTGTCATTCAATGACCTCAAAGTATTTTCCCTCAATTATTTAAGCTAAAAGAAATGAAATTCCTTCATTCTTAACTTTATCCTTATCCATTGATGAATGAAGAAATTAAACGTAAAGCGGAAGTGAGTTTTAATATAATTGACAAAATAGAAGTGAAAAGACTAAAATGGTATGGGCACATGCAATGAATGAATGAAGAGCAGTGGCCGAAAATATTGTGGAAATGGCAACCAGCTACCCATCAATGAAGAGGAAGACCTAGACTTACGTGGGGAGAGGAGTAGATGAGGCAATGGAGAAGAGAGGATTAAGTAATGAAGACTACACTGATAGAAAGATGTGGAGGCTAGGATGCGAGAGACACCCTAGGGTGTAATATAACTCGCTATACTACTACTACTACTACTACTAGAAATGAAATAATTGAATAAAATTTAAAATCAGAGGGTTAGCATGTTAGGAATGAATAGAACTTTGGTCTCATAGTTTGGCAGTATCTGCCACTTCCGTGGCTTTGTATCCTTTGGCAAACATGCCCGTTGTATGCATTGTTTGTGCAGCGAGTGCCATCTTGAATCAGAAGTGTAAAGCAGTGTTATGTTCCTGTAAAGCAGTGAATAGTATAGTTATCTGTTATGGTATGATGGGTCTTTGTCTCTAGCAGCACTCCAGATCCCCCGACAAAATCTTAACATAGCATAACACAAAGTTCCATATAAAAGTTATTTAAGTACATAACTTACATTGAAAGATGTTCACAATAACTATTCCTTCTTTCCTTATTAATTATTTCTTTAACATAAAAAACCTGTTAAAAACTGTATGACATGCCAAGGGGAGAAGTGTAATCTGTACACATTTTTCTGAGCTCTGGGACTCATATACATATTAAGTTCAAATATGAATACAGGTAGCAATGAGAGTTTTGGAAAAGAATTGATAAAAAAGTATTTACTCATGTGTAATAAAAACTTTTTGCAAAGGCAAATTAGCTGCAGAATATGGCTATTATCCCTTATTGTAACTTGTGTGAAGAATTTGACATAATGCTGCAATAACATGAAGAATGATTATTTAAAGAATTATGAGTGTATACCCCATAGAACTCAAGATATCATCTATAGATAGTGAAGCTACATTAATGTCCAGATGGAAAACAAGGAGCAATCTCAGCATTTGCTCAAAGGATCAGGGAAGCTAAAAAATATACTGATCAAGGTGGGGGGTCATTGACCAAGAAGCTGGGATACAATACTTGTTACAGGCATAGTATATAGTGTTTTTGAATTATACAGTATAAATGATCATCATCATCATCATGAACTGACCAGAAATTAGGCTCTACAGCCTGTTTCTATTGGTGTATTACAGTATTCTTGATAGATTATTAGTCTTCAAAGTGTTCCTGCTATTGCCACCTCTTTAGTGGTCTGCCTCTATCTCTGATCCCTCTTGGTTTGTACTTCCAGGTTAATTTTGGAATACTGGTGTCGTTCATTCTCTGTAAATGATCTTTCCATTTCCTTTGAGACTGTTCTATCTCTTCTACTAAACATTTAGTTTTCAAATTCTTTCTGATGTCTTTATTTCTTAGTCTGTCTCTTCTTATGATTCCCATAAGGTGTCTTAGAAATCTCATATGTGCCGCCTGTAGTTTTTGTTTGTCTCTCTCTTTCATTACCCATGTTTCAGAGTCATATATGATTCTAGATTTAGTAGCTATATTGTAGAGTTTCAGTTTTGATTCCACCACATCTCTGCCAAAGTGTTTCTTAATTGTTTCACATATTCTATTGTTGTTATTAAGTTTGTTTTCTATGTCTCCCTGAGTTTGGTTGTATACACTTATGATATTTCCACGGTATGAACATTAATTAACTTGGTCCAGTAATTTTCCATTTATTACTATTTTAGCTCTCCTTTGTTCCTTGCCTTGTATTGCCATAACTTTGTTTTCTGAACCGCTATCTTAACGGAATATTCTTGGGCCCCTTCATGCTGAGAATAGTCACAAGTTGTATAGAAACAGTCATGCAGCAGAGAAAAATTTACATGGCACATAAATTTGTGTTTGAATTTTAATCGTTTAATATAATCTGACAATGTGTTGCAAAATAATGTACATTTATTGTATGTGAATTTTTTGTAGTGAGCTTTTGATACTGACACCTGTTGAATATCATTACGACATCAAGTGTAATTTTTATAGACATCTGTTTAGGTTGAAAATTCCACCCTTGAGTGAGTCAATTTTGACAGAAAAAGCAACAAAAAAGCAATTTGTAAATTGATAGAGAAGGCAACGGTAGAATTCACTCGTTTTAAAGAGACAAGAATCACATGGGTAGGGTTTCCTTATTATTCATACAATTCTTTTCCATATTATAAAAACTCTAATATAATATAAACAATGTGGGCACCTGCATTTCCTCAGAATATAATGCCAAATTTCAGTCAGAAATGAATATTCGCAAAATATACAAAACAAGCAGTATGCTAGCTGACTGAATTTGTAAGAACTCTGAAGGCATGGCATAATGAACTTAATTTAGGGTTCAATTCATTTAAATTCTTATTCCATTTTAGCATCAACTGAACTGATTTACCAAAAATTTTGCAACCTTAATATCATTCATTTTCAATGGACATATTCATTCATTTTCATTAGACATATTCAGAATGACACTACAACTTGTTTCGGGAAAGTGTTTGGTGAGTAGAATGTTCTTGTGTATGCATAAGGGTTTCCCAGAGCACTAGTAAGTTTTGGATTGTATCAATACCTTCTATTATTACTAGTAATAGAATGTATTGGTTGTATTGTGTGGTTACTGAGATTTGTGTCTTGTTTGTTATTTAGGGTATTTGCTTTCCTTCAGTTCGTTGAAGTTCTCACGGGGTATTTCTTTCACAGCTTTGTGTAAAGAAGCACTGTTCTCTTACATATATTTATCCATCAAATCAGTGCCTTTTCATTTTGATAATGATTCAAAGTAAATATTGATCTTAACGATAATGCTAAAATGCGATATGATAATAAAAATAAATGTAGAGAGAGTAAAAGATTTGGATCTGCATACCCTTTCATCTCATATATGGAAAGGCCCATCAAAACAAATTTGGCCTCCTGTGCTATTTGAGTAGAAGAAACTACAACTATAGTATTTATTTTTATAACTTCTCTGTTTTAAAAAATTATTTTAGAACATTTTATTTATCATTATTATTGAGAGAAATATTATCTATATTAAACATTAATAATCATTTGGAATAGTTCTAGAAAGTTCATACTTGTAGTCCGAAAAATGTTAGTAATTTTCCAAGGGGTAGGTAACACTTAAGCACTTATGTCAAAATCAATATCAAAATCATATCTCAAAATTTGTTATAATAGCCTAAAATGATATTTTTGCAGTGTATTGATTATTATAAATGTAATATTTGATTATTAAAAAATATAAATGTATGATTATTTAATTATTATGTTAAGATACGATTATTATATATAATTAACATATTATATATTAACATTAATTATATGATTATAATATTATACATTAATAATCATTTTTACTGATATTCATTATATATGTTATAATTAATACATCAATATGTGATTTTAAAAATGTAAATAAATATTACTCATCATATATTTTATCACATTAAAAAAATCAGTGATGTTTACAAATTTTCATGGCCTGTAAGTCATGTATTTAAAATCTTGTTACTCATTATGACGTTTTGCATTATAAATCTTCCCTTTTCCTATTCATTTTTCAATGAAATGAAGAACACTGACTTTTCTTGAAAATGGTATATGGTACTCCTAGTTTAAAGTCCGAGATTTGAAGAGTTAAATGTTTATGTATAAAATAATTCATTTTCTAACAAAATATGACAATGCAGTTCTTTTGGTCAATAAGTTGTATCTTCTGATTCTGATAAAAAATACAAATTTTTGAACCAAATTTTTATTTTCGAATATCTTTTGCTTCTGACGTTTTAAGAAATATTTGGGGCATTAATCTGGAGTAGAACAATTAGCGCACATGATCTGATAACTCTGGTGCCCAAAGTGATCAGTTTGATTTTGTGAGATACATAATATTTGGACTTGGCTTTTACACAAATGAAGTCTTGATTGTCCACAAATTCTTGGTGGCTTACACGAAGTTGCGTTTTTCTAACACATTCACACAAATCGTGCAATTTTTAATTTATTTTTTATGAGAGCTAAGTCAAAAGATTATTTTTGGTTGGTTGTTTACATAATTGCAAAAGTGTATTAATTTGTATTAATCTGTATTAATTTGCAGTTAACAATGCCAAGAAAATGTTTAGATTTTTGGACTGCAATTTACAAAGATGATAGCACCTTTAATTAATGGCCACTGAAGACCTAAAAAAAATCGTCGTTAAACTTATAAATGTTGTGCAAATCAAATTAGTTGTGCTTCTACAGCATATACATTTCACATTATTTTTAACTTCTGTGATTTTCAAAAATTAAGGGAGGACAGCAAAACTCGGACTAGCAGCATTTTTTAACTGTCATTTACTCTATTCATGGAAAACTTTAGAGAACCAAATTGGAGCTGTTCTTGGAAAAATGTTTTTATAAATTGCGTTTACTTCAAACAAAACAGGTCATTAACAAAAACTGGTCTTAAAAAATATTACATGGCTTTCTTAAAAGATCTGATTTTTCAGAAACAGATTTCAGTTAAGAAAAAATCCCCCTCTACACAACATTGTATTTTTGCAAAGTCAGATTTTTGAAATTTTCAAAAATACAGAGATTGTAGACAGAGGCGGATTAATATTTTTGCCGCCTGTAGGCTCATCAAATTTGCCGCCCCCTCTTTAAAATTAATGTTACATTTCAAATTGTAACGTTTCCGTAACAATTCCTCATTAATTTAAACGTTTTTACTTTAAAAGTAACATTATATTTTGCACATTGTTTTCATAAATTAAATAATTTTTTTGGATTAGCTAATTTTGGATATAAACTGTATCTTCATAGCAAGTAACGTTCAACATTATTAACGTTTCAACACTGAAACGTTAACATTAAAAGGAAACTAAAACATGACAACTAGAATTGCAAAATGTTTTCTTTTGTCAACGGGCCTTAGTTTCAGATTCATATACTTCTGAAATCATAAGGTGTACTCTAATGAAGTAGGCAAATAAATAGCTTGTATTAAATATTAATATGATATTTTTAAAATAAAAATATGATTTATGCTGTTATAGTTTTTAGGGAACCTAAATTTGTTATAGAAAATATCAAGAAAATTTTGCGCCTTTGAAAATTTGCCGCCCTTGAAAATTTGCCGCCGTAGGCGCGTGCCTACTGTGCCTATGCGTAAATTCACCTCTGATTGTAGAGTGTGGGACTATCTCCAATTTTTTTCCACCCTGAGATACTTGAGAAGAGAAAATGTAAAGAAAAAAGTTGTAGCGGTTTTTGAGAAAATAATTGTTTAAGAAGTGCGTATATTACAAAATCTCACACAAAATTACGGAAAATCTACTCACATTTTCGAAAAAATATGATCTTATTTAAATATGATCTTATTTTATGATCCATTTTCAAAATTTGTCTTTGAACATATTTTATCCAGTTAATAATTTTTATCTTGAATATTGTAGTTGTAGGAAGACTCCAAAGAATATTGAACTTTTGCTATTTTCGAAAACTAAGTGATGACGAAAAATTAGTATGAGACGCGATATTGTTTTAAGAATTCCTTACGCTACCGGATGACAAAGTTTAATAAAAAAATTTGAAGTCATTTTTGAGAAGATTTTTAAAATGTTTTCAAGGCTTGATGTAAAGTAGTCCCCCTCCCTCTCAAAAAAAAATCAAAATAAACTCGCAGGACTTGTCGTTCAGCGTTCAGATCGATCGAAGAATATCAATTTTGGAGAAAATTGTCTGAACGGTTTAGGCAGTATCGTTGACTACATACAGACACGTTTTGCCGTCAATCGACCACATCAAGGACCCACAAAACATGGATATAAAGCGTGTTAGGGCGCCTTCCCACGTCGCCACGGCGTTCGCGCTTCCTTCAAGCAGCAGAGCCCTTCCGACGCAGCCACCGCCACAGCCACGGCCGCACCGCCGCCCGCCGTGGAAGGGGGTGGGGTCTGGAGGGGAAGGTTTCGCCGACCCTCCGGCGTCGACGAACAAAGGGACCGGAGCAGGTAAACCGCAGCGACCGGTGGCCGCAGTGGGAAGGCTCCCATTTAAAACTGTGTTCTGCTAGCGGTG
The DNA here is from genome assembly GCA_038098605.1 of Gryllus longicercus. Taxonomy (NCBI): domain Eukaryota; kingdom Metazoa; phylum Arthropoda; class Insecta; order Orthoptera; family Gryllidae; genus Gryllus; species Gryllus longicercus. Next base: position 374,072 of record JAZDUA010000266.1, on the reverse strand, counting down.
GCGCGTGCCCCCTCCTCCGCTTCGCGTAGCTGGAGTTCGGCGTCGGCTGCCGCAGCAGCCGCCACCCGCTGCACTTGGGAAGGCCTCCATTCAAACCAATGCTCTGCTACGCGCCGCGCTGCTGCGAAGCGCGCCGCGGTTGCGCCGTGGGAAGGGGCCCTTAGAGGTAATAATTTTCTACATAGTATAGGAACAACGTTTATCCACTTTCTCGTTACCAGGGCCCGGCAAAAAGTTTTTCTATAGGAAATTCGCCGATTTCCGCAATACAATACTGTCTCCTTTTGCGAAGTAATGCGAGAAAGTAAAATCGACGTTTGTCATCCATGTACCAAGGGTGTCCAATTTTTAGAAAAGAAGTAGGGAAACTAAAAAACCTTTTGCATCTCCCGCCTTCTCTTGCCACAGACTCATTGCCGCACACAACTTGGTTATAGCGAGAATATAAAAATATTTTAGAGAAAAATGAATTTCTCAGTTCTCGAAAGAGTCCCTACGCAACACAAAATCCTTTTGAGTTAAAACTAAATGTACCGAAAGATACTTGTAGGAAAATTCAATAGATCGCAGAATGTCATAGGGGAATTTACATTACCGATAACGTCTAAACAAATTGTCCGATAAACGGCATTTGATTCGTATTTAATATAGAATTCACGCTACGAAGACCTTTTTCCAAAAAGTATTTTTTTTTAATTACATATTGCTCCTCCTTGTTCCATGATAAAATTTTAAAAAATGTGGGCTTATGGCGCGATGGCGACGTGCTTCCTGAATTCAACGTCCAAATCGGGTGAATAAGAGCGTCGCAAAGTTAAATATGGCAAAAAATTATGTCCCCCTCCCCCATGCCGCGTCTCCACCACCTTGGCCGCCGCTAGCGCGGGGGCGCGCAACCTCCTCAGGGCGGCTGCAAGCAGAGGTGTATTTACGCATAGGCACAGTAGGCACGTGCCTACGGCGGCAAAGTTTCAAGGGCGGCAAATTTTCAAAGGCGCAAAATTTTCTTGATATTTTCTAAAACAAATTTAGGTTCTCTAAAAACTATAACAGTATAAATCATATTTTTATTTTAAAAATGATTTAAACGAGACTAAAGCCGCCCCCTCAACCTTTGATTTATAAATTAAGTTTGAATTTCAAATAGGGCATTTTCAATGTTACAGAATACATGAAAAGGATTCGCCAACGACTTGATTGGTTGATTGAGCAGAAAGAATTACATTCTTAGAGTAAGGAGTTTGAAAAAACCAAAAGGCACGTCGCAAAATTGTACATCAATAGACAAATTAGCTATAATTAATAAAACGTTATTTCAACTGTATAAAAAAAACCCATCCAATACGTTAAATGTTATATTCCTTGTTTATAATGGTAAATCGAAAATTATAAAAACTGTTACAACGTCGTAATATTCTAATCGTTCAGTTGTTGTAAATAAAAATCTATCATATTAATATTTAATACAAGCTATTTATTTGTCTACTTCATTAGAGTATACCTTATGATTTCAGAAGTATATGAATCTGAAAGTAAGGCCCGTTGACGAAAGAAAACATGTTGCAATTCTAGTTGTCATGTTTTAGTTTCCTTTTAATGGTAACGTTTCAGTATTGAAACGTTAATAATGTTGAACGTTACTTGCTATGGAGATACAGTTTATATCCAAAATTAGCTAATCCAAAAAATGTATTTAATTTATGAAAACAATGTGCAAAATGTAATGTTACTTTTAAAGTTAAAACGTTCAAATTAATGAGGAATTGTTACTGAAACGTTACAATTTGAAATGTAACATTAATTTTAAACAGGGGGCGGCAAATTTGATGTGCCTACAGGCGGCAAAAATATTAATCCGCCTCTGGCTGCAAGGGGCATGGAAGCAGCGCAAGGAAGGAGCGAGCGAGCCAGGCAAGCAGGCGTTACTCTTGGGCCCGACTGGGATTCGTCAGATTCGGCTATTTTCCGAATCTCAACATGAGTTTTACATTCTCGTATACGTACGTATACGAGACGTACGTACTGAGTAATATTACGTAGTGTAGAGTAAGTTATGTAATGCTGCGGAAAATCGATTTCGAGATTTCAACGAAATTGTATGTTTTAGAGCCCCAAAAACCGAAAAAGTGTTGTTTTTTTCTCTTTCATATTTCTTTCCTTTTTTTCTCCAAAACGTCCATCCGTCTGTCTGTCCATCTGTGAACAACACTAGCGCCTAAACTATTCCTCGATTTTATCGAAAATGAATACTGAATATGGCACGGCGAGCGTCATATATATGAATGGGTGAAAACCAGAACCGTATTAGTGACATTTTATAAATTTTGAGAAAAACGTGATTATTTTAAGCTATATATCAGTGGCAATGTATTTTCGTGATTTTAATGAATAACTGAAATGCCGTGGTTTTAATGATGAAACAAATCAGCATGACTTTACAGTAATATTGGCTTAAATAAATAGATTTCTCTGAATTTATAAAATGTCACTTATACCGTTCTGATTCTCACTCATTCATATAATATAGCGAAACCAGTTCGAAACATAAAAGGCGAATTCCAATTTTGTTCCTTCTTGCTCAGGTGCAGGCCTTCGAACACGTATGCTGCTAGAAAACGAACCTGTGCATCATGAATTACAATTGCATCATTCATTACAATGTATGATAATATTTAAGAAAAGGGGAAAAGGGTTGAACTTCCCAAATATAATTTAGAGAGTTTTCATAATAATTCAACGGTATTCATGTACAAATTCAGACTGACACAAATGCAGGAAATTGATTCTTTAGATGTAGAGTTAGGATAGCCTGTAGAAAGCTTAAAAGAATGGCACAGGTTTCATTTTCGTTGAAACTTCAGATTTTTCAAAAATTGCGAAATTTCAATATTTTTTCAGCACTTTCCAACTGCAATATTGAAAATAGTGATATTTTCCTTAATAAAATCTCTTCTCCAATAACTGATCTTGTATTAACGTCATGTAATATTTTTCAAAAATGTTTCAAAAGTAATTTTTCATGACATATATACAATTTTTAAACAATTATTTTCTCAAAAACGGCTCTAAATTTCTTCTTTAACATTTCTCCTAGTATTATCAAAGATCACAAAAAAGTTGTTGCTAATCCATTTCTTGCGAACTCTCTGTATTTTAAAAAAAAAGTAACATTGCGAAAATAGAGGGTCGGGCAAGTTCAACCCTACTCTTTGCAGAGTTTGAAATTGAAATTGCAATGCAATGAAGTGTCGAGAAGAGATGAATCAACAAAAATGTAATAGAATAACCAAGAAGTACGAGAAAGGCTTCTTTAGGGTCTTTCGTCTCAAATTTCCAGGTATTACTTCTAATGTTCCCGTGATCCAGCCCTAGAACGCGTTTTGGAGTTATATGATTATATAGATGTCAACAATGCTGCCTACGCGTTGCAGGTTGCATTTGACATGAATCTTTAGAAGCTTTTTTTTTCTTCCTTTCTTTCTCCCCCCCCCCCAAATATTTCATATTTTTAAAGTTAAAGTGCAATTCGTGATTTTCATGGATTCATGGATTTTTTTAACTTTAAGGACTTCATTTATAAGGTTGCGTGAGAGCCGCAAAACTCATATCGTCAATACTACTGGAATAATAAAGGAGAGGATTACTCTACCGTTGTGTAGTCAGAATCTATGTTTTGTGAGTCTTCGATACCGAAAAATCCATTGAAGGCAATCAAGTCTGTCCATTCAGTTGTCGTTGATCTGTCTTTTCGCATAATTTTGTGTTGTGCTAATGCCTTAACTTTCAGCGGATTTTCTCCAACATTTATATTCCCCCATCGATTTAAAGAACTAGAGGTCCTACAATATTGAATATTTATAGATTATAAGATGTCATTCAACTTAAATTATTTTATAAACAAAATTATTATTATTTTTGTAAATTCAAAAGTCTAATATAGCACTGTTTATCTTTTTGTCATTTTAAGTCTATTTTTACGAATTAAAGTTTATACCAGATGATGGGGCCACGATGTGCCCCGAAACGTAAATGAAGTTATGTGATTGTAAAAAATTTAAATGTTTGTCTAATACGTTGATTTTCGATTGAACATGTTCTAACGTGGTTCAAACATTATAATCTCTAACGTCTGTTGTACTGTGTAAAATATTGTACGACCAACATATCCTAACTGACCGTACGATAGCGGCAAACACAGAGAGAGAGAGCAAACAAACAAGATATTATTATTGGGTGTGAGGATAAAAGTCTAGTGTACTTGTAAACGTTGCTGTGCCATACAGTCATAATATCGTAACAACGGAAGAAGAGAAACGTCTAAAAGATACGAGTTTAAAAATCGAGATCAGCCGAATGTGTGGCGCAAAAGCACAGGTCGTGAAAATAGTTATCGAAACTTTGAAATTTGTTCTTCAGAGAACTTGTCCAAACCCCAAGTCATTCAAAGGGAAATGCAAAACGTCGCTTTATTGGGAGCACCCTATGTTTTGCGTAAATTATTGTAGACGCACCTGTTTCATTATATTTGCTCCCTAGGAAGCTTATTGGAAATTGGAGAAGATTTTTTATTTAACCGGCACCAAATTTTGTCGTGAATTTAGGGGATGACAACACAATCAAATCAATAATGCCTAATAGGTTCGTATTTTTACTTACATTTATATCAGTCAATTCACTGATTCTTAGTCGCTTTGAGTCTGATGGTTCGATTTCAGATGGCCCAAGACCGTATTCTTCAGTATCAGTGGTAACGTTCGGGCCCGCAATGCGGGCGGGCTCAGGTAAATAAAAGATATGCTACAGTCTGTTAGTAACATTGATTTCTTTTGTAGTAATCCGAGACTGATGAGTATGAATTTGTTAAAGGATGTTTTTATTATTTAAGAAACTAACAATACTTGTTTGTTTACATTTTTATAAAGGGGGACCGGATAAAAGTTTTCACTATGAATAATTACAATTCCGCTTACTTTGTCATTTCAATTATTGTTGACTTACCATGTTAATATGTTGTATTGTTGAGCTCGTATTATCATCTAAAAATAGTATAGGCCTAATCCTGTACTCGTGGTGCACGTTAGAACAGTACTCGTGGCAACAAACGTAAAGATATTATATAAATTATTTTTAATTAACATATTTTGCAATTCCTAGGTTTTTTTATGAGATTTGTTCTCGTATAGGATGATATTTTTTACAAGAATTGATATTTTTGAGATATTAATAAACATTTTAAAATGCATTTTCATTGTTTTACTTCTATATCACAAATTACAACAAATGTTTTTGTGACAGACTTCAGCTTCCAAAACAACGTACCAAAAACGAAATTTGCAAAAAATCATTCACAATTTCATATAGAATATCTCCTGTCGGTACGTAATGAATAAACTACGACGGCCAAGGATAGAGCTGAATTTGCAATTAAACAATCGGCTTCTTCAACTACTTTCTTGCACTTTCGTTTTTCCATGCATTTTTATTTTTGATATTCATAAAGAGCACTGTATGGTACGAAAAAGATCATTAACTAAGATCTAACTATTATTACCAAGTCAGAGAGTTATACTGAAGAAAGACACGAAGGTTTCTGATTAGCCACTCCTGTACGTAGCCGAGCTAATGGTAAGGTGCGCAAAAATTTATCAAAATTCAACTATCAAATTACACTTACAGAGGTGGCCAAATTATTAAACTAGAGTAATTGAATGAAACAAAATTTATTTGCGACTGTAGATATTGACACTCTCTGTGAACAGAGTTCTAATGTTTTATAAGCATTTCATAATTAACATACTTGTCCTGAGGTAGGCCTATGTTGAAAATCAATTTTTAATTATTTCTTTAAAATTGAATGTCATTTTGCGAGGTGCGAATGAGTTGACTAATTAGCTGGTTTTATGGCCTTCTTTTCCTAAGTTTCTGTTAACTATCAAACGAACATTTTTGATGGGATTCATATCAGGGCTATTTGCAGCCTATTGAAAGTCAGGCTGCTCAAGGACACAAAGATGTTTTCCAACTTTCTTTCCTATTGTGATAGGTAGCATAGTCATTGTTTATTCCAAACAACTCATTTATTTGAGGGAACCATTGGTACTTTAGGGTATCTAAGTATTGGTCGTCCTTCATTGTGACATTAACTGTGTATACATTTCCAACAACATTAACAAACATCACACTTCAAACAGCTACTTTTGTACAGTGCTTTGCAAGACTCATTATAATCCATGAAGTCAATGATAAAATATTTAGTCTAATAATTTGGCCACCTCTGTAAATGGTGTGCGTAACACAAAAAGGTGTAAAGAACTAATTTGTAGGAAATTATATCTAAAATATTTTGATAAAGTGTAATATTTTGCCTAAATTTGATAGTTTTTTATAAAAAGGCAAAAAAGACGAAAACGTGATTTTGTTGTCATAAGTCAAATTCCAGCGGAAATATTTTTTGGCAAACTTCGTTTTCTGCATCCCAAAAATGTAAACGAGCACAAACTCAAAACTACACAACAAATTGTTTTAGAAGTTTAGTCTTTTTGTGCATGTAATAACTGGAATATAAAGGTCATGTACAATTACAAAAATCACAGTAATTTTCATGTAATTTCTGCATAAAAATATTGCAATTTATAAAAAAAAAATTTCTCAAAAATTGTTCTTAATCTTTTCCCCCATGGATGAAACAAGGGATGCTCTAAAGAATGGCACATGTCTAACTTTTGTTAAACTCTCTGAATTTTTGACAATTAGCAAATGTATAAATAATACGAGAAAGTGTGTGCTGTTGTAGCACTTTCATTTAGTTTGTTTGTTTTTTTGTTGTTGCTTTTTGCTGCAACATTGTAAACTTGTGAACAGATGTGCAGTGATTTATATTAACATGATCTGTTATTGCTTTTTAAAATATTCTAGATATGACTTATTAGCAGACAGTTTTTAGGCCATTTCAGAACTTAGAATTTTGGACATAATTCATTCAATTTCTTCATCAATTAATTACCATATAACAAAAAAAATCTCATTCACAAACTGTTTATTAAATGTTAAGAAAATATAATAATACCATTTCTTCCCGCCTTTTCCTGTTCCACAATGTTGCAACCCTTATTATTGGAGTCTTCATGAGCTTGATGTCTTTAAAATAAGAAAATAAAAAACTGAATAAAATGGTGTGAGAAAAAAAAGACACACACAAGATATAACACATTATTATGAACTAAAAATTCAAATAGGTAAAAATCTGATTGAACACCAATAAACCAAATATTGTTGAATATAAGCCCCCTTTTTCCCTAACAAATTGGCAACACGAAAATGGAGAGGGGCTAATATACAAGTATCTCAAAATGAAGTGAAATAACATTTCAAAAATTGCCTTTTATATCCCAGTGTTATGAATGGAACAATATTTTTCTATCCGACTTCCTACCTTCAATCTTCTTAGGATCTGCTCACAATGAAAGTTGTAGGGAATTATCAGTTTCAAAACAAATTATTACAATGAATGGCATAATATGCAGTAAGTACATAAAGAAGTTTTCTGAAATTTCACACTTATATTTAAGGGGATCCTATAACTCAGAAAATACAATATAAAGTATATCCAAAAAAGGTGTATGATAATGATATCTGTAGTCAAGCTGTATGATAATGATATCTGTAGTCATTTGAACAAACAAAATGGGTAGATCAGATGGAATAGTACAGTATATTGCATTACAATGCAGTACTTTGAAAACTGATATAAATAAGTCATCAATGTTTTTTTACATTCTAACAAAAATAATTAATGTTTGTCTGTACATTTGATCTTCAAAGTATGATTTGAACTTAAAACTAAAAAGTACCTATTCATTTGCTACCCACAGTAAATATTGTTATGTCATGTTTATATGATAGAAAGATGAATGGCTTATGCAAAATGTTAATCTACAACCCTTCATTTGCAACACTGTAATTAGTGCACCTTGCAAAACTGCTGACTGTGCCACTTGAGATGAAAATCCTAATATATTTATTTTAACCTTACATCATGAAAACTGAATATGATTATCATGCTGTTGTGAACAGATTTGCTTACATTACTATCCCTTGGTGGATTTTGTTCAGAACCAGGCATCCATTTTAAAGCATCTAAAGTTTGTTGTCTTATAAGTGAAAGCAATGAACAATAATCCTGAAACAGAAAATAAAAATTTTAATACTTTGTAATTCAGTATCACCATAATGAAACAAATGAAATAAATGATTAACTCTATTCCTTTATTATTTCTTCACAACTCATTGCTTGTTTTACCCATTTAATTCAAATACTTTCAATGTGCTGTACACCATAATAATTGAAACACTATAATAAAAAATAACAGAAATAAAATAAATAATAGAAACAAATATTGAAATTTATTTTGTGTTAACTTTGTAATATTAAGAATTCATATATACCTGAAAAATTAAAACAAATTAAAAATATATCTCCATCTGTAGAACAACAGCTCATGTAGAAAAAGTACACTTACAAATATTGTAAAAATCTAATTTTCATTAAAGCTTCCAAATTTTTGAAAATTGCAAAACCACTATTTCAATTAAGGTATTTTGCTAAATACGTGATTTAAAAAATAATTATACAAATGGATGAAAGGAATGTTACTGAATGAAAAGAGATCTACTTTTGCCAACCATTGAGTCAAATGGATTAGTCTATAGCACATATGGCTGCCAATGTGGTTAGGTCTAAATGTACAAATTTTTTAAAAATTAATTAATTATGTAATTCTAACATAAATGGATATTTAAAACAATTTTGCCAAATAAATGCAGGTAACAAACAAAAACTCTAGGCCTTTTGGGGGGGGGGAGGGGGCATGGCCCCCATGCCCCACCCCCACTGGATCCACCACTGAGACATAGTCATATTCTTCATTATGATTCCAGAGACTAAGTCTTATGGCCATACCTTGAAATTGTAGGCAAATTTTGATGGGTAGGTGATTTTGAAGATATATTATGAATGATAATGGAGCAATGGTGGAATGGGAGACAGGGTAAATGAAAGAACCAGCCATGAACACACTTTTTCTACCAAGAATTCCACATGGATTGACCAGGGTTTGAATTCTGGTCCAAGCAGTGGAAAGCAGCAGTCAGACACTATGGGCCATCCCTAACCATAGAATAAAATGATATGTTATATGTCTATAGCAACAATGTAAACAAAGTTACTTAAGATCAAATTCTTTCAACATTGCACTCATAATGCAAGAAACTTACTTCCATCATCATCTCACTCAGTAATGAACAGTTTTCTCAAAATTAACCAGCTGTGCAAAAATGTTGTAGAACATAATATGTAGGGTCTAATGTTTGTATCAGTTAAGACAACAGTAACTTCAGTTAACACATTAGTGGTAGTATCAGTTAACACATCAGTAAGACAACAGTTACTTTTGTGTGATATTTATATTAAGGAAATTTTTATCAAAGAACATTTGTGCACATTTTCTCAATTCTTCAGTTCTCTAATAGTAGAATAGAAATTTGACTTTAAAAGTATCATAAAAGAAGAGACTTGATTGAACATAAATGCTTTCATTGAAAATTCATTTGACTGTTAACAACACTACATACTAAATGTTTCCTAGAATTCTTCTGAAAATGGATTTATTGCTATTTATGTACTTTAACATGAGACAAATTTGAAACAAATCTTTCAATTTTAAAGGCTACTTTACATGAAGCTCTTCTTGTATTTTCAGTATTTGCTCAAAGCAACACTTAATTATTATTCAGTAAATTTCTTGCTCATGTAAAAAAATATTTTTATGGTACACTTATAGTAAAAATCTCATTTCATTAAGCTTCCAAATTTTTGAAAATTGCCAAACCAACTTTTTTAAACCAACCAGGAAAATTTGTTATTAAACTTTATTATTCTTCATGAATTTGAGTCTATATTATTGAGATTGTAAATAGTGTCATGTAAAGGTTTTTCAAAATACCAGCAATTGTTGTGCACATTCCAATCAAATTGTGCCAATTTTTCAAAAATATACAAAAAAGTATATTCCCAAATTGGTTCTAAGATTTTTCTTTAAACTTTTTGTAGGGATTGTAACTTGTTTGTAACTTTTTGTAATTCACTAATCAAAGAACAAAACATCCATTGGATTAAAAATTTTGAATTTTTAAAAATTACTAATATTCAATTTTGTTTTAATCCTTTAGGCATCCTCCATACATACATTGTAATTCATAATTAAATTAATTCATAAAAGGAAAGATTTAAATAATTTTTTTTTTTTTTTCAAATCTGAAATATTTTTATGTGGTATAAGTGAAGCAAAATTGACTTATTTCCAAAAATGCCTAAATGAAGTTTTGTTAAAAGTGACTATAGATTCTGGCTTGGTCAGTCTCATAAGTAAAGCCATTATGCTTGTCTATGAATGAAACACAATAACACAAATTTTAATTTTATAATTTTATCTATGCCAAGTAGTGCAGTGATTTGTTTCTATAGATTTATTTGTGAATAATTGGAATACAAGTATTGAAAATGGTTGTTTTTTTTGTACTTTTATTGAATACCTATGTTGTATGTGTTACATGCTTATAAATATTTATATTACAATATGTAGTTTTCAATTACGTTATCTTGTCCTCTGTGGCTCATTGCTCAGCGTGCTCACTTTCCACAGCATAATCCCGGGTTCGATACCCAACCGGGGCAAAAATTAATTGTGAAACAATGTCCCAGAATTTCCAATCCCCCTTTCTTTGCAATGTACCAGTATCTCTTGCTATGTGACGATGAGAAAGCTCACTTCTTAGATTAAGAATACCAGAAATACAGCTGCAGGGATAGCCATGTGTTAATCACGCATGCCCCTTAACCCATGGTCACAAGGCTGGAGTGACATGGATAGGCCTTAGCTCGTAAAGAGCTGTTGTGCCAAAGTACAATTATGTTATCTTATGATTTGATGTTGCTTATTTCTGACAGTCAAGAATTCTGACATACATGAGACATGGAACCACAAGACCAATAAGTTTCAATTGAAACCTATAGATTCTATATCTTTTCACTTATATAAATAGATAGAAAGAAATAGATGTGTGTTTCAGATAAATATATATCACACACAGGGTCCAAGCAGTGGATGGCGCGAACGGCCCGATGGAGATGGCCCCTCAGATACTAGATTGAGTTTAAATTGGGGAGTTTGGTGACCAGGGAAGTACTGTAAACTCATCCTGATACTCTTCGAACCACGCACGTAAACTGATAGCTGTATGACACGTTGCATTGTCCTGCTGGTAGATGACATCTTGCTGAGGAAATATATATAGTGGTTTGTTTGTTAAAAAACATATTTCATTTGATTTAGACAATGATCAATTAAATGCTATTAAAAAGACTAACAACTTACAAAATGTAAGGATGAAGACTACAAAATGATTTTTATTTCACTGAATTAATGAAATTATAAGCAATTACAAATGATTTTAATAAATTCTATATGAAAAGTGCATCATAAAAATACTATATTTTCTTACCTGACAATGTACAATACTTGATGTGGAGGGAATATGATGACTTGGACGCGAAGCTCTTCTAGGGACATCACGATAAACATTCAATTCTTCCACATGAAATGTGCGCCATACAGGGGATGGTTGTCGTAAAATTAGACGAATAGCAACAACACTATTCCATTGAACTGCACTCTGTTTACATAATACAGATTATATATTAATCAAAAAATCATGTTTAAAAAATACACATGGAAAAATACACACTACTTAATTACTGATATATGCTTAAAATCTTACCCACATTAGGCTATTTAGTAAAGTGTGCACCACATCATGAAAATAAAAATCTGATAATAGAAATGTTTTCAATGGGATTTAAAAATTCAGAGAAATATTACTGTAACCTCTACGATCATCAATGAAAGAAAACAATAAGACTCAATTGTGTAAGACTCAATAAGACTCAAAGTGTAATATTGTGTTCTCGCAATTTTTTCATATGTATTTTTAAAAAAAATTGAATAAGGTGCCAAAAACACTAAACACAACCAATTCTCAGTTGAGAACATGATAAATAATGTAGTTATTTTACTCTACAGCTTATTATCAATTTACAACATGTATTACCTCAGAAGCAGCAATACTGAACAGATCCTGACTGCCTGTTTCCAAATGTGGATTTGGCATTAGAATTTTCTGTCGAATAGCAACAGACCATGAAGTCATGTCATCAGTTGTTTTGTTGTTGGCAATAAGTGTTTTTACTGCTCCAGAAAAGCGAACAAGCACTGTTACACGAGCTGTATAATAATTTCGAAACACTATTTCTCCAATCTGTAAAATTAAATTATCATGAAATTTGACGATTCTCTCTATTATGATTCCATATTTTAAAGTGTATTAAAAGAGTGAAGAATGAATTACTGTTGATGGCGAATGAAACAAGAGATCAATGACTGAACATCCAGGAGAGGAAATTTGTTCCTCATCAAGACTGACAGCCACAGGTCCTTTCACACTGAAGTCAACAATCTCTCTCCCCAGTCTTTTCGGGCGTGCGCCTCCTTGAGCACACGCCAAGTGCCGTCGGTGACCGCGTCCCACGCTCATAGTAGGCCTATAAATGTAGTTATCGTACTTCTAAGGGAGATTATAAAGTGCAAACACGGTTTGCTAATGCATAATGCACAATACAAAAGTCGCTAGGATATTTTCTGTGTCCTTGCTATACGCAACGTCAGCTGCCTCAACAACGCGTTACTATAGAAACCTCGCTGCTCGATGGTGAAGCTTCAGAGTGCAAGTTCTTCAGGTGAAGCAAGGCGAGGAGCCATGTCCCTCTTCCCTATAGTGCATTTTTTACTTTCTTATGTGTTACTACAATCTATGGAGGAAGTATTGCAATGCAGTAGCGAAAACGCAGAATTTTTGGTAAAAAAAAACTCGTTTAGTGGGTCCTTAATACTGAAAAAGTGGATTCTCCGTGATGTAGTATATTACTTTCTCGTATATGTTGTGTCGCCAGAATCCACGTTTTGTGGGTCCTTATTATCGAAATATTGATTTTCAGCAAAACGTCTGTCGTCCGTCCGTCCGTCCGTCCGTCCATCAAAACGTTCGTCCGTCCGTGAACAACACTAGAACCTACAACGTATGCAGAATTTTCATCAAAACGATATTTCCCAATCCATTTGACTGATGTCACGACTCCTCCAATTTGAAATGCATATTTTAATTTTAGGAGACCTGTATTTTCCATGAAGGAGAGTCTCTGGGAGAATTTCGAAATTTTCTGAAAGATTGCTTCAAAATCTTTCTTTAAATTTTTGATCGAATAGAACAAATTATGGTTTAAGTGTAATTTTGGATGAAATAGTAACAAAATGTACGAAAACAATATTTTCTCAAAAATGGTTCCAGATTTGATTTGATTCACGTTTTGCTGAAAAAGAGCAACGTTTCATTAATAACACAGCCACAGTAAACAAATTTTGTGTTTGTGCCTGAGGATTAGACCATGTTTTCCATGTTTTGGGGGCCGCTTAATCCGAACCCGGTGTCCATTTTACTACATCACATCAGATTTTTGATATAATCAAAACGTATGACAAAAACAAATATAAAAAATGAAAGATATTTCTAACCCAGGAGTCAGACCAGGTTACCTCCAGGTTTTTGGGGTAGCTGAAACCGTACCTGAAGTCCATTTAACTTCATCACATCAGCTTTTTTAATTCAAAACAATTATAAATGATATAGTGTGTGGCATTGGCCCCTGACAGGACAACACTTATCACGTTGTTGTATGGCAGATTGCCTATATCGTTGGCGCCAGATCATTACCCTTCTCGCCAAGCAGACACAGTTTTTTTAATTTTTGTTTTTTTGAGGTTGTGTGGAAAATCTGATGTGATGAAGTTAAATGGATTTCAGATTCAGTTTCAGCGACCCCAAAAACATGAAGGTAACATGGTCTGACTCCTCGGTTAGAAAAATCTTTCACTTTATTCTTTATTTTTTATGTTATGTCAAAATCCTGATGTGATGGCGTCAAATGGACACCGGATTCGGATTTAGCGACAGCAAAAACATATAGAAAACATGGTCTGATCCCCAGACACGAGCACCTTTTTTGTGTGGCTGTGTAATATGTCCTAAGTTCAATTTAAATTATAAGCTCTGAAATTTAAAAAAATAAAAATGTTTTGTTTTTCAAATCTGTCCTTCAGCTCCAATATTGAATAGAGATTTTGCTTCCTCGCCTACTAAATACTTACGTAGTAAAATGAGGTATTTTAATGCTGCAGCGGAAAGTGGCGATTTTTCAACAGAAAACTCGTATTGTGGGTCCCTACATAAAGAGAAAAATTCTTGCTCATATCAGTAGCAAACTACTCCCTCTAATACATTCTGTAATCAGAAGACACGTTTTGAGGGCCTTGGTACCTCAAAATTGATTTACGGCAAAACGTCTGTCTGTCCATCTATCCATCTGTGAACAACATTAGCGCCTAAACCGTTCATAGAATTTTCTCTAAAATTGATATTCCATAGACGTTCTGACCTAACTTAAGATCCTGCAAATTTGAAGAGCGGATATTTTGATTTTTAGGAATACTTTTCATGAAGAATCTACATTCCTCCCTCCAAAAAAGTTTGTGTTTCTAAATTTTTTGTCGGTTGGAGAAAAGTACGATTATAAAAATGTTGTAGGTCCTAATTTCCTAATTTCGTTAAACTCTCTAAAGTTTCGAAAACTGCAAAAGTTTACATTTTTTAGGCGTTTTTCTACAACTTTAATATCAGAGATAGATATCGTATCCCTTATTGAAAACTGACCTTCAAAAATTAGAACTTGAAATAATGTCCAGTAAAAGATCTGAATATTCAAAATTTCACATAATTGAGCTGCACGTGACATTTTCTCCTGAGTGTTAGGCAACTTGTTATGGATGTTCGTCATGTCACGTTCTGACTCTTTCAAGGACATTTCATGAACCTGCCCAACACCTGTACATATGGGGTGCCTAACTATCAGGGGCAAATGTCACATGTATATCTTCGTTCCATGAGATTTCCAGGCACGTGTTGGACCGGGACCCAGCAAGAAAATTCACATATGATAAGCTCAAAGCTAAAACGTTTTGAGAATGTGTTAGGAGGAACAAGGAAACGCAAGTATGGCGGCCTGCAGGTGACGGCGTTGCGCTGCGGAAGTTTTTAAATATGTCGAAAAAAAGATATGCTCTTGGGGAATGAGTACACAGCTAATTCTTCTTCTATATTGTTTATTAGATAGCCAAAGTGAGAAGGAGTTGTATGACATACTGAAGCGGCGTCTTAAACTGTTCACCATACTGAATTCAACGTGTCATTTTTCGTACACAAACAGCAGTGTATTTATAATTTTAAAAACAAGACTTATTTTTAAGTGTATCGTAATTGCCACGGGAGAGCGGTCGGGAGCTTAGAGCTGGTCGCGGCTGGGGCGGTGCCGTGCTGGTGGGAAATATCCGGTGGGGAAACCCCTCTAGCCGACAGGTAGGAGGGCTCCGAATCTCACGATCAAGCGGGGGAAGATTACCGCCACCTCCCGAGGAAAGGGGACTGAAGACCTTAGCAGATGACGCGCCCGGAATTACCAAACAATCGGTGAAATAGTTTTCGGGATATGGATATAATTGTTGTTTATTTATTTTCTTACAGTTACAGGTAGCCGCTAATAACGCTACCGACGACTTTTGCTGCATGAACAGACGCAGGCTCTCAGGCTTTGCTCCTACGTACCGTTGCGCCTGTGCTTCTTAGCACAACGATAAATTGTAACATATAATTTCATTCAACATGATTCCATATTATATGTTTGTAATCCCTCAAATTTTGCTCTACGTTCTTTAGGGCACAAGCGGGATCTGAGTTTAGCTCCTATCCTGCATCACGTCATGGAAAATTAAGGTACTACATAACATTTTTTAATGCAAAAAATACTTTATGCAAGAAACCAAACACACAGTTCTTAAAAGAAAAAATAACACTGAAATAAAATACATAAGAATAAAAAATAAAATTAAGAAAACAGAGGGGGAAGTACTGTGAAATTCGCACTTCAACTCAGATTTTTACCAGATTAAACATTATCTCTTTGTTTTTCAGTGATTCTTTTTACAAATTATTCGAGGTCTATGTAAATTCTGTGGGGCCATCCATAAATTACGTGAGGCCTTTAAGGGGAGAGGGGGATCTCGGCAAATATCACGTTTTTTTCGTGCTAAATTGCGAGAAAACTCATATGGAAAAGCATATGGACATATTGATTCCAGTAGTCACTTTGAAACCGCACATGAGACTCCGAGGATTGAATTACAATGAATTATTTACTTGTTTTTAGAAGTTCAATAATATTCATTGTAATTCATCCAGTCTATTTTCTAAATACTAGTCATATCTAGTCTTAAATATAATTAAGCAAATTATGTTTTTTTTAATAAATCCCAATGCAATCAATCACAAATTAACGTATTTACATTAAAAATACACATTTTGAAAAATCTCAGTAGAGATTAGAGGGGGGAGGGGGTCGAGCCGAATCTCATGGCATCTCATCAAGGGGGAGGGGAGCCGAAAAAAATGCCAAAATAACCTCATGTAATTTTTGAACGGTCCCTATGTAATGAGAGCAGCCCGGGTAAGGTTGACCGGAAGATCTAAATGTCTTGCTTGAGTTCTACGTTGTAGCGGTATCTCATATGTTTATATTCAAATTTTGAACTTCTGTCTTAACACCATCAAGCCAAAGTGTTTCGCTTCCTTTCTTTAATCTTGAGGCGGTAATTTGAACCTTGATATCTAAAGGTAATTTTTTCTTGATAACCTGCAATGCTTTTGTTGGACTGTTCCTTAGGCCCCTGTCATGACCAGAAAAGCTACACTCGGAGTTTTATTAAGTAAAGAGTTTAATGTGACCACTCGTCAAAATGAACAACCCCCGTTTGCAAGGCAGAGCGCTGCGTGACGTGTAGGAACAGAGTCAATTAGGTTCTGGATAGTACCGATAGGGATGTGGAGCCATGTCGACACCGGTACCGTGGCCAGCTGCGCGAACGGCCCGATGGAGATGGCCCCTCAGATTCTAGATTGAGTTTAAATTGGAGAGTTTGGTGACCAGGGAAGTACTGTAAACTCATCCTGGTACTCTTCGAACCACGCACGTAAACTGATAGCCGTATGACACGTTGCATTGTCCTACTGGTAGATGACATCTTGCAGAGGAAAAACGATCTACATATAGGGGCGGACATGGTCCCCAAGGATAGCTGCATACATCAGTTGATCCATTGTGACTTTCATAAAGACGAGATCACCCAGGGAATATCTCGAAAACGCTCCCCATACCATCACACTCCCTTCTCCGGCAATTGTTGCAGGGTGTTCGCGTTCAGACGTTTCACGTTATATACGCCAACGACCAAGTGCGACCATGTCCGATGGAGCAGAAAATGAGATTCATCTGAAAAGGCGACCTGTCGCTACTCAGTGGACGTCCGGTTGCGAGTCGCGTGCAAATTCCTGCCTTCGTCGCCGTTGAAAGAAGCCAGCATGGGTGCATGAACCAGGCCCCTGCTGCGGATGTCCTTAGTTGGTAGCCCCTTGGTTCATCTGAGCGGTCAGTTGCTCTACAGTTGCATGTTGTCGGATAAATCGCTCCGTTTCTGCGTTGCGTCAACTACTGTTTTCCGCTTCCACCCGCCACGCTTTATATATCCTCCACTTTTAGTGCTGCCACCTGCCATCTGTGAGGGATAATTGCACATTTACGTCGAACATAGGCGGTGGTTGCATTAATGTGACTGCACTGTGTATAATATACTGGGAGTGGTGGCTCAATGCATCAATTGACGTCACTACAGTGTCTCTGACCGGGAGGTCCTAGGTCGAATTCCAACAGTGGCAAGATTTTCGACACCAGCTTGTCAGTTACATCGTATTCAGTAGCTGTCTGGAGGAGAACTCTAGAGGCCGGCTGCTCTGATCGGTAGTTTTCCATTGTATCTCCGATCAACACCAAACAAATGCTGGATCAGTATCCTAACAAACGGGCCACGGCCCCCGCACTATCTTTCTTCCCTCTTCCTTGTCCTCTCCCTTACACACACTTGTACTAACCTGCACTACACTACCACACATGACGGGAAACCGGTCGGGCACTTAGAGCTTGTCCCGGCTGGGGCAGTGCCCCTCTGGTGGGAGATACCTGGTTGAGGAAACTCCGCTAGCGCCGGATCTCGCCATCCAGCGGGGGAAGATCACCGCCCCTTCCCAAGGGAAAACATACATTACACTCACGAGACTAATGACCTCAGTAGTTGACGCTATGTATAATCACTACACAAATCACTCTGTATAATAATTGGAATGATAGCACCCCCGAAAATTGTTTTCAATGTATTTATATTCCACATATTGTCCGCCCTAAATTACATCTTAATGAAACGGAGTGCAACGGGTTTGCCTTCTGACAAACCATAGAGATGTGTCCATTAATTTTCAGTGGTGGATCCAGGAGTATGTCGAGGAGTATAATTGAGTTCGTGTATTTTGAATTTAGTTATTTTTTAATTTTACAATTGATGGGGGGCAATCGTTGGAGGGTTGCTTCCTGCCGGGCACAGTTATAAGCTTGTTTAACATTAACATACTTCTCTATTGATTGATTGAGATGATTGAATACTTCGTGTTTTTGGGCGCGTCACGTTCTCTGGTAATTAATCCCGTAAGTGTATTGCATGTTTTACCACTGTGCTGGTGGCGGTGTTCTACTCCAGCTGAATAGTAAAATCCGGCGCCAACCTACACGTCAGTTTATGGATTCCCCCTCTTTTTAGGTATCTCCCTCCAGGGGGCAGTACCCCAGCCGGGACAAGCCCTAATCACAAGGAAGAGGAAGGAGAGATCTCACATACTAGATGACATACAAGATTTGTCATACAAGATTACGCCGAGTTAAGTCCTACGTGTTTAATCGATGATACTTGGGTATGTATTCTATTTCTATAAATTTGACAATGTTCGTTTGTATTCCTGTGTTTATAACAATTCATACGCTAATTATATTTGTTCACTTATTTTCATCTTTGTAGGGCCACTGGAGATGGGATAAATTAGTTCCGAAACACGTGAATGGCTGTTTATTCTTTATATTAAATTTATTTTGTAAATATACTATGTGTTTGATACCTCAGAGACGACGACAGTGTTGCTCCCAGAAGATCTAAGTCACATGTTCTGGACCTCTCCACGCGCATTGTTGCTTTCACCCACTATCATACTAAAAAAACATGTAATGATGCGCCAAATACTTTGTTATCCTTTGTTTAAAACAGAACAAAACCGACTGAAGTGAATCTTTAGGTAGTGACAATATAAAGCACTTCGAAGTGATAGAGGCGTATCACAAAAGTGGGCGCCGACGGCTGGAAACCAATAAAACTGCATCTGCCCGACTTATTTCAATTATTACAATCGTTAGTGTAAATATATAAACCTAATTGTCTTTTGACAATGAGAGGCAACGCGTTTGGCCCCTCGGGACGTTACCCACTATACACGTTGACGTGCATGCAACAGGAACACATCACGATCAAAAGTCTGCAGTCAAGCACAGAAGAGTTGGAGTTGAGGATGTTGAGGATTTTTCGATGCTGAAACTCGCTCCAGAAGCGCTGTCCGCCACGTGCATTCATAAACTTACGTAATACTCCCTGGAATGGACGAAGGCAACTATAATTGTGGAACCAAATCAAACTTGAAGATAACTATTTGGATTTAGTAGTTACTCCCATTACACACGTTTTCCGAAAAAAAATGGTGCAATTATGCCACGTTTGTTTTAAAGAAAGATAATAGTTATGATCAAGTGGTAAAAGTGTCCTTTTATTTTGCGAGTAGGAAAGGGTGCGACCCGAGGCCGACAGGCCGAGTGGCGCAATTCTGCGAGCAAAATAAAAGAACTCTTACCAAGTGTGGCATACACTATTTTTAGACAGCATTACTGATTATGTCATTTTCTGCTTTTGGTCCATTATTCCTTTTTGTCCACTTATCCTTTCTGTCTTGACCCTTTTATCCATTTTTCCTTTCTGCCTTTTTTACTCTTTTATCCCCTTTGTCACCCTTTGTCCCGTCTGTCCCTTTTGTTCCTTTTACCCCTTTGCTCTTTTGTCCTTTTTGGTTAATTTGGTCCTTCCGGTCAGACGAAAGTATTTTGTTTTCTTCCTTGCTTTCACAGATTCATCAGAACACTTGAACATCTTCTCACTTTTAGCACTAGTGCTAAAAATTGTGCTTTTAGCACACTAGGCATGCCCTGAAAGAGTCGCGTTTAGTAGTGTCTGTCTAAAAACATTTTTTTCAGAAATTTTATTACTGTATTTTCTCTATTATAGACCCCACTCCCGTATAAGCCTCGATTACGTAAGGAATAGATAATGCATTTCTGAGTAGCACAGAAGAGGAATTTAGAAATTATTCTTAGCGAAAATTCCTTTATTAAGCGAATACTTTCCATTGCACGGTTGTGACCATTTCTTATTATCAACAACGCTCGTTATTGCCAACAACACTCGTAATTCATAATTTAACAATGTCCGAGTATAAAAAAAGAAATCGGGTATGGATTCCGGAAAAAAGTGGAGCTTCAATAGCACAGGTGAGTACAACGGTACTTTCGGTGAGTACAACGAAAATTAGAACCGCGATAATTTTAAGGGCCCCTTCTAAGCGTGGAAACAATGGAGAGAAAAGAATGGAGCGGTTTTTGAGAAAACATAGCAATTGAATAAATTTCTGTCACAAATTACACGAAATCTACTAGTTTTTTTATTAAAAAAATGTACATGGCCTTTTTCGAAGAGCTGAATTTTTATAACAGACTTATCTAAGGCAAAAATCTCTTCAATTTTGTAGTTTTGAAATGTTAACATTTTTTGCAATTTTAGAAAGAACGGAGAGTTCGCCGAAAATGGAACTAACGCCAATTATTTTTACCGTCTATTAATACACAAGAGGAGAAATTTAATAAAAGAATTTGAGCGATTTTTGAGCAAACAATAAAATTGCCTTGCAAAATCTTCTTGAAACTCACAAAGCCTTGAGTTTATTCAGATCGATCGAGGAATATCAATTTTGGAGAAACGAATAATTCAGAAGTTTGCGTTGACCGCAAGCGGACGGACGGACGGATAGACGTTTTTCCGTCAATCGAGTTTTTGGTATCAAGGACCCAGAAAACATGGATTCTGGCTACATCACGTGTTAGAGGAAGTAATATACTAATGTATAACAGGATTTATCCACTTTTACGTTCTCAGGGCCCGGCACAGTGGCGTTCCGCAAAGGCTGCAATGTTGGCAAGTCCAGGTAAATGAGGGCCTATGTTTGGGCTGAAGGTTTGTAATTGTAGTTCGTAAAAAATATTAATTTCTTGTTACTTTCTCTGATACTTTGCGATAATTTCTACAATAAAATATTAAAATCAGCATTTTCCAGAAGAACGATTTTTCCCCTCTTCAGTAGCTTATGTAACCTTGTTTCTAAATCAATATAATCTGTTAGTAACATTGATTTCTTATGTAGTAATCATAGACCAGGATGAATATGAATTTGTGAACGATATTTACAAACACAAACAAATAAACAAATAAACAAATAAACAAATAAACAAATAAACAAATAAACAAATAAACAAATAAACAAATAAACAAATAAACAAATAAACAAATAAACAAATAAACAAATAAACAAATAAACAAATAAACAAATAAACAAATAAACAAATAAACAAATAAACAAATAAACAAATAAACAAATAAACAAATAAACAAATAAACAAATAAACAAATAAACAAATAAACAAATAAACAAATAAACAAATAAACAAATAAACAAATAAATAGTTTAACTGTTCAGAAGCAATAGACCAACCAGGCTTTCGCTCAGGATCGCTAGGAAACTACAAAACTAATGAGATGGGGCCTTACACTAGGAGCAGCGGCAATGTCTCCAAAATGTTTTGATAAGAATGAATGAAATGACAAATTGCTCTCTTCTTCAACTTCGGAGAGCTATTTTATTCCTACTTTTTTTTAAAAGAACATTTTAAAAATCAACCCCTAATATAATATCGTATTATTGCCGGATGAAGGTAGAAATTGGATTTTAGTTACATACAACTTTTTCTATTGAATTCCGAAATACCTAATTGAAAGAGGGGTATATTTGTACAGCCCATTTGAACAAATATAAACATCCCTTTTAGTAACCGTATTCTCTCATTGGAGAAGTATTCTCGGGCTGAACATTTTACTATAATGTTTGAAATTGAAATTGGAAAAAAAACTTGTGAAATATAAACAATTGTTTTTTTATGAAGATGGGTATTTTTGTAGTGGGTTTTTCAACGTTGTTCTTGCCGTCGCAATGAAGTGCACACTGATGCACACCTGGAAATGCGTGCCTAAAAATTAGAAATGGTCCATTCAGGGTGATACAGGGAGTGAACTGTGCTGCTATCTGTGGTAATGCGTTACAAAAACTCCGAAACAAAAATGTATATATCGTCGCTCACCGTTGCAAATCATTTAATGTTAACAAACAACTGAAATTATGTGAGTTTAATGAAAATTGTAAGGCATCAATGTTAAAACTCCGTTTAGTAGGTTCAAGAAAACTCAAAATTAACTTTTTTAAATTCAAGGCATGAATGAGAAATCTCAAAATTACTGCTAGTGCAGGTCAGGTAAGGCTGAAATAAGTCATAAAATTATCTTTTTTTATAAAGATGGCACGTATTTTCTGTTCTGCAGTGCAAATATCATTTTTTGTACATTTAAACCAAAAGTTGTCATTTCATGCTCAGTTATAGGTTAAGTTATTTTGAGATTCAATGTTTGACAGTTTAAGTATCAACCAACAATTATTTCTGTAAAGCATTGTTTCTTGATATGTATAGGAGTATACAGGTTAGTGGTTAAATTTGAATATTTACCTTGCCCTCTGTCGGATGTTTCTTTTTTGGTTTTGTCTTGACAGTGAGGCTCAGAATGCTAAATGAAGAACTGGGCAAGTGATGAAATATTGGAATTAATCTGTATTATTCTGTATTTATGAAGCTTTCTTTGTGTCATGAGAAAAATGTGCTTTTGTTATGGTTCTGATAATCAGTAAATCACAAAATATATGATGTCATGTAATAATAAATTTAATGGGTGTGAATTTGTCTTTGATATTTATCTGTATAGTTTATCATATGACCTATTCAACTCATGGTGGCGAGATGGCAGCTTATCGTGAAGAAGAAGATCCCTTTGAGGAAGATATTGTGTTTGACCAAGCTGGTCTTCTCAACAATGCATCTAAAATGAATACAGCTATCAGAAGAGTATCCAGTGGAAAGTGTGTGCTATTTGCCAAAACTCTAGGACTGTGTGGTGCTTTCTTTGGCTTGGTAAGTTGTGTTCTTGTTGAAGTTGAATTACAGTGTAATCATTTTGTTATTTTTCCCCATGAATGATGATGTTTCTCATGTGTAATATGCTGATCGCTTGCCAAAATTGTGCTCTGGTGGAATTCAGTGATGGGATACAATACCCATAAGTATGATGCTGAGGTATTGGATTTACTGGGTTGTTTGTGGTACCAAGAGACCTCTTGGAACAATAGAAAAGTTACAGCACTCATGATGTTCTATTGTTATTTTAACTATTCCAAGCCACTCACTGCATTTTACTCAATCTTTTCTATTTTACAAAACATTTATAGACATTTGAAGATAATGTTTTTTTAAATTATACAGTGTGTGGAGTTATGGCTCAAATGTTGTTCACAATGGAAAATTATCAAAAATATATTTGTAAGTAAACATTAACATTCACATTCTTTATACCTGTAAAAGGTATTTAAAAGTGACAATTGTATGAACACGCATGAAGCAATTTAAAAGATTTTTGTTTATAAAATTTTGTTTATAAAATTGTGCAGTGTACTTGGTTTCTTTCTTCACAATAGATAGAAATGACAAGTGTTTAAAAGCTGTCAAATGCTTTCCTGTTCCTCATTTTTTTAAATTTGATTAAAATCAAAATGCATTTTTGTGGAATGTTGCAATAAAAGAGCTTTCACATTGTGTAAATTGGAAATAGAGCATTTCTAAATTACTTGCAATTGTGGTATTAGCTAGTTTTTAACAAAACATTTTTAAAAGTTAGTAGGATTTAAAAAAATAAGAAGTCTCGACTCTAGGAGTGAAGCTTTCAAGATCTGAACTCTTGATGTACCTTCTTGATGTATACTATTTTGCTCCCAGTTTATGACTGAGAAGTCATACAAATTTTGATTATTTTCTTGTTATTATGTTGTTTTGAATATCAGAAATATTGTTGAAGTTTCGCTGATCCCAACTAGTAGTACTATTACTAAAATATTTTAAATACCCCTATAAAGGTCATAAAAACTATTACTATTCTTATATTTATTTTAATAAAACATATTGGTTGTATGTTTTCATGCAAAATTATTTTAATTTTCCTTATAAAGTGTGTAAAACCATACATGAATCTCACTATGTACACAAGCGACATTTCGTCATTTTTAACTAAGATAGATTTTCTTTCTTCAATTCTGGAAGAAAAAATAATTGAATTATTTTTAAGTAAATTACGATAGAATGCAGAGTAACATTATTTTATCTGTGTCATCATTTGAAAACAAAGTATCAATTAGAGAATAATCTGAATAAGCAAATGAAAGTATTAAAACTTCAGACAATTAAATTTGTTCAAAGAATTGGTTACCCCGACTGCCACTCGAACCCGGGCCTTCTGGTAATGGGATGGTGACAATTATATATAAACTTCAGACATTCATAATCTGCTGTTTTTATTACTTCTATTAATTTGGTTAAGTGTTGGAAACAACAAGGGATGGCTGGGGCGGATCCAGTTGATCAATTTGGGAGGATATTAGATTTTTGTTAAATAATAAACATATTTGTTATTATATTGTATATTATTTCTGTACTGCCAAATAAAGGAAGGTAAATGAAAACTTGGCCTGGGAGGGGGGGGGGCATGGCCCACTTTCCCCCTTCCCCCCCAGATCTGCCTGTGAGGGACAATATGAGGAGTGTACAAGGGAAATATCAACAATTCAAATTTGCTCCATGTTAAATTGAGTGAAAATTTGTAATGTTGAATTGTTACATCTAAAATTTTGAAGTTTATGTACTGAGATTTTTGAACAAGATGAGAATTTATCATATAACTTCATGACCATTTAAATACCCAATAAAGGATTACTTCTTTCTCATCTTAAAGTATTGTATTACTGTATTTTCAGGGTTTGTGCATTGCCATTCCTGGACCAACCTACCTGTCTCCATCAATGGAGTTAGAAAGCAGCTTATCACCAATCTATGTAGTTCGTACATCTGGTTATGTTATTGGATCTATTATGGGTATGAGAATTATTCTTTTATCGTGTCATTATGTGTTCTTTTTTTGGAGTTCAACACGAAATATAGTTTTTTTTTTAAGAAATGCTTAAAATGATTTTGCAAAAATTTAATATTATATTATCTTTAAGATTTCCTTTATTTTGTATGAACAAAAAGAAGGATAAGGAAATAAACCTTGGGATAAATGTTTTATTATACTTAAGAGAGGCCAGCCACCATTTCTTCCTATTGTCGTATATAATCTCTAATGATCATACAGAGAGCATTAAAATGTGTACAAAAAGTAAATTTTAAAATATTTGCCTTGTTATTTCAGGCTTTAGTTCTGACAGTGATAGCCAATGTAACTGCTTTTAATTTACATTTGCTTTAATTTTATGATAAAGGGATCACAAAGATATATTAAATAATTGAGTTGTGCAACACTTTAACCAGGCAAACACTAGTGCCTCAACCATTCACAGAATTTTTTTCCAAAATGAAAGTTCTTCAATGGATCTGACTTATATTTATATTCTGTTAATTTCAAATTTCTCTTTTAATTTTTGGGTTTACTTAATATGTATTTTCATTTCAAAATTTTCTCAAAATCTGGCTCCAAAGTTTTGCTGTAAATTTCTTGCTTAAATAGATGAATGTGTGCCTATAAATATAATAAAGGTCAAGTTCTTATTAATTGGAATTATGAATTTTGGAAAGTTGCAAAAGGTCAACTTTTTATCAAGTATTTATACCTTCATTATTAAAGCTGGAAATTTGTTCTTAATATATTCAGTGTATTAATTATGTCCTATATTATTCAATGATTCTTAATGCAATTTTATTATTCTATAATTGTCAATATTTGTACTTTAAATTAGTTTTTGTAATAACTATATATTAGCAGTTTTCACGTAATTTGCAAATAAAATAGTGTCAGTTTTTCAAAAACACCTGAAGATGATTTTTGCAGAACCAAATCCACATTTTTTCTTTAAACTTTCGAAATGTACAGAAAACAATGTTCTAAATCATATGGCACAAGTGCTATTTTCATTTAAATCTTTGAATGTTCAAAAATTTCAATTTGACAGAGACTAGTTATCAATAATTGTGGCATGTCATTGCCAAAACGAAATACCGAATGTATGTTTGAAATTATTTGTTACTTTTAAGTACATTTTTACATTTCAAAGTCAGTTTTACATTTTTTTAATTGTATGATTATGAATGTCTGATTTATTGTTGAATAGTTTTTTAATGTTATTACTTCTGATCATTCAATTGCCCTTTGTTTTATTTGCAGGTGGAGTCCTATTTGATAGATTCAATCGCCTTTTTTTACTTTTTCTTAGCCTGCTTCTCACTGCAGTATTTATAACAGTTACTCCTTGGTGCCAATCTTTCTTGATTCTGGAGTCCTGCATGATCATTTTGGGCATTACAATGGGCTTTCTGGATACAGGTAATTTGAAATTCACTAAACTGCAAAACTTCTTGTTAATCTTTTTATTTATTTATTTTGCTTATATGGTGAACATTAATTTTGTGTTTGTTTTACTACCAGTTCATTGACTTTTATTCATAAACATGTTTTCATTTCAATAAAAATGCTAATGATGAAGTTTTGTAATGTCTGATTATTTTGCTAAAAAAAGGAAGTTAAAATATGGGCATGTTAAGAGACTTGCAATAGAAAAAAAATCAGTAGAAATTATATTTGTAGTAATCACCATACTTTTCATTGACATTTTCTTTTGAGTTAGCCTTATATTTTTGTATCAACATTTTAAAAATAGTTTCTTTGATGAGAAATGATGGTTTCTTTGATCTAAAATGAATTCTTCGATTTGGTATTCACATTTAAAGTGTTCAAGTACTACAGTGTTATTTGTATAAATGGTGAATAATGCCAAGAACTTGTGTCAAGCATTGTGGAAAGCATTTATTTTGTATGCACATCTTATAAGAGTACAAACATCAATGCTTTTTGTTTGTCCTTTGAATGGGTAATGTTTGTATGTGAATCCATGGAAATCCATCAACAAGCCCATGGGTGCTATTCAGAAATTTTATTATTTGTTTGAGGTGTTAGCCTTATATTGTCTTTGTATGGAAATATTTCAAGTGGTTCTGTAAGTTAAATGTTAAGTTTTCATCCAGGTATCTTTAATTCTAATGATACATAAGCTAGCTGAATCTTGTAATAGATACTATCTTTTACCTTAGACATTTTGTCTGAGATTCAAGCTGAACAGTGACTCCAAAGGCTTGCTTATTCATCAGGTCATTAAAATTTGCACTTTATTATATTAATAAAGGACATGATTTAAATGAAACCTCAATGGATTGTTTATACCTAAAACCTTAAATTAGATTTATGTTAAGAATAATATAAAGATTAAATTCATTTTCTTTCTCTTTATACATACATTCATCTCTTGCTGATGGTCAACTATATTCTGTAAATATATGCAAATTTATATACAATATAATTAATTTCGTGTTAATGAAATTCAAACTTTTGTTTAAACTAATTAAAAGTTCACTTTTTTCTCAAGGCTTTTACTTTATTTTTTTCCAAATATAATGGAAATGTTTCTTGTTTTTCAGTTGATTTTTTTTTTAACATTGTAATGAATAATTGTTTAAATGATTGTACTTTACCGGTCATTTTCCATACTGAATGCAACTGGTGGAGCTGCACACATCTTCCAATGTAAGAAGTTGTTGGGTGTAAGCATAGTTTAAAAAATCAATGGATGTTACATTGTTGTATCTCAATCATACTGTTTGATTTCCAATTGATCAAAAGTTCAGACTTACAAAAAATAAAATTTAAATCCAGTTGAAAAAATTTGAACAAAATACTTGTTCCAAAATTATGAAAACTCTTGTTACTGATTATAATTATTCTTCTTATAATATCATATTCTTCTTATTTACACAATAAGCAGATATATTGTAATAGTTGTTTTTAAGAATTAACTTTCATAAATGTAATATAATTACAAATTGTAGTTCTTTTAATTTTATTTTAAAACATTTTACAAAATCCTATTATTAACTTCACAATAAAGTGAAAATAATCTTAGGAAGCAGGTTTTAATCAGCCAATCTAGTTGTGCCGACCAGGTTTGGGTTTGATGACATTCATAGAAACAGATTTCCAAAAATGAGAAAATTATATTTGTTGTTAATCGTGCTGATTTGTTTGCTGCTTGTGACCTTCTGGAAAGAAATTATTTCAGTCAGATCACACTGAGATTGATTAGTTCATAGTGTTTTGTTGTGATTCAGGGAAGGTTTGGTACTGAGCTTGCTTATGTTGATCTTACTTTGAATATATTACCTACATGCTTCAGTTTGATAAGTAATGAATATTGATTTGCTGATGAGTTGTTGGCATTCAAGTTGATGTTGTCTTACCGACTTGATTATTTAATTGATTAGCAGTTTTTGGAGGCTTAGCCATGATCTTCAGATCTTCCACTTGGAAATTAATTAGAAAAATTGGTAATTACTTGTACATTGAGGACATCCGAGATTGCATTAAATCTGTTGATTGTTTTGTATTTCATAAATATGAAATTATGCATATTTGGTTGATTATTTGAATAATGTAATAGTTCTCAGATAATTATTGCAGTGTTTTGTATACATTTGGAAATTAATTACACTTCACTCTTTAATTTAATTTATTATCATTTTCTGTTTACAGGTGGGAATGTCTTGTGTCTGGATCTTTGGGGTCGTAATAGTGGTCCTTTTATGCAGGCTCTGCATTTTAGTTTTGGCCTGGGTGCTTTTGTAGCCCCATTATTGGCAGCACCGTTTTTGGAGTCAACCCTGGTCAACTCGACTTTAAGTACAGAATTTGCACATACAGTCACTGAATTTCCCGTCCATCTTGAAGATTCAAAAAGTATATTTTATCATGAAGGAAGATTTAGAAGAGAAGTTGAATCCTTAAAAGGATTTCCTGATTTAGGCAGTGATGAAATTGTTAGAAATGTTTCAAACACTTCATTATTTCCAGATAATACTGTGAATGTGTCAGATGTTACAAGCCCTCTTTCGTTTACTGAGAGTAGTACATTTCCATCTGATATTCATTCAGAAAGTGTGTCTCTTTCTACTCAGAGCACATCACCTAAACCTAAAGTACCCAAGCATAAGCCAAATAAGATAGATGCTAGTAAACTTGGAAATATAAATTGGGATAAAGTTCATGTAGGTATACCACCAGCAGCTGACTTGCTTCCTCTAACGACTACTTCTACACCTCCTCCATCTCCACCACCTCTTATGCAATCAACTTCTCCAGTTACTACCATAACAGAGGCTTCAATATTGTCTCCATCTTATACCTCTACCTCTGGAAATGCACCTTTTCCCTCTCCAACTTCAGCTTTCCCAGCATCTTCTGTTGTGGTAGGTGGTACTTCTGTAAGTAATCCTACTACTGGTAGTGAAATAACAGGGGAACGTGCAGAATTTAGCAGTATTTCAAGCAAAGTATCCAATCCTTTTTCAGGATCAACTGGAAAAATTCCATCCAGCAATGTTGCTACTTCTGCATTTCCACCTGTTATCCAGTCTTTGAAATCTGTGTCTTCTATACAATCATTTAAAGATTCAGATCTTAATGAGACACTCTATATTATGCACAATACTAAAAATGATAATACTGATGTACTTAAAGAAATAAGTACGGAAATGGGGACATCAGAAAATGAAGATAGTCAAGTGTTACCTAAAAAGTATGCTTTTTCACCAGTTCCCACTAGGGAGACATCTGGCAGATCCAATACAAATCTCAGCAGAAAAAATGTGATGGTTAGCTCAATGCAATGGAAGGCTGATAATAAAAATATTAGCTCATTAGACTCTCAGCAGAGTTTAAAGGAGGGAAACACAAATTCAGTAGAGCATAAGGTGCCTGAAATAAATTTCCCTCATTTTTCATTAGAAAAAGCTGTTTTCTATGATGCTAAAGAGCCGCTTTCTGATAATGTGTATTATGAAAATTCTACCCCTACTTCTACATTAAAGAACACTTGGCTTAACTCGAATGTGAATGGAAGTATGGAAGATGGAAGAGTGCATAGTGATTCATTTGCACTGAAACCCAGTGATGAGAATATAGCATTACGGAAAAGTGAAATTGTGACAACACAGGATTCCGTTCCAATTCCCACAAAATGGGAACAGGAGGATGATGTTTCTGCTAGTCCTGTGGGAGTCGTAAGTACGTTGGCAACCTCTGTACCAGCACATCATATTCATCATAAACCAGGAACTTTTGATAATGATACTGAACATATAAATACTATATTTGATATATTTGCTAACAGAATAGAAAAATATGGATTTAATAAAATTCAGTTCACCTACTTAATAGTAGGTATACTGGTTTTTATAATTTCTTTAGTATTCCTTGGATTTTTGTGCCATAATCCACGTGATCCAAAATCAAAACAAGAAGGACTAAGTGGAAAGAAAATTACCAACAAAGTTGTGCACAAATTGCTTGTTGCTTTAATGGCATTGTTCTTCTTTCTTTATATGGGTTTAGAAGTAACGTATGGTCGATTAGTTTTGACACCCAACATTTTCAATAGATATAATATACATAGTAATCTTCAGCTTTTCATTGTGTTTTGGGGCTCATTTGCTGCTATGCGATTTGCTTCTATATTTTTTGCTAGTGGCTTCAGTCCTTTAACAATGCTTATGCTCAACTTTGCATTTTGCACTTCTGGATCAATCTTTGTTTCTTTCTTAGCAGATCGTTTTGAAACTGCCTTGCGGGTGGGAACTGCTCTGATAGGTATAGGATTAGCATCAATGTTTCCTACAGGTATATTATGGATTGAACGATACATACATGTTTCAAATAAAGTAGCTGCGGTTTTTGTAATTGGAGTAGCATTAGGAAAATTAATATGTCCCATTACTATCTACAAGCTTATGGACATTGAACGTATGCTTTTTATGTATGCTACTCTAGTCATAAACATAATATGTATCTTTATATTTATTTTACTGTGGTGGCTTGCATCACGTCAAGGTGAAAAGTATTCTGTAATTAATAATAATGGTTACCAATTAGCCAACCAGCATGATGAAGAAGAAGATATGATGGACATGTCCCCTTCAGGGAGTGGTGTTATGCCAAGACGCCATTGCTTTTCCTCGGAGCACAGAGCACTTCTAAATGGAAATATTCATCGAGGGCCATAGTGAAATGGTTGGACAAAATCTATTTGAAGCACAGAACGTGTCGTTTAAGGACACCTGGTTTTTGGGTTTTCTTCTGTGATAAAAGAAATATACAAAATATACAAGTCATGAGAGTTGCTTGAGTGACACTTGTAAGATGAAAGAAGAGATCAAGTGTATGACATTCTGCAATAGTAATTTATTGACTAGAGTGATACCAGTACTCAAATATAAATTTGCAACTACCTTGGTTTTAAGAATTTCATTAGTTATGCCATTTTGTTTGTGTTATATTGGCACTTAGAATTTGAGAGTACATCTCAGGAATAGCTAAGAATTGTATGGGTGGTAATTTTCATCAATAGTTTTGAGAATTTTGTATTGTTTATACTTTTAGTTTTTACAGTATATATTTGTTTTTTAGAATGTGAATGAGACAAATGTTTTGAAATGTTAAGAAATGAAACATTCCTTGGTGGAATTAAAATGTATCCGAAATAGCTTTATCTCTTGTAGAACATGATTTATTATTTATTGACTGATAATTTAAATGTATGGATGTTTTGTAACCAACGTGATCATATGTGAAAAACAAACATGTTTTTGTATGGGATATATGTATATTTATGTAAACTTTATATACAGTAAAACCCCACTTTCACATTACACAATGGAATTTACGCTTTCCTGCTGTTTATGCTGATTTTCACAAGTCCCTTGAATTGCCCTATGTATGTGATGTGAAATTTTCCTGACTTTTACACTTCAGACTTAAAATTTCCCACCTTTTACACTTTCCTCCATGGCAGTGTAAACTCAAAGAAGAATAGGATTGCAAATGATCTGTTTTGTTTATTTTCTTTGAGCTCTAAAAATACATGAACTTTTGATCAGAGAAAATCAGAATTACTCAATATTATCCTGAGCTAGGTGTTACCATTTTAAATTTTATTTTGAAAATTAGGGGCAAATTATTGTGTTGCCAACTGCATACATTTTAGAAATGTTTCACATATTTGTGAAATGTTGCCTGTAATATGGAACTTTAAAATGCAAAGTCGACTTCTAATATGTGGATTAGTAATAATGCAATCAGTCTCTCTCAAGCATGTGTACTTAGTAGGTACTATGGTTTTTATTTTCTTTGCAATTACAATAAATTGTTTTTTTTTTTGTGTGTGTGTAAAGTTTTAAAAACCTAGTGTTAATTTGATCATTAAATGGTTTCAATAATAGGGTCTTTGTAGAATAGAAAAATAGAAAACAGAAGAATTGGTGTATTCTGAAGTGAAAGGCCTAAGACCCAATGATGTTTCAATAAACATTAATATTATTAATTAATGTACAGAATTAAGTGTCTTTATTCTATTATATTCGCAAAAGTCATTTCGTACCGTTTACACTTTCCTGTGATTTGCACCATTCTTTTTGGACTCTTGAAAAGTGTTCAAAGAGGGGTTTTACTGTATTCTTTTGCTATAAAGCATTGTCCTTTTCATTTGATGCTGAAACTAAAGAATCAGATTGGGGCAAATTTTAGTAATAAGTAGTTTATGCATTGAAGTCTGAAAAGAAAAAAATTGCTTCTTTTAATAAGCTTTATTTAATTATATTATTACTCTTAACTATTTGAAATCTTTGAACATCATTATATTAGTATATTTAATTATTTGAAGTGCCATGATATATTAAAAAATATTGAAATGAATGTACAGAAATTTTTGGATGTAAGTTGACCAGTTTTTGATATTCTCTCCAAAGTAATTCATGTACTTTATTATTATTATTATTATTATTATTATTATTATTATTATTATTATTATTATTATTATTATTATTATTATTATTATTATTATTATTATTATTATCATTATCATTACATTTAAAGTTAATATATTGACAAAACATTTTGTGCAGTTATTTGTGATAAAGTGGATTACATATTTTGTTTCTTCAGTTTTAGTAAAATTACTCTGTTTTTAACTGCTCTTACAAGTTGTGTGTGTTACCATGAAGGTTATGTTTAAAAATTTCAGTTAATTTACAGAAACTTGTGGAACCGTTCTGACTAATGATTCAATGTGTGGAAGTATATTCTTAGTGAAAACATTCTAAGAATATTATTTATATTTGTAATCCTTTGTGAAATATCTGGTGAGCTTGAAAAAAAAAATTTCATCATCTTACGAGAAAAATTAAATTTTTGGAATCATTTAGCCCTAGACTCCCTGTATGATTCTCACTGCAATCACAAAAACCATTGTGTTTCAGAAGCAAAGTAAGTGTATGACTGTATTTTTAGTATTTACTATTCCATTTCTTAAAGGTTTTCTTTATATGTATGTTTTGAAGTTCAATAATGGCAAGAAGTTATGAATTCATTAATTTATGATCTATAAAACATATATTTCAACTGTAATTATTATTAATATGATTATCTTCCTAATGCTACTAAATTTTTATATAATTCTTTTTAATGATCATTGCTTTGAGTTTCCATCCATCCATATTCAAATTACTATCAAATATTAACAAATGATACATCATGTGTTCTTATGATTGCTAGTGAGAAAAATATATAGTTCTGTTGAAAAATTCAAAGATAATTAACTTTCTTGAAAATTAAAAATATTACAAACAATATCCTTATGACATATTACGTGCTCCATAATTCCCCATTCTTGAGCGAAACTGCATTTCGATATTGTGAACCGTTTAGAAGTATAGGGATGGCCCATAGTTATTGGGACCTCTGGTATATTAATGCTGAATTCTTCATATTTAAATTTTATTTAATTATTAAAGTGATACAAAAGGATAGTCTCTAATAAAAAATAATTGATCTTTTATTTGACAGATGCACTTGTTTTTATTCATTACAAAATGTGATGTTGGAAATCTAAGGATTGCCTTCACTTGCTAAATATAGAAGGGTCAAGATCTGTCATCTTTTGGTAATAACTGAGAAATCATAGTGGTAACATTGATAAGAAGTTAAGTCAATAAATTGACTAATTAAAAAACTTATTAGGTGGACCAAATTTATTTTATGACCATCTAATAAAGTTGTAAGTAGATTGAAGAGCTAAACAAAATAGACTTCAAATATCCACAATTACAAATTAAATTTTATTGTTGTCTAATCTACTCATAAAATTAATATTTTTTAGTAACTCAGTACACAATGCTTAGGTGTCATTACTATTATTATTATTATTATTATTATTATTATTATTATTATTATATTGTTTTGTTTTTTAATTCTGCGAAGGGGCCAACATGGGACCACACAATACGTGCATCTCGCCAGGGCTCAGTCATGATTATCAGGGTAGGTGCTCATTACTTTTCTATTGGGGATGGGGATCAGCATTTAATGCTGATTCCATTTTTACACCACAAGGTTGTAAGCCTTGGAATGAAATGATGAAGAGGATGATGATGAAATGAAGAAATAGACACACATTATTATTATTATTATTATTATTATTATTATTATTATTATTATTATTATTCAAGTTCTCACTAGTATACAGAGTCAACAATTAATTGTAATTTCTGCCAAAGGCTTTCCAGATCTTAAGACCCATTGGAGATGGGAACGGTTGAACAGTACACCTGCATTAGAGATAGGTTTGGGAATTGATATGAATTTAAATGATACCTCATGGACTAGGTCTGTTTTTCTTTCTAATCTCTAATTTGAAATTCATTGGATTGCTGAATTTTGCTTATTAGCTTAGCTGAAGTATAATAGTTCTTAGACATAAATCTTATATATAGCCTTGAGGTGATCTGTAGTAGAAAAATTATTGTTTAATTTTATTTGGCATGCTAAGAATACTTTCTTTTGAATATAATTATTGCTGATATGAGAACATGATATAAATATTAATGCTTCTCACCAAAAATGATTTTAATGCAGGCTTCCAAATATGAGTTGTTATATATTGTTACATAATATTTAATTAAGGATGGAGCACTTTTGAAAGCATTGTTGAGTGATATGTACAGAAATATTGAGTGTACAAATAACAATAACATGACTCTACAAATAAAATAAACAATCTTTTACTATAAAAAATACCTTTGATTTAGTCCCCAAAATTATTCTTTGAATATACTTGTCTCTAAGAACAATTATTAAGATTGGTAATATGTTAGTTTGAAAGATGTTTTCTTTTTAATTTGCAAGTAATTCATGAGAAGAAACAGAATGTATATTTGGTAATGCACGCAGTAGTATATTGAGAGGTTAATTAATTTGGAATCTTGAAGGTGTAATTTTATTTATTCAATTTCATAATTTATATCTTGTGTGCATTTGTGAAGTCAAAACACTGCACAAACATTTTATGTTTAGCTGTAGGAATTAATTATAAACATTTTTCACTGAGGTCAGTAAATAATTAAAAAATTATCTAGGGCTGAAAATCTTTTTTTGTATCAGTCATGCATAAATAAAAAAATATTTTATTTTTAACTTTTTATAAAAAAATTAGAGTTTATGTGCAGAATTTCAAAATATGGTCAACTTGGTTCATCTTTCTATCAATTTTCATAATCTTAAATATATATTAAATGTTTGAATGAAGATTTATTTTTATTACTTTTCAGCTAAACTTCATTTGTTTGTATTGGTATATTACAACAATTTTCCAATTTTCCTGATGCTTTTAATATTCAGCCATTTATTTAAGTATCCTATGAATTTCATAAATTATTCTGTGTTGAAATGTTTGATGATATGTATATTTCTGGAACTGATATTTTTTTTAATGGCATTAATATGCGTAAGCATTTACACTGCTGTGTTTTCTTCCCACAGAATAATTATTTTAAACACAAAGTATAAAATGTACTTATAAAATTTGAATCTATTTAAAATAGATGGGGATTTATGTATTCCCTTTCTGCTAATCATTTTATGTGCACAAGTGTGAATAACTTGATGGGCTCCGAATGATAATCGCATGAAATGAAGATAGGAGTTTTCTTTAAACTGGAAGAGAGAATCCCTACTATGTGGTGAAAATATGTGCTGGTATCTTTTAATCAGTCTTTCAGATATTAAACATAGAATAAACTTATAGAACGAGATCTAATTGAGCACAGCAACCATTGTATTATTCTAAAACAGTTCCTGAAACAAATATTACTATAATTCTAAAATGAACATTCTTAGAGAAAAATAATTTAGTCAAATTGTAGGCTATTTTTAATAAAATTTGAAGACTATGATTAAAAGGATCAATTAATTTTTACTCACAATTGTACACTATATAGAATGAAATTTGTGTACATCAGTGTTGCCTGGATCTATTTATTAAACTTTTTTCCTAAATAATCCTCTTCAATTTATGGTTCATTATTATCAAAACACTTTAAGCCCAAACCATTATCATTGATACAATGGTGGTTAGAAATCCCCCTGTCCAAATTTTAATTCTATCCAGAGGTGCATCTAGGTATTCAATCGCCCATGGCAAGCATAGAATTTTCGCCCCTGTCAGGATTCTGCAAATTAGGGTTGTCATTATTTGTTTGAGCGGGTATACTAGTCTAAATAGCACCCCTTGTGTGTGGTACCCATGGCACATACCATGTCTGCCATATCGTAGATACGCCTCTGATTCTATTTTTACTGAAATTTCAATGATCATAAATAAGGCATGTCAAACCGCACCTGCACAAGCTACTTGTCTGCCTGGAAAAACTGGTGCCCCTATGAGCACTGGCAACTTCCTCTATCTGCTCTAATTTCTCCTCCAAATCCAGAAAGGTGTCCATGGATGCAAGCTGAAGTGACACTGACATTTAGGAGAAAAAACAAACTTCCAAATTCTAACCCTATTTTTTGGAATGCTTTCTCTTGTTTGGGGGAAGGCTATTTAGAATCACTTTTCCATCCTTAAGTGACATTGGGCTGGGGTATTTTCTTACAGTTTGTTCCAGCATTGTAACTTAAAACTGTTCTGTTAAATAGTGTTTTGCTGCATTGTCTCTAAATGCTTAATTTTTCGTACTTTTTTTTGTAATACTCTTTATCTCTCATGTCTCACATTTGTATAAAAAGCATCCTCCAATATTACATCTTCATTTTTTCCTCCTTAATACTTAGTTTTCTCATCCACTTTAAGTCCCATAATGAAAATAAAAGTTCTTTAGAGGTCCCGATGTTAAGTTAGTTGTAAATACAGAAGACATGCTTAGCCATTACTGTTCCTTTTTTTGTTTTCAATTAGGCAACTATTATTGAATTAGTGAACTATAGTTTGTACAATTAGTAAAACTATAAGGGTTTTGATGGCCAGGATTTATTTGGCCTTACCTGATTTGGTGGTGGACTACTATCGAAAATAAATAGTGCAATGAGATTTCCTTCCTTTGATTGTTTTATAGATATACGATCATTGGATGTAACAACAACATGTAGTGTGAAGTACCCAATATAATGGCCTGGAGGTGAGATTGTAACTTGAAATATTACGGTCTTCTTTGTCCTAAATGGAATGTGTTATAAATCTATTTCAGCCCGTTATTCCTTGTTAGATAGCTTTCGGGAATCAAGTAGAAACATCAAACAGAAAAATACATTTCAAATAATGTTTTATTTATAATTAAAATACAGTAACAGATTCCTGCAAACAATTAGAAGGAAAGTAATGACAAAGAAAATACCATAATCTTTTTGATGTATGGGTAATTGAAGTTGAATCTTCATTTGGTGTCAGTTGGACTTACGAGTGTTTCAAATGTTAACACACATTTTTTAAATTATATTATTTTGATCATTTTTTTGTTTTTTTACATTTCATATTTGATTATTAATAGAAAACTAATTCTAGTGGTTGATTTCATAATGCATCAATACTTTATGATGGCTGTTAATTTGTTATGAATGAAAACATTTCAAACTTTCTTAGGAGAGTAAATTGGTAAATGTTTCCTTCATGAAATGCAATCTCTAATATAATCTTGGTTCTTCTGTAATTCAAACATTGAAAACTCATTGGAATGATGAACATACTTGGAATTCAACAATGTTCATGGCAGTTTCTTTTATTTCATGTACATCACATCCTTGCAAATTTATAAAGATCTGTGTATGTTTTATACTGTAATTCTCCTCCTTTTCTTACATTTGTGTAATTTATTTCTATTAATAATTACTGTCTCCGTTTTCCTTAAGTTTATAAAATATGTCACGGTGCTATGCACTTATTTTGAATATAATAATTTTCATTATGCGTTTATGGAGTTGCCATTGAATGAATGGAAAATTAAAGTAATCTGAAATGTGCTCCAAGGTCAGTAAATGTTTTTTAATTATTATTTAATTTAAATGCAAAACATAAAACTGCATGTACAACAATTAAAAATCTCCTTTGTGATATACTACACACTAGTATTAGTGAATGCTGATACATCAGTTATTAATTCATGGAAATCAATAATGCATTTATGAAAATGATACTTTTCTGAATACAAGTTCAGTATCCTGCTTTATAAAGTCATGTAATTCCAGGCTCTTAATGTGCTTAAAAAATTTTTGAACCAATAAGTTTGTTTTCCTTATATGATTTTCAATTTCATTCATGTCTATTGTTAGTTTGTTAAAGTATCCTTTCAATTCGTGTGTTTTGGCATTGTTTTGGTGAGAAACTACATTGCAAACTAATTGAAAATATTGTTTGTATTTTTTATTTAAAAGAAAGACATTCTTATAACTGAAGCTTAAATCCATTATTATGTAGTGTAATACCTGGGCTCTGAAAACTTGTCCATTGGTCCACCTCAATTATTATTGTTGTTGTTACTTTCTTTTGGGATGTAAAGTAGCCATCTAGAACCACACGGACATACATCTGCTCTTACCAAGGCTCAGTAACATTTATCCCATGGCAAATGTATGTGACTCATTTTTTTGGGGATCAGCATTATGCTGAATCCATGTTTTATCCCCAGGGTTTCTAGTCCTCAGAGGATGGAAGATGGAATTATGATGATAATGAAGGATAAATGGACAACCCACACATACATACATACAAAAACACACCCGAGGTGGGACTCAAATCCGTGTTCCTTCCGTTTGAGATTACCAAGGTACTACTGCCTTAGCATTCTCGGCTATCTGTATTGGCTGTTGATGTTGATGTTGTTGTTAATATTATTATTATTATTATTATTATTATTATTATTATTATTGTAATGGCTCACCACTCAGCCTTCTGAGAAATGTTTTATTTTATCTTATACTGTGGGACAGTGTTAAGAATGGAAAAGTATGAATGCTTATTGATATGGCATATCAATCATTTTATCAGGAAAAGAGGATGTGTTGTATTGTACCAGTTAGTAAATATTGGTGATGCATTTTATTTTATGCTTGTATTGTGATCTTTTGGATTATTCCTTGTTCCTATGGTTTTATTCAGAATGAAATCATACATTTATGTATTTGAACTGTATAATACTAGGACTTTTGGCGTCTCTTCATTCAACAAGCTCAAAATGAGGGAATTGTGAAAAAAGTCTTATACAGATGTGTAAATGTATTATTTTTCTGATGCAATTTCTATTGATAGGTAATGATGTATCAGTTTAAGTAAATCTTGCAGCATATTATTATATTTAGTAAACTTTGTGTGTATTATCTCAGTGCAGAAGAATTTAGAAATATTTGTTTGGTAGTTGTGCAATATTACAGTTTCACAAGTGTAATAATTTTGAACAAGTTGCAGATTATTTACTTGAAAAATGTTTTCTTGTACGTATGTTGATATTTTTTGCCACAAGTGATGTAACAATGTATATTTTGATACAGTTTGTTCATCTATTTGGGAGTGTGTGAGTGATTAGAATGTATCATAATGGACAGATGCCTTCTGTGAGTGGTGAAATACAGTTGGCATGATGAAACATTCATTTCTTGGTATATCATTGATTACATTCCCTGTCTAATATCATAAATATATTTATATTATTAATAACGTATTGAAAATTGTGTTTTAATTTTATTTTTTCTGACCTTTCTGTTGATTAAATGCTTTTCTACATCCTAATAGATGTCCTCATTTATTGAATATTCAATATATGGTTCTGATCAAAATCTGGTATGATATTTCACTTTGACAGTAAATATCAGCTGAGAAAGTTCATTTTGAATTAACAGGCAGCTCTAATATTTTCATCATATAAAAAAACATGAGATTATTAAGTCTAATTGATTTCTAAATTTTGGACTACACTTGACTCTGGTTGTAGTGAACTTCTTGGGACTAACATTTTTGGTTCACTATATGAGGTTCACTATATCCGATGATATCTAAATTAAATTGAATTTCTCCATAACGATTGGTTTTTATTAATAAATATTCATAGCAAAATGCATTAACAGCATGAATCAAAAATTTCAATATCTTTTTTGACCTTAAAAAATCAATTATTTTCAGTTGTTTGCTTTGTACATTTTTCATTAATAATTTCTCTAGATACTTCTCCAGAGTTTGTGCTCTCTCTATATTTGATTCTGCATTGTTTTGAGTGTCCAAGTATCGTAATGCAGTCTTGACACCCTTCAATGCCTCTTACACTGTTGGAACACAATCCTACTATCCGAAAGCCCTTTTACTTACCTAAATTTCCAGGACGTTGTATTTCTTACGTCCACTATAGCCGAGGTTCAGGTTCACTATAACCGAATCTTCTTATGCTCGTTTGTAATGTCAGTGAAACTGGACCAGTGACTTAAGTTCTGGTCTAAAAGGTGTAAGTCATTGTTATTAAAATTCATGAATTAATCTTCCTGAAATACCTTTTATGAATCAAATTGAAAAAAAATAATTTCACTCATGGCAGGAAAGTACACAAGTATTACTACTCAGAGGAAAGTTTGTTAAGAATGTTTTTCCCTTACCAACTTCACATAAAGAAGTAGTGAAGTAGTAGTAGAAGAACTCAATTTCCTTTCTCATGATACTTTTAGTAGTTTATAATTATGGCTGAGAAGTTTATGAAAGTTTTAGCTCCAAAATACGTAGGCAATTATGCTACAAAAACATTGGGAAAAAATGCACAGAAATTTTTAATTGTTTTGTTACAATAATATGTATTTCGCAATGATGTTCACATCTTTTTGCCACCCAGAGAAGGAGAATATGTGCAAATTAAAAATGTATTATGTACTTTAGCAAGTTTTATTTTTCAGCAAGAACATGAAATACAAAAATTTTGATCATATTT
This sequence comes from Gryllus longicercus, assembly GCA_038098605.1. Classification (NCBI taxonomy): domain Eukaryota; kingdom Metazoa; phylum Arthropoda; class Insecta; order Orthoptera; family Gryllidae; genus Gryllus; species Gryllus longicercus. Next base: position 332,077 of record JAZDUA010000266.1, on the reverse strand, counting down.
TCTGGTTTTTAGAAATTGCCTTCTATCAGACTATTGTCTTGTATCACAAAAAAAGGCCTTTCGGCGATACATGATGTGATGGATGCCTATTTTGGAACATTTGTGCTAAATAAGGCCGGTCTATGCTCTGAAAGGTAGATATTTACCTACCTTTAGGTACGTAGGTATTTATCTGAGAATGTATTTTCTCTTTTGAAAATCGTTGTCCCATTGTATCTTTTACCCATTCTATATTTCCGCAATAACTCACCAAACTATTTCACTATTCCTGGCCATTAGCCTCTAAAGGTTTTCATGAACATGTGCTTCAATTATTAAAGAACTTTATGCTTTGCAGATTAAGATCTACAGCAGGCTCTCGGATCCATTCCCAGTCAGCAAAGGTCTTCGTCAGGGTTGCTGTCTTTCCCCAACACTGTTTAAAATATATCTGCATCAAATTTTACAGCAGTGGGAGAAACAATGCAGAGTAATGGGAATGATGATCAGAGAGGATAAATTGTTTACGTTATATTTTGCCGATGACCAGGTAGTAATTGCAGAAGATGCAGACGATTTGAGTTTCATGATCCATACACTCAATGAACACTTTTTAAAAGCAGGACTTAATATTAATATGGACAAATCTGAATACCTGGCAGTTGGTAAAAATGAAATAGAAGATCTTCTTGTGGAAAATGGAGGAAAAATGAAAGGGGTAAACAAATATAAATACCTTGGTATACTTTTTAACAATAAGGGAAATAGCCAATTGAGTGACGAATAAGCTTGGGGAGAAATGTGACACGAAGTATAAACTCTGTCTTATGGAACAAAACCATCACTAACACTACTAAAAGACGTCTTTATGTCTTTACTCCTAGCTACTGCAAAGCATTTATATAACCTTTAAAACATGCACTCTATTCAAAATCTTTTCAATCTCAGATTCATTATTTTTTTTGTCATGAAATATGGAGATTTTTTGGAGGCAGATATAATCATTAACAAAAAAAGTGTGATGGAATGAATTTTCTTGCTGTAATTATAATATTGTCACTTGCATCATGAAAACATATCAACCATCTATTGAAAAACTCTCCTCATGAATTAAAATGTGGTGAAATTGAATTTTCAGTTTCTGATATTTTTTTTAAGGTTTGAATGAAAATTGGACCTATACCATACATAATGGTGCATTTTGCTCTTCAAGCTAAAAAACAAAACTTGTGGTGCTGAAATATCACCATATCACATTCTTTCTCACATGAATTCTAACTTTTGAAATTTTCGAAAATTCAGCAACTTCAATGAAAATGAGACCTACACATATCTTTTAAGCTTGCTTTGTCCTATCCATGGGGGTGGGGGGAAATTTAAAGAAAAATTTGGAGCATTTTTTTAAATTTTTTTTTTTAATAATTTGGAGTAATTACACAAAAGCTACTTGTTTTCTCAAATAAGTGTTCATAGAGTTTTTTAAAGAAATTATTTGTAGGATAGATTTTCTTAAAGAAAAATTCTCTATCATAATATCGTTGTTTTGTGATGTTAACTTTTTTGAATTTTCCAAATTCGGAGACTTAGCCGGAAATGGGACTAGCACCAATTTTTACCATTCTTTGATATATAAGGGGAGAAAATTTGAAGAAAAATTGGAGCCTTTTTGAGAAAATATTGTTTAAAAATTGCCTATATTTCACGTTAAATTACGCGAAAACGTCTCGTATTTTTGAAAAATTGTACATGACCTTGTTTGAAGACCTGTCTTTTGAAGAACCGATTTCATTGAGGGAAAATATCCTTTATCTTCAATATTGGAGTTGTAGAAAAACGCAGAGAAAATGTTTGAACTTTTGCAACTTTCGAAATATCAGGAATTTCAACGAAAATGAGACCTGCAACTGAGGTACAATACTTGTTTCAAGCCGTTGAGAATTATACATTATTATTTTCCTTTATAAAATTAATCGAATAATGAAAAAATGTCATTCACGTGATCCCTGCTAGCCTCTCATTGAGCTTGGAATCTTATCACTGCCTTGCCTATATATTTACGAATCTATAATATTTGTCAAAAGTGACTGCAATGCTGAACGGTGGGAACATATTTTCATGCAATACTGATATTTATAATTACAACACATGTCGTAAAAATCACGTTCATCAACTGACAGTATCAACAGCTCACTATCAGAAATCCACATACATGTACGTTACTTTACAACGTATTGCTAGATGACATTAAACAATTGAAGTCGGTTCACAAATTTAACTTCAAGGTAAAATCTTTTCTGCTGCATAACTCTTTCCATACAATTAAATACTATACTAATTATCAAAAATAAAACTGTTTATTTTAACAAAACAGTGATATATATAGAATTAGTTTACATTTGTATTGTAAAACTTTTTTAAAAAGACCTAATATGTTTGTAACAGATAATGTACTTAAGCTTCCGGGTCAATGACACCCAACTCGATCAGGTTTTTGTCCAGTTTCCCTGACTCATTGAGCAAATACTGAGATGGCCCCTTGTTTTGCTTCAAGATGTAAATGTAACTTCACTATGCGCACGTTTTGTTGAACTCTGTTTTTGCGGTAGGTAGGTGTAAGGTAAGGGCGAGGTATTATTTTGTTAGCAATGCATAAAAATCACATTTGCAATTCGTTTACCGATGCAAGTAAGCTTTCTATAACTCGGAAACAAAATTGTCTATTTTTCTTCAAGTATTGCAAATCGATTTTTTTAAATTATTTTTTTTATTTATTTTAAACTTTTACCCATCTTTCAACTATTTATAGTTAACATGACGGGAAGGGATTCTGGAATTCAAGAAAATATGCGCAGATAATCCTCTCCCGCATACGTCACATACAGTTTTTTACTGTTTTTTGCCTAAATAAATTTAAATCTTTTAGAGGCTTGGTATACTCTCTAGTTGTGTAGAAATAGTTATATGGAGGGGAAAAAATCTTCCTGTTCAATTGCTGGAAAACGCACACTCATAGTGAGCTGGCACGTCACATCATAAACTTGAGTCCCACGCGATCTCCGGTCATAAACCGACATCTTGCATCTTCCTTAATTTCTCCACCCCTATTTCAAACCCCCCTGTTTCTCCTCTGAACCTACTCTAGTTCTTCCCATTCCCAGTACCAATTTCTTTCCACCTGACGCCCCAATATCTCCCTGCTGGGACACGTTACCATCTTGACCCCGCACTCGGGGTAAAAATGGAATAAATATATACTTACTACTGACAGATGCAGCAGAAACACATCCCTGTTGGTACTTGCAAAAGATTCACATCCTGCGCCATAACGACCAATCCTTTTCAGATAAAACTGAATAATAAAATAAAATTGGTTCACGGGATTAGTGATTGTGATCTTCATCAGTGCTAGAGTATAAAAAATGAACAGTGCATGCGAACAACACCACGTATTAGAGGATTTTTTTAAATTTTGTAATCGGATTTATTCACTTTTTTGTTACTGGGGGCATGTAATAAGAGTTTTTCTGCCGAAAATTCGCCGTTTTTTCGCGCAGCATTACAAAACTTTCTCTCTACTCCGTAAATATATTTTCGGATAGTCATTGAAACGAATAAAATCGTATCGCAGCATGAGCTCTGTTTAGCCTGCGTCATTCTACAGAATCTGTAATATGGCACATTCGACCAAAACCCTTCGAATGAAAAAAACTATCTTAATTTACCGACCTCACCGACTCACAGTATGCTATTTACATAGTATCCTTAGCATGGGGAAACAACTAGAGAGCGTATTTTGCATATTTTTGTCCGTAGCTTCAGTTCAATGTCATGTGAAATTTCTTGACATTTGGTAAGAATATGATTCTTTCTAAAGTAATATGTTAGTGCATATTTGGCCGATTTTTCCTGATGGGTGCATATTTTGCATATTTCGTTATGTAAATTCCATCTATTGACATCTGTATTATAGAATGAAAAATATAATACTCTAATCCTTCGTCGTTTTGTAGCTCTCAATTCAACGCTTTTAATACCAAATTATTACTATTTTGAATTTAAAATCATACTGTATTCATGAAATATTAAACCTAATATCTGAATTTTATTAAAAGCGTTTTACGATAGATAATTTACCTATATATATATTATATATATATATATATATATATATATATATATATATATATATATATATATATAAATATATAAAAGAAAGTCGTGTTAGTTACACCACTTATAACTCAAGAACGGCAGAACAGATTTGGCTGAAAATTGGTAGGGAGGTAGCTTAGAGCCAGGAGACGGACATAGGATACTTTTTATCCCGTTCGACAGCGTTCCCGTGTGACTTGACATGAAACGTCAGTCACTATAAAACGTGGTATAACAAAAAAGAATCAGACTTGGAATAACAAAACGCAAATGACAGCTATGTAATTGACGTAAAATGACAGCTATGTAATGACGTATGGATGACAATTTGATATTTGTAAGAAATCAATATTAAAACTTTTTCTATTAAATAAATAATTAACAAGTGGATTGAAGTGAAGTGAAGTTTAATTAATAATGCCGCGACCAAGACGATCGAATCTTTCCCGACAAAGCCGTAATGCAAGAAGAATACAAAATACTGCAAATGAAAGGACTGAAGAAGAACAAGAAATTGCACGTGAACAGCGCCGTGATAGTATGGCTCGACTTCGTGCTTCTCAATCACGAGAGCAAAGTGAAGCAGCCCGTGAAACAGCTCGGTTGGCAATGCAGAATCGTCGAGCGAACAACAGAAGGCAACAAATAGATAATTTGCGACGCAGAACAAGATATTTAGCTGATTTGAATCGAGCAGCGTTTCGATACGATTGCAGCAATGATTACAGCTTGCATTCTAGCGTTTGCATTGGGCAAATGGACGTTGTTTGCGAGTATTGTGGTGCATTAAAGTTTTCCGGAGAAACGCCTGGATTATGCTGCCTTAATGGTAAAGTGAAATTGCCAGTGTTGACTCCGCCTCATGAGCCATTGTATTCATTGCTTTGTGGCGCAACACAAGAATCACGCCACTTTCTTGCAAATACTCGAAAATACAATAGTTGTTTCCAAATGACGTCATTTGGGGCAGACATTATCGAAGAAGGAGGATTTAATCCGACATTTAAGGTATTTATTTTTGTATTTACATAGAATGTAGTTAAAGAATAACTTAATTTATCTATTGGTATGTATTATATTTGCTAATACTGAACTCTACTCTCCCACAGAAAAAGTGTTTATAACCCAGTTAATACTGTCTGGTTTTTATTTTGTAGATACAAGGACAGATTCACCATCGAATTGGATCATTACTACCTTTCGAAGATACACAGAATAAATTTTTACAAATATATTTCATGGGCAACATGGAAGAACAACTTGATCGACGCCTAGGGATCAATGCAGGAATGAAGCGAGCAATTATTCAAGACTTGCAGTGTCTGCTTCATGAACATCATGCGTTGGTCAGGTTGTTTAAGAGTGCTTTAGAGCGCATGCCAAATGATGACTATAAAGTTGTCATCAAAGCAGATAAACGACCATCTGGAACACACGAACGCACATTTAATGCTCCAACAGTAGACGAAGTTGCCATCCTGATTGTTGGTGAACAATTGGAAAAACGCGATATTGTGCTTACACGTCGCGATACTGGGCAACTGCAACAAATATCTCAAACTCATCGATCATATGACGCATTGCAATACCCACTGATGTTTTGGCAAGGAGAAGATGGGTATTATTTTAATATTAAAATGATAAATCCATTGAATGGTAAAGTATCAGTATCTTAATAATGGTTAATGTCTGTATTATTTGTCTTTGAAATGGTTAATTATCAAATTTTTAATTTCAGGTGAAGAAACTACAAAGAAAGTTAGCTCAATGAATTATTATGCATATCGTTTGATGATTCGTCAAAATGCTGACAACTATTTGCTGCGGTTTCGTCGATTGTTTCAGCAGTATTGCGTTGACATGTATGTAAAAATAGAAACGGAACGTTTAACATTTATTAGGTTGAACCAAGCCAAACTGCGTTCTGAGGAGTACATCCATTTACGTGATGCAGTTAGTACTGAAGGAAATGCAGCTAATATTGGTCGATTAACTATTCTGCCGGCGACGTACATTGGTAGCCCACGTCATATGCATGAATATGCACAAGATGCAATGACATATGTTCGTCATTACGGCCGGCCAGATCTCTTTATTACTTTTACCTGTAATCCAAAATGGATAGAAATTACTCAATTGCTGCTTCCCGGACAAACATCAAATGATAGACACGACATCACAGCACGTATATTCAGGCAAAAAATTCGGTCCCTGATGAACTTTATTGTTAAACAACGCGTCTTTGGAGATACTCGATGCTGGATGTATTCAATCGAATGGCAAAAGCGAGGCCTGCCGCACGCACACATTCTTATTTGGTTAGTGGAAAGAATTCAGCCTGACCAAATAGATGATATCATATGTGCCGAGATTCCTGATCATGAAGTCGATCCAGACCTACATGATGTTGTTACTACTAATATGATTCATGGACCGTGTGGTGCCATCAATCCCCAATCACCTTGCATGGTCGATGGAAAGTGCTCTAAACGATATCCACGGAAATTAACGGCGGAGACTGTCACTGGCAACGATGGGTATCCGCTGTATCGGCGTCGATCACCAGATGACAACGGTCGAACTGTCACAACGAAAGTGAAAAGAATGGATTTCGTTGTCGACAACAGTTGGATTGTTCCATATTCGCCACTTATTTCTAAAACGTTCAAGACACATTGCAACGTTGAATACTGCAATTCAGTTAAGTCCATAAAATATATTTGCAAATATGTCACGAAAGGCAGTGATATGGCGGTTTTTGGATTGCAATCCTCAAATACCAACGATGAAATTTCACGCTATCAAGTTGGTCGTTATGTGAACTGTAATGAAGCGATTTGGCGTATATTCGCATTTCCAATTCACGAACGTCATCCTACTGTTATACATTTGGCGGTGCATCTGGAGAATGGTCAACGAGTATATTTCACGGCTTCGAATGCTACGCAACGTGCTGAAACACCTCCAGCAACTACATTGACCAGTTTTTTTGCAATCTGCCAAAGCGATCAGTTTGCACGAACTTTGCTTTACTCGGAGATGCCACGTTATTATACTTGGAATGCTTCATCCAAGAATTTTCAAAGACGGAAGCAAGGTGATGCGGTTCCTGGGTATCCAGATGTGCGTTCTACTGATGCTCTTGGTCGTATGTATACAGTTCATCCAAAGAATGATGAATGTTTCTATTTGCGGTTGTTGCTGGTAAATGTGCGTGGGCCAACTTCATTTGAGACACTACGAACTGTTAATGGTGTAATATTCCCAACATATCGTGCTGCATGTGAAGAATTGAACTTATTAAAAAACGATACCCATTGGGATACGACAATCGCTGAAGCCATTATCTCTGCATCTCCAAGTCAGATACGCACATTATTCGCTATCATAATTTCGACATGTTTTCCATCAAACCCATGTAACCTGTGGCACAAATACAAGGATAGTATGTCAGAAGATATTTTACATCAAAGTCGTGTCAGTTCCAGAAATCACGATATTGAGATGAATGAGGAGATACATAATCGTGCTTTACTCTTGATCGAAGATATGTGTTACCTCATGTGCGGTAATTTATTAATCAGGTTAGGAATGCCAGCACCAAATCGTGAAATGAATGACGCATTTAATCGAGAATTGGAACGGGAACGTGAATATGATCACCAGGAATTAGATTTAGTAGTTCAAAGGAATGTACCCCTGTTGAATTACCAACAAAAGGAAGTTTATGATACTTTAATGAAGGCAATCGCTGATGAAAATGGTGGTTTATATTTCCTAGATGCCCCTGGTGGAACTGGCAAGACATTCCTTATGTCATTAGTTTTAGCAACTGTTCGGGCGAGATCCAACATAGCGGTTGCAGTTGCTTCTTCTGGAATAGCAGCCACATTGTTAGAAGGATGCCGTACGGCTCATTCAGCATTCAAATTACCGTTAAATCTTCAAACTATTGAAGAACCAACGTGTAATATTGCAAAACACTCAGCAATGGCCAAAGTTTTAGCGGCATCGAAAATCATCATCTGGGACGAATGCACAATGGCGCATAAACGTGCATTAGAAGCACTTAACCGAACATTAAAAGATTTACGCAATGACTCGAGATGTTTTGGAGGAGCAATGATTTTACTGTCTGGCGATTTCCGCCAAATACTGCCAGTAATTCCAAGATCTACGGCTGCCGATGAAATAAACGCTTGCCTCAAATCGTCAAATCTATGGCGCTATGTGAAGAAACTGCAGCTGACAACAAACATGAGAGTTACATTGCTTAATGATACATCTGCTGAAGATTTCTCGGAGCAATTGCTGACTATCGGTAATGATCAAGTACCTGTCGATGAATCGAGCGGATTAATATCATTTCCAAATAATTTCTGTAATTTTGTCTCATCAAAAGACGAACTTATCAACAATGTATTTCCAAATATTATTTCTAACTACAAAAATAATGAATGGTTGAGTGAGCGAGCAATTTTAGCGGCTAAGAATAAAGATGTAGATGACCTGAACTACATAATTCAAAATAAGATCATTGGAACAATGCATTCATTCAAATCTATTGACTGCGTCACAAATGAAGATGAAGCCACCAACTATCCAATTGAATTTTTAAACTCTTTGGACGTGCCTGGCTTACCACCGCACAATTTACGCCTAAAGGTTGGCTCCGTAGTAATCATGCTTCGAAACATAAACCAACCAAAACTGTGCAACGGTACGCGTTTGGTGGTTAGTAAATTGATGAACAATGTAATTTACGCTACGATAATGATAGGAAAATTCAAAGGTGAGGAAGTTCTCATTCCGAGGATCCCGATGATCCCAACCGATATTACGTTTGAATTTAAAAGACTTCAATTTCCGATACGTCTTGCATTTGCCATGACCATCAACAAATCACAAGGCCAATCCTTAAAAGTTTGTGGTTTAAATCTAGAACATTCATGTTTTTCCCATGGTCAATTATACGTGGCATGTTCACGGGTCGGAAGACCATCTGCGTTGTTTGTTTTTGCGCCTGATAATAAAACAAAAAATGTCGTGTATCACAAAGTACTTAAGTGAAGAGCAACCTATGTACTAAAATACAGAAATAATAATGAATGATTAATGTAGTTATTTAATTTTTTTGTATTTTTTCCAATAAAAAAACACAATCTGCTTATTTATTGCCATTAAGGCGGAACAAAGTTCGCCGGGTCAGCTAGTATATGTATATATATATATATATATATATATATATATATATATATATATATATATATATATATATATATATAAGGTCAGGTTATGACTCAAGAACGGCTGGACCAATTTTAATTATCTCTGATTTGTTGGATTTATCTCCGCCCCGAATAGCAAAAATATACTAGATGCCTCTGTAGAACAAAACTAAATATTCATGTCGAATGCAACCCCCAATACACATGGTAATAAATATATATATATATATATATATATATATATATATATATATATCGTTAAATAACTCCTAAACAAAGCGTTCTAGGACATTATAATCTAAGATTTTGGGGCCAAAGACTTCAAAAAACGTTTATCCCACCGTAATCTACATGATATATTTTTGAACATTCTATTACATTATTCGGGGGGAGATGAAGGGCAGCACAACGTCTGCCTGTGTCTGCTAGTGTGTGTGCGTGTGTGTGTGTGTGTGCGTGTGTGTGCGTGTGTGTGTGCGTGCGCGCGTGTGTGTTCAAATTCTAAGATCCCTTCGTTTCCCTTAGCGCGCGCTAGGAGGGGAAGCGCTACGTGACTTTGTGTGGCGGACTGTTGCATTCAAAATGTCCGTTAAACACTAGTCGCAAAAAATAAAAATTACTTAAAGAAATCTAACATCTGACAATATGTATATCATTGGATTTGTCTTTTTACGCTCGTCATGATATACTGAAAAAAATATGTATAGTTCTATTTGAAAATACAAAGTAACCTCAAATATCTCGTAAAATACGAGTGATAAAATAGAAATGAATAAATGTGTCTATTAGCCCCATTCTCGTATGTACTTCCGTGAAAACTGCATTGCAATAACTTCAACTATTCAAAAGTTATAGGAGGTGCTAAAGTTATGTGACTCACTTAGAGGTGGTATAAAAGCATACAAATCCCCCCCCCCCCCCAAATAAAATCTTCTCTGAATTTGCCCATGCATAAAATAATACGTTTATATGTAGTTTATTTACTAAACGTAAAATAAAATTATTCATAGAATACCTGCAAGAATTGTGGACTTGATACAAATGACAAGTATACCTACTAATTTATTTTCTGTGACTCTTTCATTTTACTTCAACAGGTGCTTTACTCTCAAAAAATAAATTAAACATTTCACGAAAAAGCAATTCTTGGATAACACGAGGAATTAGAATATATTAAGAGCGTAGGCTTCCGCTGCCGGAATCAGTATTTATCTCCGGAAAGCCAAGTAGAACATCTTGTAAAAAAACAACGAATTCTTTATTTCAATTCTAAATATCATAACGTATCTCATGATTTCCAACCAGTGGCGGCTCGTCCAGGTTGTAGCATGTTTGCGATACATCCGAAAAATGTCGCCATTATACAAGTATATAGGAATTATATAATGACATTTGTCATTCATTATCACTCTCGCATCAGCTCTTGCCATGCTTTCCATCGAGCGTGACTTCCTTAACCAAACAGCAGACTTTAATGAAAGAGTTAATACAAAATTTAATAAGAGCAAGGAAAGGCGTGCCCACTTATTTTACAAATACAGTGGCTCACATTAATATTTGGACAGCCACAAATACAGAAGGCGTTTCTTGTTTGACTGTAATTTTTCGCACGCGCGCGGAAGTTACATGTGAGGAAATGCATAGGAATTGTATTATTAGGATAATGTATGCAATGACGTATGAATAACGACAAACGATGCTCAATCGGAACGGCGTTTATTTAGCGAACTTTGGAATACACAGCTTGAGTAGGAGACGAGCGTACCACGTTCGTCACCGCGTGTCCGGCGTCCAGCGTCTGTCTGTCGAGTGGCCTGTAGTCAGGCCGTCGCGGTAGTTTCTGGCGCGCTCGCAAGGTGGCGCCGTTTGTCTATCATACAAGATTAATACAAAGAAAATGTTTCTGATGCGTAACATATGTTTCATAAACACGGATATATGTGTGAATATGAAAGAATACAAAGTCACATTAATATTCGGACACTTAATGGAAAATTTGCTTTAAACCCCTTGCCACTCTTCCAGATAGCGCGAAAAGCGCACCATCGCCTACCCAGGTCCAACGAAACTATGCAGCCAGTCGCTGTAAACATTTCCGCCCAGAAACACCTCTTGCAATAGGGCGCAAGGGAAAGAACTCGATGTTCGAGCAGAGGCAGCTTGTGGTTTTCCACCACGCAAAGGGACGCTCCTGCAGGGCGATCACAATCTTTGACTCATGAGCAAGAGCACGGTGCACGATATCATTAAGAGATTTGAGAAAGAAGACAATTGAATCTAAACCGCAACAAGGACAACGTAAAAAGATCCGCGAAAGAAAGCAGCGTGCAATTTTGAGGACAATACGAGAAAATCCGAAGGTGAGTGCCGTCCAGCTGACAGCGGAACTGCACGAAGCGTCAAGGACATCTGTGTACCCCGAAACAGTGCGCAGAGTAATTAGAAATGCCGGGTTTCATGGCAGAGCGGCCAGGAAGGAAAACTTATCGTTGCTGGGAATAGAGCTAAACAACTTCAGTCTGCAAAGGAATATGTGACAAAATCAGAGTAGTGGTGGCGTGAGGTAATTTTTGAAGATGAGAAAATATTTTTGGCAATGACAGTAGAAAAATGATATGGCGCAAAACAAATACAAAATTGTATCATAAAAACATTGTGTCAACTGTGAAACACGGAGGTGGACACATAATGGTGTGGGGCTGCATATCAGCTGCTGGTGTGGGGGAGCCGGAGTTTATCAAAGACACAATGGACAAACATCAGCATCTCAACATACTGGAAGAGAATCTACACAAATCTGTTGACACACTAGGCATCAGGAACTCGTTTAAATTTTAACAAGATAACAACCCGAAACACAAATCGTATTTAGTGCGAGAATGGTACAATTGCTCAATAGTGCTGGAAACGCCGCTTCAGTCTTCTGACCTCAATGGAGTCGAGAATTTATGGTATGAATCGGAATGTACACTCAGGAGAATCCCAATTACTGAAGTCCCATCTGCAAGAGAGAATCAAGGAAGAATGGGCACAAATTGGACAACAGTACCTGAAGATAATTATTGGTTCAATGCTAAAGCGATTGCAGCAAGTCATTAACAACAATTGTTATGCTACAAAGTATTAATTTTATTTTTGTTTTGTTTATACTGTTATGCATTAATAAAGGAACAATTATGTTTCACTTTCTTGTTTATATTTCTTTCCTACATCCGCCAAAATATCGCAGAACTTACGATTTCTGGAGTATCTCTGGGTGTCCGAATATTATAGTGAGCCACTGTAGGTAAGTAGACATGTTCTTAATTTAAATAAATTTAAATAATGATAACTAATGTGGAAATAAGAATGTCTCGAAGAAAAATGTGAAATTTTAAGTTCAGTGTATTTTTGAAAAGTACATATAAATTCATTGTTTACCAGTCTCAGCATCAAAGACCCCCCCCTTTAATGCCATTATTCTGTAAACTACCAACTTTTGAGGGCACGAGCCGCCACTGTTTCCAACTCTACTTCCAAAAATAAAAAATCATTGTTAAGGAAAGTCATAAGGCAGGCTAAAATCATGAAACACGATCAAGATATTTTAAACTGAAATATCAAAACAAAAGCAATGTGGAATGTAGTTACAAATACGAACGACTCAACTCGGAACCTTGTGGAGAATGTTGTTTCAAAAGATAATGATAGAGAGTTAAACGAACTGGCAACAGGGGCCTGTTTCTACAACAAATATTTTTCGATCTCAAGAAAGATCTAAATCTACAAAATTCAATAACAGACGTTTCCCGAAATTTTTTGATACGACGTTTGTTTCCGAAACTTCTTCCTAAGAAAATCTCAAAATAATCGTTAAAAAAATATTCGTCGAATTTAGATTAATTTTCTGGCTGATAAAGGCGTGTGCTCCTGCCATTATACAACAGTTAATACACAAATATATTGCATCTTTAAGCTCCTGAACATTTCGAGATATTTTTAAAACAGTTAAGATTAAATCGTTCTTCAAAAAAGGCAACAAATATGAAATTCAATTTTCCTTTTGTCAGTTTTCTCAAAATTATTAGAATGACTTCTACGTATGAATGAATGGGAACATTTCTCAGTAAATACATTGTCGGATTGCCAACATGGGTTTATAAAATCAAAATCTCCGGAAACAGTCATATTTTCTTTTCTTAATGTATCAAATGAAGAACCACATTATTTACTTACCTTTCCGGTACTTAAGTTACTTGTCAATTAAGCACAGGGTTAAATTTCCCCTTCTACTATACGTAAACGAAAAGCTCTAGGCGATTCGAGGCGGAACAGTTCTCTTTGCTGAGGGTACGAATATTATTTGCAATAACGAAACAGTAACTAATATAATGTCGGATGTTTCAAACTGGTTCCCAAATAACAAATTAATAATAAACGAAGTGAAAAGGGTTTCAATACAGTTTTCCATTTCAAATAAACAATTGTATATTTCGTTGAAAATGAATGAAGCGCAAGTGACTGATGTTAAAGGAACATTTCTGGGTCACTTAATTTAGTCAACCCTCAAATGGAACGTCGATTTAAATGAACTGAACACAAAATTGTTTGTTAGGCTTCGCGTTCAGTACTCTATCAAATTCAGTCTTCATACTACTTGCTGTGAATATTTCGCGAAAGTTCATACCCGTCTCAGATGCAGCATAATGTTCTTGGAAAACACATCCTATAGCTCCCGGAATTCTTGAGTACAGAAAGGAATTGTACGAATAATAATCAAATCCCGCCCACGTGTTTCTTGAAAGCCTCTTTTTATTAAGCCAAAAATTCTACCATTACCTTGCCTCTTGCTTTGCGAATCACTGTTTTTTGTCAAAAATGATTTTCTTAGGGATGGGAACATATTTTTGGCGAATATCGATGTGCCGAGGTAGTTATATTCGCCAGGAATCGGCACTAACAGCTCATTACAAAAAATGTACGTACAATACATGTACACTATTTTACAACACATCGTCAGATGACATTGAACGATTATAATCGATTAACAATTTCAAGTGCAAGTAAATACCTTTCTGTTGCATAATTGTTTCTATACATACAATTACAAACTATACCGAGTGCCAAAAAATAAAGTAATATTGATTTTAACAATGATGCTTAATGTATTAGTTATCATTTGAAGCTGATTTGCCTTTAAAAATTGTTTTAATTACATGGAAGCGAATATTTTCTTTTCAACTTTTGCCAAAAGCGCTCTTTTCACCAGTATTCATGAAACAACTTGTGTGTGGGTAAGGGTAGATTTCCTAGAATTTATGGCGACGTGCCCAGAATATATTTTTTCTCATAGTACGTCACACAGGTTATTACTGATTTTGACGTTAAATAAATAAAAAGTCCCCGTGCTGTTCGGATGTGAACTGGTCTACGCCAGTGCTGTAGATTTGCACGGGACTTCCCATCCAACGAAGCGTGACGAGCGTGTTAGGGTCATTCCTTTTTACTTTCCCGTATATGTGGAGTAATATACGTAGTATAGAAAGTTATGTAATGCTGCGAAAAATCGATTTCGAGATTTCAACCGAAATACACATTTTGGGGTCCTCAGACACTTTGTAAACACTATTGTGTTTGTGAGTTAATGTGCTTTAAATGAAGTTTTTCGAAAACTCAAAAATGTTCTGTGAAAAAGTGCTTCAAATTTCGAATTTACAGTAGGGCTTAAGCGCCATTTTCTTAAAAACGGGAAGAGGTTTTACTGTTCTTTAATATTCATAAAATAATACTTCCTTTCTATTATTAGGAAACCGAAAAGTTAAGATTTTTTTAAAAAAATGTACCTTGGGTGGCGTTAGATGGCAATTGGCAAGAGAATGTGGTAAGTTCATATAGCTGGCCGAGACCAAAGGAAATAGAAAACCAATACGGGAAAGTCTGTGCCATTCTTTAGCACCAATAGTTCTTAAGTATATTAATGATACTGGTACCGAAATTTGATCGACAATCAGACTTTCGCGAATGACTGCATCATCGAAAAATTACAGACAAATTCGACATTACACAAAATTCCTGAGGTACGTAGTTGTAAATATCTGGCTGTAATAATTCGAAGCGACCTCAGCTGGGCTGATCACGCAACCACAGAGAAAGCTTGGGAAGCTCTTCATTTTGTTATGCGCATTTTTTTATATATTTTATTAGCTAACTGTCCATCCCATTAAGGGCACGGGCCTCCTGCTTGAGCAGGGAATTATTAAAACTTCTTTCATGAAGTGAGAGGATGATATGGGGTGAAAAGACGATCACAAATACGTCCATGCCCAAGGCGGGATTCCAACCCGCGATCCTTCGATCCGAGATCGCCAGGAAACTGCTGCCTTAGCGATCTCGTCTACCCGAAATGGCATGCGCATATTACGAAAAGCTAACTGTAACATGAAAATGTAGGCTTACATATTTTTGATTCGTCCCATAATGGAATGCTGAGTAGCTTTCTGGAATCCTCAAAAGGAAGGTCAGGTTAAAGGATTAAACAGAGTGCAGAAAAAAGCGGTTGCATTCACGAATACAAACAACGGGACAAATGTCAAATAGGAAACTATATTTACAAGTAGAGAAGCAACACGACTGTATGCCTACAAGGCTTACACAAAACCACTGGCATCGAAAGCAATCAGTGGAAGACTTGCCTCCTGCCGAAAATACATTCACCTTCCTTTCGTTTTCCACTGCAATTCCAATTTTGAACTCTCCAATCTCATCACCTGAATCTACTTTGTTTCTAAACACCATAACATATCCGATTTCCATCTCCATTTCCGGAAATAATAATAATAATAATTTATCACTGCAAATAAGCTTATGCTCGCTGGCATTTAATGAAAAAGAAAGTACAGAAATATGTTTAAAAGAAATAATACATACAAATATTAAAAAAGATAAATAATAAAAATAAACAAATCTACTACTTTGTTCCCATCTCTTCACTTCACAGCATGTTTTTGTAACCAGTAATTTATATATATTAACGACAAGTATCACTGGCGGATCCAGGCTGGGCCATGCCCCCCTCCCAAAAAGACCTAGGGATTTCGTTTACCATCATTTATTTGGCAAAATTGATTTAAATATTTGTTCGAATTCTGTAATTATTTAAACAATATTGTACTGTATATCTACAGTGCATAAATAATATACAATATAATAACAAATGTTTATGATATAATAAAAATTTACCCACCCCCAAATGATCGGCTGGATCCGCCACTGCTTTACATGAAGCCCTAACAAAAGTTTCTCAAAAAATGGCTCCAAATTTTGATTGATTTTGTCTTGGATAACGTAAAGAACGCTTAAGAGAATGTTGCCGGTCTCATTTTCGTTAAAATCCTTTATTTTTCGAAAATTGCGAGAGTTCATAGTTTTTTGGCGTTTCCTACAACTACAATATTGAATTGAAGCCTTATTTTACGTGGCGAGACTCGGGCCATCAGGCCCGCTCTTCCGTCTGACCACGCTCCTTTCACCAACTATCGGAAAAATAAGGTATTTCTTGGGCGACGAACAGGCGATTTGAATTTAGCTCAGAGGCGTCATTTAGGCTTGAGGATCTTTTACATGCCAGTAAATCTACTAACATGGGACAGGCGGCTTTACTTCACCTCCGAAGGAAGGCGTACGAAGGATTTTTTCGCCCTTAAAAATGCACGGCTTCGATCGGGTTAACTCGGGCATAACAGCCCGATAAGCTAACCATTACACCATCGCCATCGCAAAGTTAAATTGAAGTCAGAAATTTTTTTCTTAATAAATTCTGTTTTTTAAACACATCGCGAAATACCGATACGTACAATTTTTCGAAGATAGTGGTTTTACCGTAATTTTAGGTAACCTTTAAACGCTTCCTTTCTTAAAAAATATACCTTTTGTATTGGCGTTTTTAGATTTTTGACTTAAATCAAATTTGTACTAAAAAATCAAATCTTTAGAAAAGGTCACACAAAAAAAAAAGTAGTTTGCATTAATTTAAAGCATAAATTACACAAAATTTATAAAATACTCAAAAACCGCTCCAAATTTTTTCTTTAAATTTTCCCCAGGGATAAAACTAGGGACGCTTAAAATAATGGCATACGTTTATTTTTCATTGAACTCTGAATTTTCGAAAATTGGGTGTTGGAAATAATGAGATATACATTTAGATTTTAATCACCAGCCCAAGTGAGTATAGCAGGGAGACTGAGTGGTGTAGCAGTGAAGTGCACATTTAATTCAAGGGACCCCGAGTCTTTCTTTCAGTTATTTTTTTTTTAATAGTTACAAATTGCGTTGTTATGCATATTGTTTGGAATATTGTACATTCTTTGCTAGGCCCCAGCCACTGTCAATTTTTCTTTTCTTTTTTGATTTTGCGATTTTTCTTTTGTAAAATTAAGTTGTTTTACATCTACATTCACCCACACATTATGTAACTTATAATTTATTGTATTTATAATTTTAATCACCCTTTAAATTGGATATAAAATGCACAATTTGTTGTGGTTTCATCACCAGCGATTGATAACTTTCTCAAACACACATTTCAAATTTTATCACCAAATAAGTTCACTTTGAAATGTTAACATCTCCAAGATATTACTATAATGAATCATCTTTTCAAAGAACTGAAGATCTGGACCCACTTTCATGAAATGGTGCAGGCTGGTGATGGTAATATAGGTGCTTGTTGAAGCAAAGCTCAAGATTCTTAATTAAATTCTGTTGAATAAAATCGAAACACCTTATTCGTGAAATCTATACATTATTTCCAAACTCACACTGAGAAAATTTCCTCCACACATCTTTATTAATTCAAAATAGTTGTGATACTGCTAACCTAACTGGACGATTTAAGTAACTATAATATGTGTTCGGCAACCACATCAAATCAATGTTCAAAAAAGTATGAAAATTAACTGAAAATCATTGTTTGAAAAAAAGTGGTTTGTATTACTTGTAAATGCTCAACACTAAAATTCCAAGAATTAAATTTTATGGAAAATCTATGCTTTACAACTTAATAATACAAAATTGTACATTGAATATATTTGACACTACATACCAACCATATATCATGGTTCCTGGATGAATTTCAGAGAATAGTAAAAAAATGACTAAATCCATACACAATTACAAATATGACAAAGAAAATTAAGTTTAGTTTTAAATCACTACAATATGAACCTGTACACACACTTATAACCACATACTGTATGTGTTTTTGGTCAAACTTGACAATTTTGTATCTCTCTTTAGAAAATTGTGAGTAAAATATTTTGGTAAAATCAACTTTATTGATCTTTGAAAAACAAAAACAAATTGTATTGGTATTTACAAACATGTTTTTAAATATGTTATATAATTTATAACAATGTATTTCAAATTATTAATAAACAAAATGTCTAGTCAGTCCATCAGTCTAATTCATAATTCCATGGCTACATTGTATAAGAAATCTCTCTTTCTTCAGTTCAGCACCATAAAATATTTATTTCTCTTTAGACATAAAATCCATACTCCCACAAAACAGTCCTGAACTAACTAGGCACATTTCAGGAAATTGAAAACAAAATTAAAGAATGTTTAAGAAATAGCAATGGTGGTTAACAAAGAATCACCAGAAGAACATCAGTGGTACAAGTAACTCTTAAATACTTATCTGAGCGTTAACCATTGAAGAAAATTTGATGAGAACATTTCACATGTAATAACCCTAGAATACTAACTATGCGTACTACAGTTTCATTAGTTACATTTCTGAAATTCACTGCCATTGAAAGTTGTGTGCCTGGCAGTGTTTGCTAAATAGTTTTGAGATGCCTGTGATAGTAAATTTTCTATTGATTGCATAAGGTTTTGGTGTAATCACTACACTATACTATCAACATATAATTTAATTCTATTCCATTTGTGTATAATACATGCATCCTTAGCTCTTGAATACTAGTGTTGAAGTTTATCGGTTGCTAGTGATGAGTAAAATTTACTCACTTCAGAAGTGAACAATTTCTAGAAGGGAAAGGTTGTAATTAATTATAATATCACTAGACAACTTTATTACAACACTCCAGAAATACTAATTAAACATTGAAGCAATTTTTAGACTACTGCTTAACAACTATTTTAAGCGACTAGCTATCAGTTTCCCACAGTATCAGGCACCTTAATACTAGAGTTGAGAGTACATTTTACTCATGGACCTCAAGGAACTTGCTTACTGTAAGAAAACAAATACAATAACACTGAAATTACATGAACATCTAATGAGTAAATATTCGACTTGGGGATGGACTCTCAGCCTCCCATGACAGGAATGCCACTAAGTAAATTTTACTCACCACTAGTATTCCAGGGTTAGTATTGGTGAACATCTCTCAACACATTTTACATAGATTCGGAATTCCTGTATACTAAAGAGAATTTCTGACAAAAATTTAGAATGCATATATTTTATATGAACGTAGTGTGTTGCTATACTTTCACAATGAAGGAAAAGATGAAATCAACAATAGGTAACAAATAAAACATCGTAGATGATTTTGATATGGAAGCTGGTTAATTAGAAATAAACGCGGATAACCTCAAGAAATTGTGAAATTTTGACAACAGTGAGCCTGATCTTCATTCTTGCATATGAAAACAAATTTCTCAGCCATGTCACTGTAATAATATTGCCTTTCTGATACTGTATTGCAATTGAGTTGATGAGGAGGAGGATTTTGTCATTGCTTTGTAAAGATGTTTATTAAGTAAATATTAAATGCAACACCAATTTATGTAAAACTCTATGACAAAATTTCCATTAAAACATTTATTGTGTATGTAAATTTGATGTAGAGTTAGTATTTAGCATGAGTAAATAAGCATTAGTATTCTAGGGTTAACAAGATTTTCTTGCACAGCTATTGAAATAAGGCACACACTGCATGCAGTAATCACAAGTGACTCTTACCAGTTAATATATTATTTTCAGTAATAAAATTTACTGTAAAGACAAATATTATTTTTAAAATTGCTACCTCAACTTTCCTTTGAAATTAAATATTTTACACAAACACACTTCAAGACCCCCTGAATGTTGTTAATAATAATAATAATTATTATTTTAATTTCCATGAAATTTATATCACCAATTAAGACATTTTGCTTTTAGTAAATGTCTGATTACCTTTAATCTTTTATCACATATTAACTGACGAGATAATTTAAAACTCAATTAGTATGTAAAAATGCTTCTTTAAAACAGAAACATGAAATGAAACACGGTCAACATATGCAACACTCACACTCGGCAGTACCATACTGTCACAATACAACACTTCAGTTAGAATTAATATAATAATTTTAGCTTGTTTACAGAGCATAATATGCACATTATCACCCCCCCCCCTGCCAAAAAAAGATGCTTGAACACTGAACCAGTCATCACCTATTGAGCATTAAAAAATAGATCACAATTTATTCCTTCCAATATTTAGAAGACATGCCTCTAAATATTTTTAATGCACACAGTAAATACAGACTGTGTTGTAATTTCATAAATGATTTCCAGCAGCTCCTCGCATTATTACTAGCCGCCTGTAGACTACACTAACGTATAGTCCAATAAGAAATATCACAAAGAGATCATCAAGTAATCCTAACAGACCAAACACTGCCTCTGGTATAATATCCAAAGGTGATAAAATGTACACTACAGCTGCAATAACACACAAACTGATGGGAGCACGAGTTACATACATAAGCCCATTAATAGAAAAAAGCTCATTCCATAGATGTCGCATAGTTGTGGGCCAGTCAAGGATTACTTGCACTAACTGTAAAAAAAAAACAAAAACATACAGTGAGTGTCCCAAAAATATCAGAAAAAAATTGCTATTGTATACCTACACACACAATCATTGTATGCATTCAAATGTAATTTCATCTTGGACAAATGTACTGACTACTAAAGAATAAAAAGCTGCAAGAAAATGTCATTACTAAATCACACTTCACAACAAACAGTCATATTTCTTAAATCTACAGAATATGAGGCTCAGCTGAACAACACTTACTGTCCTACGAATAAGTAAACATCTTTGATTATATTCATCAACAAATGTGTAAATAATTTGTCTTGTTTCTTCTAATGAAGCATCTTCCTTCTCAGCATTTGTAAACATAATAAACAGCATATTGACCTAAACAAAAAACAGAAGTAAGTAATCACACATCACAACTACTAAGAGTATCAATTGGCTACTAACATAAAATATTTAAATGATCTTACATTGCTTCGACAAAGCGGGCATGTCATCACAGTAACATTTGAAATTTCGTAATACTGACGAATACAAATTCCTGCAAAATAAAACTTAATATAACTAAACTGACATTTTTAGTACAAAAATTGACTAATTTATATAAAATACAACATACCACAAAAGAGATGCCCACAATTTGTTTCTGCTGGTAATATATGTTCACCTAAGCATATTGGACATGTGTCTCTATTGAACACAGCTGGCACCTCCACTACCAGGAAGAGAAAATGTCAGTGAAACAGTATAATTTATAAGAAAACAACAATACAGTAAAGAGAGTACCTACCGTTTTCTGCTTGTCCATTGTCCACACTTTGTACACTTGTCTGAGGTCTACTGCAAGAAGAATAAATACATTTATTAACAATGTTATTGATTGCCTATGATATATTTTACTTTATCAGGTTCCACTTTATCATAAACCAGATGTCTATAATAATATGGAACCTGGTTAATAAGAATAAATACAACTAAAAGATAACCATATGCCAGAAAAATAATTCTTTCCACAAATCTAAAAGCTTCAAAATCATTATCTCTCAATTATTGCTTTCATTGGTTCTTCTAAATGTAAGAAACCTAGAAAAATAAACAATACTTTACCTCCTGGAGGACCTGCATACTAATACCAATAACGTAAATGCAGTCACCAAGACACATGCTATAAACGCAATAACCTCATTTCCAACTCCTGGTATAAACTGATCGCTCATAATTGCGAGATGAGTTAAGTAATAATATTCTAAAGAACAGACAACAGCTTCAAAGAATCTTCATCCTATGAAAACGGGGATCTCGTCACAAAACTCGTAAAATTGACCAATACGGATAACGATTATGACATTTACGGATAAGAGCTTGTCTCTTTATACATCACAAGAATTTTACTACTATAACTACTGTCACCCAGTGGTTTTATATTTTTTTTTAATATTTACAAACACTTGATCCACAGACACCCCAGAAAGATCAAAACAAGAACGTAAAGGACTTCCAACAATCACTGTATTATTTTGCGGTCACGACTTTTAACAGTGCGCTATGGTGCAATAAGTAATCTATTTAACGTTGGAGTCTGTTATTATAAAAATAACGATTAAATAGATATAACATTGAAACAAGAGAACCCAGAGCAGGACCACACAGAGACTGCGCGCGCTGGGTGTCAAAGTTCCGTCAACTGATTCCGAACACGAGAGGCGATCTCGCCAACCATAAAACACTAAATTTCTCAAATACGTAAATCGGGTATGCTGTATATTACGCATGTGGTATGAAATGAATTCGTGTACTTGGGTATCAGTTTTATTTTCATTACTCCTCACTATACGTCACCCACAATATAGGCCTATATTGATTTTGTGACAGAATTGTGAATAAAAAACAAATTTTATTTAGGAATAACAAAACATGGTAAAAATAGTCATAAAGGCTTGCGAAAAATGGATGAAAAATGAAGAGAATACATGTTCACGTTTCACTTTTCAATGAGGGGCAGTAGCGAATCTGGGGAGGGGGAGAGAACATAGGCAAAGCCTCCCCCCCCACTAATTCAACATTTTTTGTGTGTAAATTTACTCAATTTATTAAACATAATTATCGCAATGCATGTAATGAACAAGATCTGTAGCTGGAATCCAGTGAGCACCGGGAGAAGATGACGGCCTGAAAATAATGGAAAGATGATGCTATCAAGGACATCAGTAAAATAAAGACTGAAAATTGGATCGAGCACTCGAACAATAGGGGAAAATGGAAAATGATAGTTGAGATGGTCATTTGAAGGTCGTTGAGCCTTAGAAGAAGATCGCAATGCATCATATTCGAGAGAAGTACTCCCATTTCGCCCAAGTGGCAGAGGCGGATGCGAGGGGGGGAGATTTTCCGAAAATTCATAGAGTTCAACGAAAATGAGCTCTGAGCCATTCTTTAAAGCAATCCTCTATCCGTGGAAAAGATAAAGCAAACGGAGCGATTTTTAAGAAAATGTTTATTTATAATTTGAATTAATTTCAAGCAGAAATTACACGAAAACAACTCGAATGATGGCCTCATTTAAAGATCTGATTTTGTTTCACACAATAATATCTCTCTTCAATATTGTAGTTTGGAATGTTAACGTTTTTGCAATGTTTTGCAATTTTCGAAAATACAGAGTTTGCCAAAAGTGAGACTAACACCACTTTTTTTACCGTTCTTTGATACATACGCGGAGAAAATTAAAAGAAGAATTTGGAGCCGATTCTGAAAACGTAATTAAAAAAAAGCTTATATTTCACGAAAAATTACGCACAAACTACTCATTTTACGCAAAAATCTCAAATATTTTACATCCCCCCCCTTTCACTTGTATATAAAAAAACTACCTCCGTTTTTCCGACACTACCTTCACATAAACAATTGAAGTAGACAAATTTTCTATAAATTTCATATATTAGATTTAATTTTTCGACAATGTTTTCACGCGTTTACCAGAATATGATTGAAACGGGAGAAAAGAGAATAGACATGTTCTGTAGAATGCCGTATATTCATAAAATATTGTTTCCAACAATGTGCTCTAGCGTGTGCTATATTATGACGTAAAAGAAACAAAACTAAAGAGGAAATTTTAGATATGATGCAAAAATATAGGATCATAAATACAGTTTAAGTTCGTTAATATTGCGTAAGGTATGTTTTAAGATGAAAATACGTCGAGCATAAGAATAATACGGCGATAAGGCATTTCCAGCGGTGCCGGTAAATTTTTACTTCCATATTTACCTTCAGCAAACGCCATAATGACGATCTCAGAAATCGATTCATTCATTACTTGAGGTGTTACCGGCTAAGTTTATATGGATATGAAGTCGGGCGGGAATTGGTCGCGAATAAATTTTTGCTGGACATTCAGCCAGGGTTCTTTTACATGCTGTAAATCACGCATGTCAAGGTCTTGGGCAGGTAACTTTACTGTCTAGAGTTCGCGGGCACTGCGTCCAGAGCCACTGGCGCGTGGTTTAAAAAAAAGGTTGTACAAAACGCTCCGGGGTGGCGCGTCACTGTAAACCTGGCTCATGACACTCCTTTAGAGAAGTCTTTAGATAAGTCAGTTTACAGTTACTGTTCCGAAAGCTATAGTAATTTCAATTTCCTTTACTATAGCAAGGAAATGATCCATTAAAATGGAAATACGTGTGTCATATTTGAAGTTGCCAACTGTCAGGAAAAATAAACATTTTGAATCGGAAAGATACGGTTCCGTAATTACTTTTCTTAAGAGTGCAATATTTGCATTAACTTCCTACCTCGAGGTTAAGAAGTTTAACAGGAAGTTAAAAGTTTAACAGAAGTTTCTTCTCTGTTAAAAAGCTGTCCGCCCATAAGAGAGACTTGTTAATTTTTTCACATTATTTGTATGTATACAAAATGGAACGATTTACTAATTACATATATATCAAAAACAAAAAAAAAATATTTATCCATATAAATGTATTCCAGCTTCTTGGCAAACATTTTATACACGACAGAATTTAAAAATAAACACGGAATAATGTAATAAGTAAAGTATATAAACAAAAATTCAAATTTCGTTTTTGATAGCATTAGCAAACATATTTTCGTTTGAAGCCACCATTATTCGTGATACTTCCAGGACGATCTGCCCTATTGCCCGCTTCAGCGCGTACACGCTCTTCTGGTTTTGGAGAGGAAATGAGAGCGGAGCTAATTTGTTAATCCTTTATTTTACGTGGCGAGATTCGGCCCATCAGGTCCGCTCATCCGTCTGACCTTGCAAATTTCGCTAGGCTCCTTTCACCATCTAGACGAGAAAGAAGGTATTACTCGGGCGACGAAAAAGGTGATTTTTTAAATTTAGCCTAGAGGCTTCTTTTAGAAAATCTTTTACCTGCAGTAAATCTACAACATGGGACAGCCGGCCTTATTTCCCATCTGAAGGAGGGCATACGAAGTATTTTTTTCTCCCTTAAAAATCCACGGCTTCGATCGGGTTTGAACTCGCAAACTTGGGTTCAACAGCCCAATACGCAAACAGTTGTACCACCGAAATCGCAAATGAAGGGAAGTTACCTGAGGTCACAGGAGTGCCGGGCTTCCCAGGCTGGCAAGTGCGGACGCAGTTTGACATGACTGCTGAAAGTGCATTACCACTGAGGATTTTTCACCCCTTCGAAAATTCACGTACCACAGTCGCAGTCGAAGTGATGTCACCCGCTAGTGCTGCAGGCGGCTCACTGTCTGCAGTACGGCATGGTTAGCAGCTTTAGCACTGTACCCATTTGCTATAAATTTACCCTTCAGTAGCATTAACTCGCAGTCTAAAAAATCCTCATCTCACACTCTGCTCTATTGTCGAGAGTCACACGTTGCTCTAATGTGCGGAGATTTTAAAACCCTTTAGTTGCTTGGAGTTAGTGCGAGTCGGCGCACAGGTTATAGTTGGTATGGGTTGGTTTCCTGTAATCTCTGTACTGTGTACACTGCCGTTAGTTTTCCGACTCACCAACACGTCGAGGGAAAGCAATTTCCCCTCATTTTCCACATCCATAGTAAACTTAATTTGGGTGTGGTTGTTATTGAGGTGTTGGAGGAAGTCAGCTAAGGTGTGAGGGCTACACTACCAGTTTATCGTCTATGTAACACATGGAGAGCCACAGTGTTGGTTTAAGTAGGACACCTTGCAGAACCTCCTCTGTTTCGAAAACTTCCATGAATAATTAGTCCACCACAGGAGAGAGAGGTAAACCATGTCCTCTTTTTCTACTTGGGCATAGAGTTGCTCACGGTTCTGAAAAAAATGTGGAAAATGTGAGTAAGAACTGAGCCAAGTCGGTTAATTTCCTTGTGAACCCGCGGGAGCGCATTTTGTTGCATATGACAGTGGCCGTCTCGTCCATCAGCACCATAACGTGACATCAATACGGACGACGATGTTGGTGTCATTTAGGCGTTTCTCTTTCAGTAGATTGTGATGTCGTGGGTTGCACAAATCACAGACAAGATTGCTTTGGTACATATGCAGTTTATTTACATAAATACCTCTGTGCGGTACCATTTACTACCGGAGCATTTGCTCCCCGTTAGCATCTGGTAACTACCGAACGCACTGTTCGACATGAGCCTCGCGCTCATACCCTCAAGCTTGCGGCCTCCCTCGCACTCTGGCGCCCTCGCAGCAAACGTTTGTGGAACAATGGTCTCCTTTTGCAGTGGCCACGCGCCTTTATAGACTCGCTATGACCACGTCGCCACCCCCGACCACAACTGCGTGGTCTTGCGACACATCTGGCGCCATTATGGCACCATCCCTTTGGACCTGCACCCTCGGGCTCGACCCTCGCCCTCTTCCTGCCCATTGTGATGCTTTCCGAATCCACACGTGTCCATTCTGGACGCGTTCCCGCTCCCCGCTGTGCACTGCGTTGCCGCGTGCTGAGTAGCGGTCGCTAGAATATCAATAAAGTGAGCCGAATTCCTAACGGCCGATTTGATTTCGTCAGTCAGAAGCTGTAGTTTGTCGACCTTGTTGCGTGCATGGGTGGGTGGGAGATTTGATTCCGTTCACGAACGGGCGCTTTCTCACGCCGGGCTAGTTTGTATTTGAGAAACCATAAAACCTAGGAACAGACTGGTTGCCTCGTTTTGGACCAGGTTTGGTGTCCGATTCTATGACCATTGAGTTATTTACCCACGCCACAATCTGTTTCCTCAACTTCCGTACCGGATTGCTACGTGCGACTTGTAGATCTCAACTTGTAGTCAGTAATGCCCTGACTTTGGAATGGAAATCTTTAGCCAACTATCTATTCACTAATTATGAATCTATTGTGTGGAAGACAGCCAAGGATCTATTGACACAGGCCGTGGTAACCTAAGTTTTCTACATATTCATTGTGTTCTTCCTGATTCATGCGAGTTATCTTTCCGACAGCCGATTTAAACGTTCGTTCAGCGAAGTCTAAGCTGCATTAAGAGTCACAAAGATAGTATCCATCTCTAAAACGTATCTCACGCAGAGTAGCTTAATTCATGTTTCAATATTGTATACTTAAATTGTATTGCTTACCTAATATTGGTGACAAATAAGTCTTCTGAATCATTTCATAAGTTGCCATCACGTATATTTCTTCATGTAGTAAAGGAAGTAACAGTACAATGTTTCCTTCGCTAGTCGGTAACGATTACACATCCACACACCAAAAAAAATTGTGTTCGTGTCTGGGGATCAGACCATGATTTCTACATGTTTGTGGGGTCGCTAAATCCGAATCCGGTGTGCCTTTTTGACATAACCCCAAAATATAAAAAAATGAAAGATATTTCAAACAGACGGGTCAGACCAGGTTACCTACATGTTTTTGGGGTCGCTGAAACCGAATCTGAAGTCCATTTAACTTCATCTTATCAGATTTTCCACAGAACCTAAAAAAAATTTAAAAACCTGTGTCTGCTTGGAGAGAAGGATAGAGATCTGACGCCAACGATGAAGCCAACAATGCGATGAGTGTTGTCCCGTCAGGGGCCAATACCATCTTCTCTATCAATTATAATTGATCTGAATTAAAAAATCTGGCCGGGGTTGGAGAAGGCAGTTCGCCCATGGCCGGACACCCTGAGGAATGTCGCAGAATGGCGGCCGAAATGTTAGCACCTGTGCCTAGGAAGCAGTGTCTCCCGGTCATCCAAATAGTCACTGATTCCGACCGGGGAAACCTGCGCTCTAACTTTATCAACACTTTACGGGGCATGGGCAATGTCACATGGCAGGGTGAGAGGGTGTGAGCAGGGTAGCTGGCAGCCAGCTTAATGTATGAGTAATCTCACAATCTGGGCCGATGGAAGCCTGCGTGAACGGGAAATCGGAACCGAGGGATCTTTCTCTCTTACCCCATCGCAAGTCGACGCATGAAATTTAATTTGTTGTAGTACGTTTCATTTGAAATAGTTTATGCAATCGGCTTTTTTGCGTTTTCGCCTCTTAAGAAAAGTGCATGAGTCGCCACACTGTTTTGTGAACACTTGCAGTGAGATATGCAATATTTGTATGTTATCTCTTATCGTATCTCACTTGTGGAAATTGGCCCACTACATCAGGCATGACCACGTCATAAGAAGTACACCGTTCTCTTTCGCTGTGGGCATGCCAAACCGCGCCCGTAAGAGGTACTTGCCCGCCTGGGAAGCCAGCCCGACAATCCTGCAGACACGTACACCTTCCCCTGTCTCCGCTCTCATTTCCCCTCTAAATCCAGAAAGGGGTGTATTCGCACAAGCTGAAGCGGCGCGAATAGTGTCTTCATACGATAATATGTTTGCAGATTTAGTTTATCAAGTAACCGAGATTTGAATTATGATTATATTCTTTATTATTTATTAATATTTCAAGTTTATTTTCTTTTTAAATTCTGCCTTGTGTAAACAATTTAACAAGGGATATGATATTTTTGAATGTCGAATTCTTTGATTTTGTTTTGTGTTATGTTTTATTAAATCATTCAGTTATGTTTTGTATACAGCAATAATGTGAAATAAATTAACAAGTTTCTTCAAATTAATAATTATCGCTTATAGACGGTTAGCTCTTTTAAACAGAGAAGGATCTTTGTCCGCTAAATCTTTGAATCTGAACGTTGGAAGTTCATGCAATTATTGCACTCTTAAGTAAACACGATTACAAAGCTAAAGAACTTTTGATTCAAAGTAATTAATTTTATTCTCAATTGACAATTTGAAATCTGACTGGTGTATTATTACATTTTAATGTATCATTTCTTTTCTTTAGTGATTTTCTTTAATGAGGATTAAAGTAGCTAAATTTGGGGTAATGACTTCTAAAGACGTCATGGGCTAGGTATCCAGTGATGTCCCACCACTATGGAGTGTTTTGTACAACCCTTATTTTTAAACCAGCGCCAGCTGTTCTGAACGCTGTATCCGCTGACTCTAGTAAGTTAGTTACCTTGCTCGCGACCTTGACATGGCTGCACGATATGAAACGGTGTCTTCTGAGCTGATACTTCTAGGAAGCAGATGAAGCTTCGCTTTATATATTCAAGTTGGCGGACGAGGACCTTCGGACTCGGCAATTAAAATACAATGACCTTGAGTGTGTCCAACGCATAACTGCCGACATTTTACGGTAAAATCTTTTGTCCTCCGTTCGCGCGATGCTCCGCTTTGATTTTCCGATTTGGCGGCCTTCCGAGTACATTCGAGACTGGGGAATGTTAAGGGATAAGACCATAAGGATTACCAGAAGGGGAATTTCTCTTTTATGTGTAGCATTTGAAAATTGGGATTTTTTATCATGTAAATACCTTAAGTAATTTACACGTAAATAGAGTAAACAAACATATAGAATAAACTATGCATATACTATCTAGAATAGCAGATAACAGTTTCTGGAACAGCTGATGGACACCTTTTATATTCTAACAAGGATATCAAGGTAGCAGATACCGAAAACGTTTTTTGTATGGCTTTTTCCAACCAACAGCCGATTACCCTTTACGTTCAGATGAAAAGCATGTTCGACCATACACTAGATACCAACTGTGGGTTCCTCTGATCTGGGGTCAACAGAACGCGAGGCTCTCCGCAACAACTCATACATGAGAGACAAGGGACAAACAACCATGCCCAAGGCGGGATTCGAACCCCACGACCTTTCGGACCAAAGCACTGAGTCGGTACACGCTTTTAGCAACCACTGCCATCCAGGTCGGTAACGAGAAAGTAGTGAACATATAATGTCAAGGTTTTATAGGTAGAGAAAGGATTAAACTTTATACATACTAATACATGTGGATTATCTGGACATCATACAAAAAAATAACGACTTGCAAATTGTACTGTTCAAACTGCAACTGAATTGCGAGATTTTTAATTGAGTTTTAACCAGTTCAATCATGCTTCATGATATACAACTTTGCGATATGACATCTACATAGGAAAAGAAATATGTCATTTTACATACCTCGGTTGTGACATATCATGCGAAGACGCAAAGGAGGTCGATAATATATACGACAAATTTTGAGCTGCATGCGGCACCATTATCAACTCCCTGAAAAGAAAAGCAAGAAAGAACATTATTTTTCAAACCCTTAAAAGAGAACAAAACCAATGTTATATTTAAATAGGAGGTACTTTAGTGTTATTCAAGTGTCAAATATTAAATTTATCTGAGCTGAAATGAACGTTCTTCAGAGAAACAAATCGGTTGGGATAGTTGTGAAAAACCCCTTGTCTCTGCAGCGTCGCTGACCGTGAGGTCCTAGGGTTCGAGACCCTAGAGCAGGTACGTCAAACCGCGCCCGCACGAGCTACTTGTCTGCCTGGGAAGCTCGGCGCTCCTACGAGTATGGGCAGCTTCCTCTGTCTCAGCTCTCATTTCCCCTCCAAATCCTAAAGGGGAGAACACTCGGAAGCCGAAGTGGCGCGCGGCGAGAAATAGTGGTTTCACACGAGAACAGGTTTGCATATTTGTTCTATCAAACGGACGGGATTTAAATCAAGATTCTATTCTTTACAATTTATTACTATTGCATGTTTATTTTCTTTTTAAATTCTGTTTCGTATAAACATTTTTGCCAAGAAACAGGAATATGTTTGAATAGCGAATTCTTTCCTTTTTCGTTTTGTTTTGTGTTTTATATCATTCAATTGTTCTTAGCAATAATGTGAAATAAATTAATGACTCTATGAGTTAACAATCCTCGCTTATGGACGGACAGCTCTTTGAACGGAGAAGAATCTTTGTCTGTTTTACCTCTTAACCTGAACGCAGAAAGTTAATTCTATTAAATCAATCTTAAGTAAACACAATTACAAAATAAAGATTCTTTCCATTCAGAATCTTTAAATATACTGACAGATCTTTTATTTCAATTTAATGGATCATTTTGTTTTATTAATAGTGGCAATGAGAATTAATATAGCTATATTTGCGGCAATAACTGTAAAATGACTTCTTCAAAAGACTGTAATTGGCCAAGTATCCAGTGTCGTACCGCCACTTCGGAACCTTTGTACAACCTTTACTTTTAAATCTAGCGCCTATTTTTCTGGTCGCAGCGCCCGCGAGCTCTAGGTGGCTTGTTACCTTGCCCGCGACCTTGACATTCCTGCCCTGCAGGCATGGCGCTTTCGACACTAGCTCGGTCGAATTCAGCCACTGTCTGGTGGAGAATTCTAACGGATAGGCTGCAATGACCGCGCGCAATCTTCCCTTCTTCATCTCATTGCTCCCCCCTTCTCCCCTTGCACTCGCATACTTACACTACTACCACCACTGGCGAATACAGGGGGGGGGGGCATGGGAGCCATGCCTCCCCAAAAGGCCTAGGGATTTAATTTGTTGCCTTTCTTTTTTGGCAAAATTGATTTAAATATAATTATTTATGCTAGAATTATGTAATTCTTTAAATATAACATTGTATACTTTCATATAGTATGCAGTACAAAACTACAATATAATAACAAATATGTTTATTATTTAAGAAAGCAGTATTTTGAGAACTACTGAACGTGACCATGGCGAAGAGCAGACGAACTATCATTTCATGATGTGCAGACTTTGCCCAATTACAATACATGTGCAATAGAGGCCTTAGTGTTGACCATGTCCTACACATTAGACAATGCCAGAAATTGATAAGAATTTTTTTAAACATTTCTTCTCTTTTTCTATTTTTGTGTAGGTTTATGATTATACAGGCGTTTCAGATTAAATGACGCATACGTTTAGGACATAACGTATTTTTGTGCTTGTATATGATGCGGATGAATACCGAAATAAGGTTAGAAATAATCTTAGGAAGTGTCCGGTGTAATCGCACATTTGTCGGATGATGTCGATAAAGGTGTATGAAAGAACGGATAATTTCGTTCTTCATCCGATGAACGTTGGTATCAGCCACAGAACGTTAGCTAAAGTAATATGATTGTACGAATGTGTGGTGTCTTTGTGTTTGCAAGAGGTATTTTGGCATAAAAAGCGAAGGAATTTGTGTTTTATACACACTCAAGGTTTTTTTTACCTTTTAAATCGTGAAGGTCGAAGGCCGGCGCCTCGTCGCCAAGTCGGAAATACGCAGCCAAGAGTTAACTGAGGTGTAGTGTGATTAGGCCACAAGGTATCCAATAAACAGAAATTAATAACTAGGGGTGGATTTTGATGAAATGTAATTTTTTATTTTTAGAAAAAAGTGTTTTATTATAAAAATTAATTTTATGTAATGACAAAAACAAGTGACCCATTTTTATATGTATTTTTTTTCATTTTTCGTCAATTTCGACTAATAAGTCATTTTTTACTTCTTTCGTCATTTTTTTATGCATTTTTCCCTGTTTTAATCGAGTTTAATATAATTTTAATGGTATTTGCATTAAATAATATTTATGAGATGCTACAAATATGCTTCCCAGAATTTCTGAGTACGTATACCTGGTACTCTATTCGTTTTTCCCTCAGAAGTTATAATGTCAACCATTATGAGTATGTAATCTAAGATGTGTGTGATGCCTGTCAGAGCCATTGGCGGTTCAGCCGATTTTGGAATAACAAAAAACTGATTTTCTGGTCCAAACCAAAAGCTTGAAGGCTTCTATTGAACGAAGAGAAGCATCGATTATATCAGTAACCTATTCATTGAGTACATATTGAGTTGTTCATCCGAACTAGTTTTCATCACATTTTTACGTTATTTTTCTTTGCTTTTAGGGCATTTTAAAAATATTTTAAGAGCATTTTATAGATCATTTTTGGCGATGTTTTAGCTCCTCAAAATCCGTCCCCTTTTGATAACTAACCCGTGGAACTCGAAACTACGCACATTGTCGCACACTAGCCTAAGGAACTTCCCACTAGCAGGCTGATTCATGATTTTCACGGATCCCATTTTTATCACATCATATTTCTCATCATCGTAATGCACTTTACGTACCCTGGTTCTCATGTATTGGCGGTGAACTTCATCAGGATAAAGTCTGTTGAGTGCTTCAAAGCTGTACCTTCTTTGAAGCTGAATAATGTTTACATTAATCGGCTAATTTGGGAATTAGGTAGGTTAGCACATTATACAGCACATTCTCTACAGGTTGCATTAGAAAAACTGTAGTAAACTTCTTGGGGGTCGAAGATGATTACTTCTTGCCAATGAACATGTGATAGGAAATCTTATATAATGAACTTATACCCTGCGCCCCTGATTGGTTGACAACCCTTCCAGAACATTTGTTATGTAGACATTTGGCAAAGAGATTTCGTGTAATTGAAGAATTTTTTCAAAATTTTTGCAGTTTTTGCGTAATTTGGAGTAAAATCGTGATATGTATTTAGTTATTAAATGTCCTGTAAAGGGCATATTGGCTTCGGCGCCGTTAGATTCTGGGACCACGAAAACCTCGGTCAGGATGGCCGGCACGCGGATTGAACCCGAGCCGTCTGAATGCGAAACCAGAGCGCTACGCCCTGAGCCACTTCGCTCGGTAAAAACGTGACAAAAAATAGTTAATGAAGATTTTTTCAAAATCATCTAAACATTTTTCTTTGCAATTTTGCTTGACTAAAGTTCGCTTAATGATATTGCGCAGGTTAGATTTTCGTTAAAACTTTTGAAATATTGAAAGATGCAAAAAATCAAATTTTCATGAGCCTGACCTACACTTTTCATATAGCAGCTAGGGATTTATTTATTACGTATTCCTCAATACTATATCTTTAAATCATTTCATATACAATTTTTAAAAATATTAGTAGTTTACGTGTAAATTGTGTTAATATCATGACAAGGTTCAAAGTTAGAAAGGAATCTAGAAATAACTTCTTGACGCAATCTTTTCCTCAATATTATATCCTTAAATAATTTTATTTACATTTTGTTAAAAAATGTCGTTTTCCAGTTTTGTGTTTAATAATGAAAAATTTGTAAAGTTTCACAATCACTGTATCAGCTTATTTAGGAACGGTTGCAAAAATAAAAACCAAAAGCATCGAGTATTAATTATTAATTAATTGATTGAATGATTCATTCATTCATTTAAACGTCAAAATCAGTTGGTAACTATGTGACGTACTATGGAGATAAGAACTTTGGAAGTTGTGGGAGAAGTGGTTTGAGTTTTGGAATCTCTACCCTTAATCATGTATTACGAAGTTGAATTATGAATGCATATAGCAAAAAGCGTTTTTGGAAAAGACTGGTAAAAAATTCCTGTCATAAAAAATATACAAGGTAAAATAACTATACAGTTTGGCCATTATCTCTTATCATGACCTACTTGAAGGAATTGACTAACTGCCGCAAGGACATGGAGTACGATGATTTGAATAACTATATTTCCCACCGGATCAAGGAAACATTCATGGATAGTGACGCTACATTTATGACCAGAAGCAAAACAAGGAACCATCTCAGAATTAGCTCAAAGGACAAGGGAAACTGAACTAAAATCCTTAACGAGATGGTAGTCATTGACCCAGATGCTGAGGCACTATACTTGTTACTGGCACATTTAATCTTTTAGACTTATACTGTCCAAATGGTACCTAATTCGTTAAACATCATTGTGAAAAACAATATTATTTTCCTTTTTGATGCTGATTATAGTATATAACTGTAGTAAGCTTTACCAGCGCCCTAGGACAATAGGCCAATGCTCATAGGTTTATGCAGAGAGTGCCCCCACTAATGCGGTATTCAGTAAGGAGGGCGTTTCAGAAGAGTGGTCAAGAGCGGGGCGTGGTCAGCAAGTCAAGTCTCTCTCCCCCTCGTGGTGGCCCCGGAGTAGTATGTGTTGCGAAAGCAGAGGGAATAGCTAATGAGAGAATGGCGAAGGCAAGTTTTCGGCGCCTTAGAACGGGAACCCAGCGTTAAGGGAAGAAACTCGCGACGAGAAACCAATTCTTCCAGGGGAGAAACCCCGAAAGAAATCCTGCAGCGAGAAGGCTGTGAGGATTGGAGCCCCAACCACTGGGCTAGCTCTGCACAGCACCCGTAACGTAGCAGCACCCGTAACCGTTCACTTTCCGACTCACCAGCACGTCGAGGAAAGGCAATTTTCCCTCGTTTTCCAACTCCATCGTGAATTTAATCTTGGGGTGTGTGTTATTAAGGTGCTGGAGAAAGTCAGCTAAGGTGTGAGGGCCGTGGGGCCACACTACTAGTGTGTCGTCCACGTACCGGAGCCATAAGGTGGGTTTTAGAGGGGCATTCTCCAGGGCTTCCGTTTCGAAAACAACTGAACGGCAGACTAGGGCACAGTGTCTACCGAAAACCCACCCATACGGACCGTTACCTACACGCTGGTTCTCACCATCACCCGGCAACTAAACGCGGGGTTCTGAAAACGCTGGCCATCAGAGCAACGAGGGTATGTGATAATGAATCATTGGACTCTGAAATGGAGCTCCTAAAGACTACATTTCGAGCCAACGGATATAGCGCTAACGCTGCCAACCAAGCAGTACGGCAGGCCACGACCTCTGCCAAAACTTCTGATATTACCAAAACTAGTGACAATCCCAACACAAAAATAGCCACTCTGCCATATATACGCGGTGTCACAGATAAGATTGGCAAGCTTCTGAGCCGCTTTGATATAAAGACGACCTACAAAGCCCAGGAAAAACTCGGGCAAAAGCTTGTACGCGTGAAAGATCGCGTTCCTCCCCTTATGTCATCGGGGGTATACGAGATCCCATGCAGCTGCGGCCATAGTTACATTGGCGAGACGGGACGTACCGTAGAGGAACGCCTCCGGGAACATATTCGTAATTATAAATACAATAATACGAATAAATCGGCCGTAGCCCTGCACGCATGGAAAACTGGCCACGCTATTTTATTTGATGACACACGCCTCCTAGCCAGAGAAGACCGCTGGGGCACGAGGAGGGTAAAAGAGGCGGTGGAAATCATCAAACATCCCTATAACCTATGCTGACCAGGGCATACGTCTACACGATGCCTGGAAACACCTATTCCACCAGGACGTCCGATCTCGACCGGACGCGGTCCCAGCTGTTCCACTACGTCCGATTACGGACGGAGCGCCTCCTCTCACCCTGCGGAGAGCCCGCCCCTGATTGGCCGGTGCTCTCTCCGCATTGGCCGACCACCCGGCCAACCGGCACTCGGGTAGAGAAGAAACCAAGCCCCATATAAACTCGTGCACAGCCCATCTCCGCGCAATACGCCCTGAGGAAGGTCGCAGAATGGCGACCGAAACGTCGGCACCTTTGCCATGGACGCGGCGTCACCCGGACAGCCTAGTAAGTACTGACTCCGGCCGCGGAAGCCTACGCTCTCATTAAAACAAAAATTGTAGATGACCTTATTTGATCTGCCTTTCAAAACCAATTTTCATCATGGCAAAAATCTGTCTTCAATATTGCAGTTGTTGGAAAACGGCGAAATAAATTGAAATTTTGCCATTTTCAAAAATTCAGGGGTTTCAACAAACATGTGACCGCCGTTATATTAGATATCAGACATCTTTTATGCAGTCTTTGTATTATCTGAGGGCAATCTTTGTATTATCTAAGTTAAATAAAAAAAATGTAGAGTAATTTTTCAGAAACTTTTGTAAACGTTGTTGAGGCTTCACGTGAAATGCTCCCGAAAATCAAAATACCCGTTCAAACCTCGCAGGGCGTCGAGTTCGTTCATATCAATCGAAGAATATAGATTTTGGAGAAAACGTCTGAACAGTTAGGATGATAGCATTGACCACAGACAGACAGATAGAGGGGTGACGGACGGACAGACCTGTTCGTATCAATCGATTTTTCAGTATCAAGATTCCTTAAAACATGTTCGTTGCATAACAAAACTTTTTCGTTACCAGGGCTCTAAAGTGTTTTTCTTAATATAAAGTACCCCCCCCAAATCAAAATATAATTGCTTGTTGGTAAAAACGTGCGAGAAAATTAAATTTTTAAACGTCGGCCCAAGTTCGCGCGTCAGTATGGCTGCCTGCTGAAACGGTAAGGCGTATGGCGAATTGCCTTGGTGGACTTACGTTCGAATCTCAGCGTGGAAATTTTTGCTGTTTTTTAACATTATGTAGTATTTTTGTGAAAACACGTATGTGTGTTCATGTAGAAATATAATAATACGGAGCTGTAAGAAATAGTACGAAAAGGTATGTGGTGTTATAGCCTTACTAGTTCTCGTTGGAAACGCTTTAGCCGGTTCATGTCGTATTATAATATTTCGTAACCGTTACAAATATGGGAGAGTATGAACTCGTGTAGCCACTAGTTTTAAAAGATTCATGTATAAAGGATTGTATTTCAGAAAATTTTAATGGTATCTCGTACTACTTTTATTATTCCTCAAGATAACTAAACAAAAAATATAATTTTTTGAGTAGTACTTATTTAATATTTAAATAAATTGTAATATTAAGCATGATATAGTTCTGAGTAATAATCTGTAAACACGTCTCGTTCCAAAGAGTTAAGTGCAGCAACTTAATGTTAAAGGGATTTCTAAAAGTATAGAGGGAGAAAGAATAGTCGTTTTTAACTGAACCTTGATTTGTTATGGCTATGAATTAATTATAAAACGAACCGGTTGTTGCCCGCGCTGATGGAATGAAGTAGGAGATACCTTGACGTTGGGCCTTTTTCTAGCCGCGCGCGGTGATCCACCTCTGGGAAGGACAGACGACGGCAGTGGCGACGCGTGGCATTTTTGCTTGTCATCGCATAATTTACTTAGTGCCTGGGTCAATCATTCTGCAGGAATGGGTGGGGGAGATGCAATATTCTACGGTGTTCTGACTTTTAAAGACGCAAATAATCGCTCATTTCTCTGACAATATTTATCAATATTTTTTCCATAATGGCTTTAGAAATACTTGTTTTGTTGTTTCTGTGACCACGGTTGTGAGTTGAAATTTGAAGCAGGGGCAAAACTAAAATAATTCAATCTGATGAATATAAAATGAAGTATTTATTTAAAAATTCCTTTTGACATTATATGTTTCATTATGATTATTCCATGTTGTATGCGTGTGTTGTTGTTTGTGCATTAATTCATTTTAATTATTTTGTTTGGCCATCGCCCCACCAATCGATGACCGAACGCCTGGCCCCTGCAACCCGGTTAACTGTCCAGGTCATTCGGTATTCGACCAGCCACTGGTCGCATTCGCACGGCTGTTTGTTCACAATAAACTTTTCAGCGCTTCGAAGCCAGTCTTCTTTACCGTTGCTAAACGCGCTGATCGTCGCACTTCCGTTTGTCGCAATGCAAGCAGTCATGCGTTTTGCTTTGTTGAGTTGTGTCACATCAGTGTCCAGTGCCTTCTGCCTGGCAATACACTTGTAAAGCGAAAAATACTGCTATGAATTCAGACCCTGAATGCGCTTAGATAAATTAATATTTTAAATAAGACTGTGATTTGTGTTTCTCAGCTTAGCAGTACTCGTGTTTAGTTCCGTGTCGATGTTAACATACTACAGTTTTAAAACAAACTAAATTTTGGTGAATTATATTCCAGCAAAGAACGAAAGAAAAAAATATGGAGTGATTTTTAAGAAAACCTTACTTAAGTATTTTTTTAAATTGTCACGATGATACTAAAAAGTTCGCGAAAACTATTCAAATTTTAAAAAAAACAACTGTATATGGCATGTTTTAAATATTTAGTAACGAAGATTAGAATTAATTTAGAAAAAATCTAATTTTCATCATGTAGGCAATGAAACTTTCGGAATTTTCGAAAATTCAACAACTATTTAGAAACATAAAAACACACATTCCCCATTTTTATAATCGTCCTTTGATCCCTTCAATCAAAAATATTAAAGAAAATATTTGAAGCCATTTTGAGAAAATGTGTGAAATGTTCTGAGGGCTGCATGTTAAGGACCCTCGTAAGATATAAGTGGTTAGTTTCAAATTCGCAGGTCCACGGGTTCAGTCAGATTAATTGAGGTACATTAATTGTAGTAAAACTCATGTGTACGGTTTAGGCAGTTTGTCATTCAGTGTACAGTGTTGTTCTCAGATAGACAACAGAAACAAACGGACGTTTCGAAAAAATAATAAAAACAAACAAACAACAACTTTTATTTCCGTCAAAATATTGACATCAATTTTTTGCAGCATTACATAACTTTCTCATGGGGAAAGATCGATACTACATATTTGAGAAAGTAAAATGTATTTATTACTAATTTTAAACAGGTGTTTTAAACTGTTTCTTTTATTTAAAATATACTGTTTTGCAAAATATTGTAAATTTTTAAATCAGGTAAGAAATGTGCGGTTGTATTGCCTGCCAAATTTTCCAAAGATTTTTAATTGATGCTTACTTTCAGCAATTCATGCTGAGTTAACAGCAAAAACCAACTTAATATTTTTTTGTTATTTTGAAAGAAAAATATTGGAATAAGACAGTTGAAAAATCGCATGTATAGCAGGAATGTGTAGCACTTAAGGAAAGGCCAGAGAATGCAAGGAAAACATTTAATGTTTAATGTAAATCTGCTATAGGAATTAGCTACTCAGAAAAGGAAGTAGTTTTGTTCTTTAAGAAGAGATCACACACTCGTTTGGGTTATTAAGGATAAGATGTGGCCTAACAGACCAAAATGAACAGGACGTATATAATGATCATGACGCAGTTTGAGTAATACTTTGTGGTTAAAAATACGTTTGATGGTGATAAAAAGAATAACAACGTTTAAGAAGAAAATTAATTAAATTATAATTGGAGGAGATATTATAATTAAATTGTTTTTTGAGAAAGTAAATTGTTCTCTCAAATGTGCTCTAGGTATTTTGTAGTAAAAAAAGTTATGTTAAACCCAAATCTGATATATCCATTTCTCTTTGTGCTGAAAATTATTTTATTGATGAAGGTTAGATCAAAATCATGTCTTAGTTTCTTAGTTTCATATCTGGATAATATTAACATATTTTGTTCTCGCTTTTCCCAAAAAGAATATTTTTTGGGGATTCCACCCTCGTTTGGGATACGTGCGAAATTTACCTGTGAAGGTAATGTTTTTCGTAAATTGTATTGTATATAATGTTACAGTACAAAATTTTTCATACCGTTTACTCTCTATAAAACAAAAGATATTTAATTTGTTACATTCTGGTTTATCAAATTTTGAAGCAGTGTCTCCTTCAGTCATCGAAGTTTATAATACACCGCGTCTCGGATCAAATATTTATTATTATTATTATTATTATTATTATTATTATTATTATTATTACTACTTAAGGCATTCCCCAGGTCTTATGGTGGTTGCTACTT
Organism: Gryllus longicercus; assembly: GCA_038098605.1. Classification (NCBI taxonomy): domain Eukaryota; kingdom Metazoa; phylum Arthropoda; class Insecta; order Orthoptera; family Gryllidae; genus Gryllus; species Gryllus longicercus. Next base: position 291,108 of record JAZDUA010000266.1, on the reverse strand, counting down.
TTCTAGAATCTGTTAGATTTTTTGTAATGTCTTACAGTGAATTTAACATATTCCAACAACGCATTGCTAAAAATCTCATTACAGGGCACTGCTCTGTAATACGATTTGGTTAGGACCCGAAGCCAGAGGAACGCCATCCAGCAAAAGGATTTAGGATTGCGTTTTAATAAAGTTGTTCGATAAACACGAGTCGTTGCAAATGCGTATGGGTACAATTGGGTGTCTGTGAACGACTTCTGTGTACTACTGATTCTTCCAGTCCTCCAGACCTGTACGAAGGACTACCACTTTCTATACACCAACCTGCTATACATCGCCTCAGACACAATAAACACAGTGAAACGTTACTTTATAATTAAACAATGAGTTACGCGTCAGTTCTCTTGACATTGTGAAACGGAAGATTTAATTTGATTTTTAATGATTGTATTCTATTTAAATTTAGCAGTTGTATGTAGATATTGATTGTAAAAGTAGATTTACATTCAACTTGCGTTATTAATGATAGTTTCGGTTTAAGAGATACAGTTTTGTTTCCTCTGCCCATTGTGCAGGACGTGGTGACGTCAAGCACTATGTCACGTCAAGACGGTCTCTCAGTACCTGACTGAAATTTATTAATATTTGAACACAGGGAATTATTCTGAATTATCTGACTTAAGTGAATCTTGTGAACACAAGGACGGAGAAGATTTTGAATATATTTCACTTTTTGAAACAGAAAATTATCATGTGAACTCTGATAACGGTGATTCTTCCGACAAAAGTTCAAAATGAAGATCTTTTGAGGAGGAAACGCCGTTATCAGAAAATACACAAAGCAAACAGAAACCTATTATTTCAACACATTACATAGACAGTGAAGCTAGGTCTGAGTCACAACGGGCCAGAAAAAAAGAATGGGTTGAAAGAATTTTTTTGTTCTGGACAATTAATTTGTTTTGAGACATAGTGAATGACACGATAAGCCTTACATTTTTGTTTCAATTATTTTGTAGTTACGTCAAAAATAGTTTACGTGATAAAGCTACCTAGCAAACACACACACACATATGCAGCGAATCACAATATTGCTAATTTTTCATTTACAAATGTTGAAGAGCTTAAACATATCTCATACATTTCCTTTTACAATAATTCGAGCTCTTCTAATGGGAGAACGTAATAGAAGTCAATATCAAATCACATGAATCTACACACGTTTTTAAAATTAAGAAATACGCCACAGATATACGTATAAATAATAAAAACGAACCCTGAAAGTAAGACAGTTGTTTGATGGAATCAGATTAAGTTGTAAGTAGTTGGTTCTTGAAAAGATTGTAAAGCATTTGATGCTAATTCTGCCAAGATTAGTCAGAGTACTATAGTTGAATTGCAAGTAACTAAGAGGATTCCTCCAAAGATAAACAACACTTTATTTTGACAACTATTTTAGTTCTTTTTTAGTGTTTGCATTGTTAAAAAAACAAATTATTTATGTCTTTGGGAGAGTTAGAGAAGTCAGATTCATGTGCCCGCCTTTCATGACCTATAAAAAAATTAAATAAGGATGTGGGAAGGGATGACAAATATAATTTCGAAGAAATCAAAATGAAAATAGCTTGAAAATTCCAGGGTTCATCTGAGTTACAATTGTGAAAGAAATGCTGAATAACCAAATATGTAAGAACTTTGGGATTCAATATCGAAACAGTACATTCGAGTGCCAAGGCCAGATGTGATGAAACATAATACAGGTATCAGGGAGGTTGTCAAACTGCTTTCTTAATTTTAAGCATCGGATATTTGTTAAATACAAGTGGATTTATTGAATTATCACACATTGTTTAGATCTCATTGTAAGTCATAAGTCATTGTAAGTGGAACGTTTTTTATTATTCTTTGCACAAGGGAAGAACCAAACAACGACGTGTCAAAATACGACTATAACGTTACCAAGTGACTTTTCAGAAATCTACCACATTGGATATATTTCAGCAACCTGGCAGACAATTCTTTGAAGACCTCATCGTTTTTTGAAATAATTGTAGTTCACTCTATGCTAAGACAGTTAAATTAAAAAAACTTACTGCACATTTTTGTTCATGAATAGATAATGGTCTGTGATCCTTTTTACTTTCTCGCAGACTATTTACGTAGTATACGAAGTTACGTAAAGTTGTAGCGAAAACCGGCGAATTTTTGACAAAAAAGTTCTTATTGTAGGTACCAGATACCGCCGAACAATAATTCGTGTTCTAAATGTAATAAGTTATTTCCTCTAGCTCGTTGGGTAGCCAGAATCCGCGTTTTGTGGGTCCTTCACTCAAAAAAATTGAATTAAAGTAAAACGTCTGTCTGTCCGGTCATCAGATTGTCTTGTCGTCCATCTGTCAGTTCATCTTCTGAAAAGAACGCTAGCGATTAAAGCTTATGGAAGAATTTCACCAAAATTTATATTATGCGATCGATTTGGTTGATGACGCGGCCCCTGAATTTGAAACGGATAATCTAATTTTCGAAGGTCCTTTACATAAAGCCTGAATATTTTCAAAATTTTCTCAAAAATGGCCCAATTTGTACTTCACGTTTTTTATCTTTCAGCACGCATACAAAAGTAACTGGTCCAATTTCCGTTGAATTATTCGAATTTTTGGAAATTGAGAAATATTAAAACTCGTTTCGACTTCTTCCAACAAGTACAAGATTGAAAATAATTTTTTTCCCTCTATAAAGTCTGTTCTTCAAAATTTGATCTTTAGAAAAGCACATTTGTTTGTAAATAGGAGTAGATGTCGATTCATGATACGTGGAAAAAGACAATTTTAAAAGCACGATTTTCTCAAAAAATCATTAAAAAATGTCAAAAACAAACAAACAAAAGAACAAACGCAAACGATATAATTAAAAAATACACCAATTACCAATATTTTAAAAAATGTGTACATGAAATGATTTAAATACATAATGAGAAATAATTATTATGAAAGATATATATTTATGAAAGAATATTAAAAAATAAATCTTTAACTTTAATATTAAATGTGTAGAGCCGATTCGCAAAAAATGGAGCTACAAAACAGAGCTTCCCATGTACCTCAAAAGTACGTAAAATTCACTTAAATTATGAAACTCACAATAAAAAGTGGTTTAAAGATCTATTTAAAAGATTGATTTTAATAGAAATCTCAAACTTCAATATTGATGTTGTAGAGCACTTTCAAACGAAACGAAGTTTTGCAATTTTTGAAATTCGAAAGACTTTAACGAAAATTGGACCTATGTCATATTATTAAGCAAATATTTCTATTTTACCAAATAAATAGAGAAAAAACTTGGAGGCATTTTTGAGAAAATCTTGTTTACGTAATTTTTTAAAAGAAGTTACGATTTCACTCGATATGACGCTAAAATAACCATGTTATCGGAAAATTCTAGGATGGCTCATTGGCAGCGTACTAGCTTCCCGTGATATGGTCCCGGGCTCGATTCCTAGTCGAGGTGAAAATAGTTGTAGAGTTTCTGTTTCTGTAGCTGTGTGATGAAGAAAGCTCAGGCAGGCGGATATTGTTAGTTACGGTGAAGGGACTACATCATGTTCGCCGCATGTCGTTCTTACCAACAAGCATGGAAATTTAACTATGCCCAGGCATGAGCAACACCGTTAGCTGTCCGGCAAAGTGGGACTATTGACCCAAAATAACAAATCAATACATACATCAGAAAATTGTACTTGACATTACTGAAAGATCCAATTTTAAAGAAAAGATTTCATTGAAAAAACAACAAAGACAAAAAACTCTCTTTAATAATGCTGTAGTGATATGTGATTTAAAGAAATGTACACTTTTGCAATTTTCGGAAATTCAGAGGTTTCAATTAACATCAGACGTGGTCCATTTTTATAATCATAATTTGTTCTACTTCAGTACAAAATGATATCAGGAGAAAATTTTGAAAATGTCCTAGGGACATCACGTAAAGTGCCCCCAGGAATTAAAATATCAGTTTTAATCAATTTAAAAATTATTTTCAGATTTTTCTGCAAAACGTGAAATGTCTGTTACCACTATTTAGTCCCGAACGCCTTAAATACTATTGTAATGTCTAGTTTCTTCTTGAAAAACAGTACGTAATTTCTACATACAAAATATATAACAGAGAAATTAATATTCTTACACACCTATCTGATTTAAAAGTAGCGTACAGTGCAAAAAAAGCATGATATGCTTGGCTACTAAACACATATCCGCGTTTAGGGACCCAAATATGCTGACAATACGATTATAACACGAGTATTAATTTTAATAATGAGACCATAAAATGAAATATATATTATTGTATTTTCTCGTTGCTTTTTCCGAACACAATATTTCCATCTTTATGAAAGTTCATCAAGATATCTTACTTTTCGAAAGATAACTAGTCCACGAACTCATTATCCTCCTATTAATTCGACACATAAAGTTTATTGAACACCGTCAATTTCCCATTTCCTCTGGTGAACTTCTTATGATTGTTGCTGTTTCGTAAGTGTCGCGCGATATTTGAATTCTACTGGCAAGCGTCACTAAAACGAGGCGGCATGAAGCACATTATTTTCAATCATTTTATTTGCTATTCTTGTCAGTGACAAAACAAATCACAATACATTATACGGCCACGAATTATATCTGGAAATTTGTTCTGCAGCTTATTATTCGTGACGGTTATGTATGGAGTGAGAGTAGCGGCATGAAAGTCAGCGATGCGAAACAGTGCTGTAGAGATTTCGCCTAGAGAAAGTACGGTCTCAAATGTATGAAAAAACAAAATTCTTTACTAATATGTAAATGATTCAAATTAGCTTGTGAACTATAATGGCATAGCTGACACATTTAGAAAGGACCCTTTGCTTCACATGTGCGGTTTGTTTCAATGCAAAATGTATTATTATATTAATTTACAGTTAAGGGGGAAAACGTGCATCAGCATAATTGAAGATTCTAGTAAAGAAATACAATGCTTTAATTCGTGTCGTTTCTTTCTGTCTTTTGTTCTTTTATTTTGAAACTGTCTAGGAAAGAAAAATACATTACACGCTTTTCATATTTACAGCGATTCTGAAGGAGTAGCAAGTTCTGTCGAAACGAACATCGTCAGCACGCGATTATTCAAGAGATAGCGGGAAAAGAAAGGAGAATATTAAAGAAAAAATCGTACTAGAATGGAAGCAAGTCACTGGCTATAATGCAATATGAGATAGCATGGATGAAGATAGAAAGTGCTAAATAGTGCATAAACGGAGCCGTTGCTCCGCTTTTCAGTGGCGTTTGGATGCATGTGTAAGCTAGTACCTTAAGACACGCGAAGAAAAGCGCGCGCGCGGCGTGCGTGTGACGAGGAGCAGAGCGCGCAACTTCGTCACCCACCTGCTGTGATGCGAGCGCTGGGCGCGGGGCGAGCGCCGGAGCGGGCAGGCGAGCAGGCCAGCTGGAGCATGGACGCTCGCTCGGTCACAGCGTCGGCGGCACTTAGCGCCCGGCGGCCGGCGCCGCCACAGCCACAGCCACAAGTCGCGCGCAGCAGCACGCACAGGCGCTCACTTTCTTCATCGCGGCCACGCGCCGCCCCGCTCCGCCTCGCCGGGCGCGCTCCGCACCGCGTCTTCGTCCCCGCGCGGTCGCCTCCGCCGCCACGCGCCACGACAGCCCCCGGAACCGCACCGCCCGCCCGCACTCTGCTCTCCGCACTCCGCACCCCGAGAGGGAGAACGAGCCAATTTCTCCTACTCGGATCTCTTTAGGGGGAAAAAATCTCCCTTGTCCCTCCCGTCGCGTTACTTTCACTTTTGGAAGCGCATGGAAACGACCTAGAAACCGCGCCTTTCTCGCGACACTTGCGTGGATGCGTTCTCCAATTTCCGGTTTAGCCGCTCTCACCACGGCCTTGCTGCAGCGTGCGCCTTTGCGGGAGAACGTAACCTACTCTGGCAATGTGTGCCACGGAGCGGGCGGGCAGGCGGGCGGGCCGCGTCGTCGTCGGCCGGAAGGTGGGGCGGCGGGGAGCGGCGCGGCGCATGCGGCTGTGGGCGAACTGGTGGGAGGGAGTGGCGGAGTGGAGTAGAAGGGCGCGAAGAGGAACGAAGTGGAGGAGCTGTGGAGTGTGGAGATGTGTGGAGCAGGTGTGGAGTGGGAAGCTGCGAGACGCAGCGGAGTTGGCGCATCTCCCGCGAGAAGGCGGAGTCAGCGTGGGCCGACGGAGGCGGAGGGGGAGCTCGAAACGGCGCAGCCACGCGGGGGGATGGTGGCCGTGGAGGCGGCGCGGGTGGCGAGGGCAATGAGCACTTTGGAGTTAGTGGGGAGGGTGATGATGGAAGTAGATGCAGATGAGCACGATAACTGATGACATGGGTCACCACGCGGATGATATTAGACGCACTAGATATGAGTCACTCATTGACTGAGCTGGTCTAGGTCATCAATATTGTGAGTGTGAAGTTCGTGTTTCCGGGAACGTCAACCGGTTTGGTCTTTACTTTCGTAAGTGTAGTTCATGTTGTAGCTGAGATGTGTTCCTACCGCACTGGAATGTGAGCTCCGGCGCGGACAAACACGTCGGCTTTCGAGGGTATCCTCTTTCAGGTATTTCTGCCAGTGGGGCAGCGTTTCAGCCGGGATTAGATCGAAGTTTCCAACTGGTCTCCCGATATGCGTAGTAATAGTGTATTTAATGTACGTGTGTAAGGGGAGAGAAGGGGACGAGCTCCATTAAAGGAAGATCGCGTGAGGTCCGTGGACCTTTCATTAGGGTACTGTAGGCGCATTCTTCCGGTATTGATGGGCAACGGTTGTTGTGGAGCCATCTTAGCCGGTAACATCATCGTTGTGGAATAACCACAGAATTTTGTCTTTGTTTCTGTGACAGAGCCAATGATTACTGGCTTGCCTATAATTCGCAATACGAGGGATCGCATACCTTCCAGTAGGCTTCATGGTAGAGAAGGCGCGCGCCGGCTTTGGCTTTCGTTAGGGGGCAACGGTCTTTGTGGTGGAGATGGTAGAGCCGGCAGTAGAGGTGGTAGCTCTTGCATTGGCGGCGGCGGCGGCGGCGGCAGGCGCGAGTGGGTCAAGCGGACCCACCGCCGGCGACCCCGCAGCGCGTCTTCCGGGCCCGCCCGCACTCGCCCGCACTGGCCGTCGGCTGCGCGCGGAGATCGCGGACTCTCTGAGCGCGGTGAGGCGTGCTGCGCGCATTCGGCGACCGGTCGCCGCCCCGCTTGCGCCTCCTCCTCCGCTCAGCCCGTGACGCGCCGCCTCGCCGCCTCGCCGCGCGGTTCCCGCTTTCCGCTCGGCGCTGCGCCCCGGCCCCGGCCGCGCCCGTGGCCCGCTGCTCCACTGCGCGCCGCAGCCTCGAGGCCGCCCGCGTACCATGCGCCGCGCGCAGCCACCGGCCGCCTGACTTCCTGTGGTTTTCCCGGCGCCAGCGCCCGCCGCCACGCGCCCTCGGTAAGCAACGCCCGCACGCAACCCCAGCGACCTCCACTGGCGCGACCTCCCCTCCCCGCTCCTGATTTCGTGCAGATAAAAACGCAGCTTCACAGTCTCGCGCTTGCGTAACTTCTCAATAAGCGGAGCCATGATCGGCTTATCTGATTGGAACAGCGCAAGGTTTCTGGGTTATTTGAAACTTTTGTGTGTGGAAAGGAGGGTTGAGAAGAGAAATTTGATAACAATGGGCATCGTTTCTTTGTTAACATGTTACGAAGAAAAGAAGAGTATGTCCATCGCATATCACGTAGAGGATGGCAGTTTTCGGTGTGGAGGGTTACGCCAAACGTTATCACAAGAAATGTGTTTTTCCATGTTTTGGTGTGAAGTTGGTAAAACGAATTTCCATGTTCAGTGTCCTTTACTCTCTCAACGTTCTGCAATGTGGCATTATTATGCTCCTGAACATATCATTGTGGTTTTCCTACACCCCCAAAAAATCCAAAAGTTTTTAGTATAGTATATTAAAAAGTGTTTAATAAACAAAACTATGTATTTAGCACACGATATATTTTTTCAAATGTTTTCTCTTCGTTGAGATACTGACATTCCATGACATCAAGTTCGTGCACGTGCTTTCGACCAATAACATATCGTATTTCTGTGTACTGCAAATTCCAAACATATTAGCATATTAATGTAATATGGTCTCCTGGCTACCCAGAGAACTATTTTATGTTAGCTGCACTCAACCTTTCCAAAATTTATTATTTTTAGTATCGGTTTGTGAATTTATGCCGGTTACCTTTAACACTTGCTCACGCTTGGAATGTTTTCGGACCGTGTGCTGCACACTGATACATTTTGAGGGTTCGGGCTGTAAGATCAGCAAACTGTGTGATCCGCCATGACTCAACACAGAGGGACAAACACTAATGTGCGTGGAGAAATTCGAGCCTGTGATATGTCGAATTAGCCATACGTCGCTTCGCACTTTTAACTACCTCAGTCATCCGAACATGCTATTCCGTATGCTTAAATATGTTGTAAAAATGTTTCGTGTATTTCTTACCAATGAATGCTTTCCAACTTATATTCCTGGCAAATGTGCCTGGTTGTGGTTGTGTCGGCGTATTGAAGTTCATAGTTTGAGAAATGAAGTTTGAGTATTCTCCCAAACCTATATTTTCCAATAATTCTGCGAGGGTTAGGCTTAATAATTTTCGTCACTTGCTTGAAAGTTAAAGTCTAAAATTTGTTTTTGTCAGTGGAGTAATGACATGTAGTTTAATGATAGGTAGTTTAAATAAATATGTACACTTTAAGGGTTGTGAGAAGGAATATAATTTTGACGTTTTCTGAGCATGAACTATGAATTACAGGCATATTAATTTATTTCAGTAATTAAAAAATAATATTATATTTTTCATGTTCCATGTGTTTGTTGTTTTTACGCCTTTGTGGCATAACACCGCATGTTGCTATTATTAGAGCAAGTGATATATCTCTGGATAAAGAAAACGGATATTTTTATTTTTTCGTGACATTTTTATTCTCGGTTATTACATACATTTTAGTTATCAGGAACAAATCTGATAGTTTTATCTTTTTCAGAAAGGTATAAGAAATTTTGCTCGTTGCTTGGTGTGAATAGGGAGTAAATAAATCACCACAGGTACTCTATTAAGCTAGATTAACGTATCATCTGTTGTTTTTTTGTTGTCTTTTTTGCTGGACAACTTAATAAATTCGACGTTTCCATTGTTCTTCTCATGGTGCTCTTATTCAATTATAAAATAAACAAATTCTAAAAATGAGAGTAAAATTGATAAGTTTTCTTATGACAAGATATATTATTCAAAATGCTTTTGGTTTGAAATTCTCACAGTAATATCATGACAATTCTACAAGAGCCATGTACTGTTAGAATTTCACAGTTAGAAAATGCACGTCAAAATTATGTAGAGAGTGCAATAAAGGAACTTAAAACGATTGGTACCCTTTTTGTATTGTCGTGTAAGCGAACGTTCTGCAATGATCGAAAGTTGAGTCACTATTTTTTTCTATATGTTCGTGGCATTGCGAGGATAATTTTTCAACTATTTATCTTAGAAGGAAACTGTTTACTCATCATTTTGCAAATACGCAAAGAAAGTGTGACATTGCCAAAAGCGTCACGTTTCGAGAAACCTGTTTGAAAGTTGCCACAGTAATGGAATCAACGTAAAAACGTCGAGATTTCGAAAGTATCTGCAAATCGCCATTTCTGTTCTGTGTCTGTTAAAAATTTGAGTGAGTGTAATTTAACTAAAATAATAACAGGTAGTAGAAATAACCTCAAATTATATATTGTGTTGAACCTCATTTTGCAACTACAGAACTTCTAATATTGTGTAATAACTACAAATATCAGGTGTGTGCCGTATCAACTGTATTTGCCAAATTGTATTCAGTATTGTATGCGTAGTATTTACAATGAAAACTGAAACGGAATTCATTAATGTTGACAAAGAATGTATAATTAATTCCAATTTTAATACCACATTCAACATTGCTTTTTATGTGTGAACACATCTAGTAGGTAGTGGTTGGAGGACTTTGAAAAGCAATTCAATTCGAGGCAAATCTCTTTTGCTGTCCCGGGCCTAAAGAACGCATCATTTTCGCGGAGAAGTTCATTAGTAGCAGGCAAGTCGGACGTATTTCAGCGTGCTATCGAAGACTATGCTCCCTGCTCCACACTCCGTAACACAGAACACATCCACTATTATTCAGTATGAGCTGATGCCAGTTTGGGTAAGAACATGTAATTTTTGAAAAGCTGCACTGCCACATCTGTCATAACCGTGAATTGTACTCCCGTTTTATATCCATGCCTCTCGATATCTGGAATTAGGCAGGATGGTATGTTTGTTATGCAATTTGCAGAAGTTAGAGGCAAACTTTATGAATATTACGATTGATGGAACATTTTATTTGTGTTTGAGGTGTGAATGATTACGTCAATTTCAATAAGAGTGATTAGGGGGCGAAATCAGAAAAAAAAGCACTCTAGAAATCTCAGATGAAATTGAAAAAATCAATTCGTGAAAAATAGGATGAGTTAGCGTATAGTCGCACCCCTACGGGGAAGAATCATTGGTAGCTCATTGTTTACAGTCCAAATTAGTTCATTTATATGGACGAAACACCAACATTTTAACGTTGATGTATAATTGAATTTAGATATTTGTATATCATCTCTGTAATCTTCAGTATGAATGACCACAAGATCCACACTGAGACTAACAAAATATGATCAGAACAATACGATATCGAAACGAAACTGGAATTACACAGTTACATTCTATGTACATGTATTCCTTATTCAGTGCAACGTCATTATATATAAACACTACGTGTTTGGACATTTATCACCATCGGCATTATACGAAATTCTCATAATGACTCAGCCATAAAATTATGTTTATCCGCCAAAGAAATTCTGCTGATTTGGCATCTTTTATTTCATTTTTACAAAATGGGTGCTGTATTTGTGAGCTTCAATATACGTTTCCTTAAAAGGCAACCACATTCAATTAATCTTACGTATTCTCTGAGCATTATGCAGCATGCTATTCATCCTTCTTCTGATGTAAGGAATCGTTTAAAGCATGAAATATTCCCGTTTATGTAAAACGATATTTTTAGAATCGCTTACATCTTTCTCCACTTATGATTCCTTAGTTTCATTAGCCAAATTTGTCAGCCGTTTTATATTATTTATTTTATGATCGGCTACGTGAAGAAAACGAATCTGCAAACCCAATATTTTTTGTCAACACTGTCAATTAACGAGAAAACTGACACACACACACACACACACACACACACACACACACACACACACACATATATATATATATATATATATATATATATATTTGTGTGTGTGTGTGTGTGTGTGTGTGTGTGCATGTAAATATATAAGAAAAGAAAGTGAGTGATGCTATCCCCAAGAGGGAGTAAAAGGGATACAAAGTGGCTCTTAAAATCTTCCATGTAATAAAAAAAATAGTTAATTAAATATAACACAGGCGAATGTAACAAAAATGACAGCAAAAAATCTTTAAAATGTTATCGTGAACATGTTATTGAAGTCATATGGAATTGTTATCAAACTAAACAACATAGTGGTTACTTTATTATCGGAAAATACGTAATTTTAATTTGCAAATTGCACCTTAATTGTAAAATTATCATAAAATAATTTATTTTAGCTAGATAAAAGGATCAGAATTGAGTATTTTGTTCCGGGAACAACAATGCTAAAAGGGATAAGTAACGGGTGTTTGCATCCACTGAAACTGGACACGGCCTACGATGATTATACCTAAATGAGATTTGCCGAATAATTCCAATATTTTTGCCGAATGGGAATCTTTACTGAAAGAGCATCTTTGTTGAATAATTTTATAATTTGCTAAAAACATGCCTTATAATTACACGCCTTATTCATACGTCCTATACACGCGCCTTGAATGTCATATACGCCTTAAACATGCGAACTAAGATCGGAGACTGCAAGATGAGTCAAAATTGGGTCAGAACGTCGTGATTTATGAGGAGAAATTCAATAATGCAAACGATATAAATTTCTCGTGCAGTTTATAAAGGAGCATTCAAATGAAATTTCGTACATTAAATAGAAAAGTGATGTATACGGAAACATGCAAGTGCTAGTTTGAATTACAGGTAGTATATTTGACAATATCTTACGAGAGAAATAATTTTTTTCTTCTATTGGTAATGTAAGGGTTTTTCTTTACTACAAAGTATGTTATATGTGCGTGTTATAAAGTACATGGGATAATTACTAATTCAAAAGCTTTTGTTTCGTTTTATACGTAAATTTAGGTTTTCTGGAGGAGAATATTGGCAATTTTTGTTCTGAAAGAGAGGAAAGGAGAGAACTTAATAGTCGTAGCACTTTAGAAACACGAAACAGAACCTTGATCTTGTGTAGTCGTGCATGGCAGAGGTGTAATGCATACGGCACTGTCGGAAGATGCGTATTTATGGTAGAACATTAATATTTGTATATCATCTAAATATTTGTGGTTTCCGCTGCCATCCTATACAGTAATATGCTCATATCACCCTTTCAAGTGTAAATTCTACTAGAGACGTCAAGCGCGAGGTTACCATTGTGTACTGTTTACATTCCGCATCTGCAATAGTGTCGAAAACGACGCTCGACCACTCCAGGGTTAAATTCACCACGTTATCCTCCTTGCTCTTCCTTTGCGATCAGCAGGAGTCCACTGTGAGCGAGCTTGTCCAACTAACCCGCTATCCTTGAGTATACTTTCTTTTGCGACCGCGATGTGTGGCTTGCTGCTCTCTTCGAATTCGGCAGAGTCCCACATTCGACTTTAGAGAAGGCGGATTTTCGGCTGAATTTAATTGGATGAATCAGGAAAAGCGATTTAGAGTGATCAGCTCATCTGATCTAGGTTCACCGGATTATTCCATTATTAATGAACAAATTCATTAGTAGTGCGAAGGATACGGTCTGTCGACTATCAAATTTTATTCCTTTTTTTTGTCGAATACTTTTTGTCGAACAGAACCGTTCTGTTTTGAAGAGAATGAACCTAATATTTTAACAATATACAAAGGCGTTAGCTACAGATTTGTATAGAGTAATTGAAATATTAATTGGTTTCACGCTGTGGCTATTGTACGATATAAACAACTTTTTATGAAGTAAAGAATAGGTCACTTGGTTGAGTTTGTATCGGACACTAGTGAACAGTTAATGCGCAGGTCATTTCCCCCCTACGTCACATACAGTGTTTACTGTTTTTTTGACTGAATAAATATAAATCTAAATATAATGTCACCAGAATCAGTATTAAAAATATGTAATTGCCAATAAGATTTAGAAAATCTTGACGTTGTTGTACATGTGGTAACATTTCTGTCAAAGGCAACCTAATTTACAAAACTTTCTCTTTTGTAATAATGGATGCATATGCATATGCATTTATATGTATTTACTCAAATAAATAGTGTTTTGTTTCTTTGGAATAAACTAACCAATTGATTTGTAATTTATTAGATGATGTACAGAAAATATCCTGAATATTTTCCTGTAGATGTACAGTTATTTCTGAAAGTATGTTTTTCGTGAATTTCAAATTGCGGTACTTTCTACGCTAGTATAGGCTTCCCGCCGTACAACGCTGCATGTCGCGACACTAAAGTGCGTCCTCGCGAGACAAGGAATCAGTTTTATAAGTGTACTTTTTTCTATTCTATTCGTACTTTTATATTCTAGAAAAAATGGAGCGTTTTTATAAAATAATTGTTTAAAATTTGCCTAAATATCACGCAAAAGTACGCGAAACTACTCATATTTTTGAATAATTGTCCATGACTTATTTACAGATCTGTCCATAAAGAATATATATTAAGGAAAAAATGTCTATCTTTAATAGGTTGATGCCGAAAATATTTTGAACTTCTGTAATTTTCGAAACTTCATATACTTCAACAAAATTATACATGTGCCATTTTTAGGCGTGCTCTCTGTCCGAGTAAACGTTTAATCGTACAATTCGGTGGAATTTTTGATAACATTTTGAATATTGTTTAGCTTTATGTAAAGCACTCACCAAAATAAAAATGTTTCTCAAACTTGCAGGGTCTCGGTTTTGTCCAGATTAATGGCGGAATATTAATTTAAAAGAAACTGATCAGTTTAAGCGCTAGTGTTAACCGGGAACAGACAGAGGTCAATCAATTTTCGGTATTATTGGCCTATAAAACGTGAGTTTTAACTATACACCGCGTAAGAGGAAGTACTTTACTACACACAGGACCAAGATTTATTCGTTTTTTATGTTAGGACACCACAATACGAGTGTTTTTAGAAGAAATCTCCACATTCCATTACAGTATTACAATATTTTCCGCTTACTATATAACTACGTAGTATGGATAGTAAAATCAAAGTTTCTTTCTTGCTTCAGTTGCTCAAATTTTATTTTCAGTCGCGAAAACATAAAAAATGTATTATAGATTTCTCGATGGTGAAATGTGATAATATTTTATGCAAGTGTATTATAGTAGTAAACCATCGGTAGCGGCCAGCGGAAATGGAATGCTTGTGGCTTCAACGCATCAGTGATTCGGAGGTTGCAGGTTCGATCTTCATAAGGAGTCAGACATTTTGTTGATAATATGTTTAACATCAGTGGAGTTCGAGGCATCTGGCGGAAACGAGTTCGTAAGCTAATTGATTGAACAATGGTTTCCGTGGTTGCCCTCTTCACTTCCAGGCGTTTGTTTACCCTAGCACCCTAGAACAATGGCCATTGACCGCCCGCGATCTTTTCTTCCGTACCCAGTCCTCGTTCCTATTCTTTAGACCCAGCGATGGGCCGATCATGCATTCGCACATGATCATTGTTTCAGAATATCTTCGACAAGCTACGAAGATCCGCAAAGCAACAACTGTGAGCCCCCGAAGAACAAAGTGTGTGCCATGATCGGAAAGCCGGAATTTAAATTAATATTATACTGGCATTCTATATCATTACTAAATTATTTAATTTCAGTTTACGAATGAAAGTTGAAGTAAATAAAAATTGAAGTTGGCAGGTGATTGTTCTCTGAATTTGGTTTGTCTTAACTAGTTTGTTCCAGAGGATCGGGATTATTTTGATCATGTAAATCAGTAAAAGAAACAAATTATAAATGCTTTTCAACATTTCTTTCTCGTTAAGGGAGAGTGAGAGAAATCGTGGCCAAATGATCTCTCTGCAACACCTGTTGCTTTGTTTTTTGAGCAGCGTCGAGGTAGAAGCTGGCACAGGAAAGACAGCAAATTCACAGGGTGGGAGGTAACACAAATGATGTCGTTAATTTAAATTAAATTGATATGATCGTAATTGGTTGACGCTCAAAAAATCATCAACCAGCCCTCGTCTCTACAACCCTAAAAGACTATAATAGTACACATCCGATTCTCTACTTCTCTTGTAACTTGGGAATAATGGCAACTTTGAGTAATGGACACACTACATTATATTACTTTCCTTTCTGCCAATCCATCTCATTTGTGTCTTTTTGTACCCAAGGTGGGCATCTTTGCCATGGACGCGGCGTCACCCGGACAGCCAATTAAATAATAATATCTCGTATTCTATCCGATTTTTACCACTTTTCTCTGCTGGCCAGTAATAAGCTGCGATGTATCAGTATTAGGGGGTGGTGAGCAAATAAAGTGTGTTTTAATTATCGTTACATGAAAACAAGGCGAGATTCAGTACCGGAGATTCGGTGCGGGAGAGTTGAATAAAGAAATTATAAAATTAATGCTTGATGCATCATGAAACTCTGTAGGAGATAATTTCATTATTGCAGTAAGTGGGCCTGTGAAATGCCACTCGGGCATTGGAAATTTCCAGAAAAAATCC
The DNA here is from genome assembly GCA_038098605.1 of Gryllus longicercus. Taxonomy (NCBI): domain Eukaryota; kingdom Metazoa; phylum Arthropoda; class Insecta; order Orthoptera; family Gryllidae; genus Gryllus; species Gryllus longicercus. The sequence goes on along the minus strand of JAZDUA010000266.1, from coordinate 275,192 downwards.
CTCGTGCCCCAGAAATTTATTCGAAATCAATTATCGTCGCTCGAAAATTCATCGCCAATGCACTCGTAGTATTAGCTATGATAAACCTTTTTAATGAACACCACGCACCCATTGTCAATTGAGAAGACATTTAAATTCGTCTAATTGGAGAAACCTGTGGATAAATTATTACGTCTAAATTGAACAAGTCATTCTTTTTGAATTTTCTTTTGTTTTACTTGTTTAATGTGTTTACATCTCAGTGATGACATTTTAAGAGAGAATGCGTTTAATGGCCGCCCTTAATGCTTGTAATTTGCATACCACAATCAAAGCCTAATGAATACTAGGATTTCTCTTGCTCTTTACTAACGTTCATTTCTCTTTCATAATGAAATCATAGTCGAAACCTATTTTTCTCTGTGGTGGAGATTTCCAGTGGCAGACATTAGTTGACGTGAGTTCAGTGAGCAGCAACTAACTGCAGGACCAAAAATATGGAATGACAATTCTGATGTGTGGTTTGAACCAACTTTACTGGCACGTGACATAGCGAGCACGACAGTATTAGGATCGTATCAAGTTATTCTATATAGCCCAAACTTGTTTTACTGAGACACCTGATCTACCTTCTGACGAGGAAAACGAGAAAAGTTACAAAAAATATCTCGCCAATCTCGCTGGTTGTTCTATTTAGCCGTGATGAATTCCAGCTCGGACGAGGAAGTAAAGGCGGGCCAGTGTCGCATGTCCGCACGAGAATGAACTTTCTCAGCTCCGTTTCTCACTATCTACACCGTTTTTGTTATATAACACCCCTAGCGAATGCACTAATTAGTATGATACATTTAACAATGGAATTGAATGCGATGGGATAAAATCTCAGTACTTTTCCATAATCTCTTTTGTCATTGTGATTTCTTCATTTTACTACAACTGATGAAAACAGCGAAGTTTGCTGTTTCGCCGTTGGCCTCAAAATTGATGTCGACAAAGGTCGTATAATTGTATTTCTCGCAATAAGTCAAAAATACACTACTTCTCCGGTACTGTTTGTTTTGTAGTGGAAAAATTGATTCTTCTTTAGGGAACAAAATGACTTGTTGGTTAGCTGACGTGAACACGTGAGTTTTCCAAATTTTGGCACAAATAATCTATATTCGATCGAATGTCTAATTCTGGAAACCAGAGACGTTTTAAGTAATGTAATAATTCATTTATATACAAAGTTTATTATTTGGCGAAACCTAGATATATTTGTAGAATAATTATTAATATTTGATGTTGAAATTTTGATGATGAAGTAAGAAAAATATTAAAACCGTTAGTTCTGTTGCGTTATGACTAAAATCGCAGTGTCAGAATTGTTTCAGTGAAATTGATTTTCACCAAACATGTTTAGAAATGAACTTTAAATACGTTATATTCGGACAATTCAATATCTGTTTGAAAAAAATAAAGTTTTCTGCAATTTATTTATTTAATCACAACAGGGCAATGCCCGAATTACAACAGATATGACGAATACAACTAGTGGAGCTACAATAACACAAGCTCTTTCGTAACATTTGCCTGGGATTCGAATTGCGCGCATTGACTCCCCATCGATTGTCTCATCCGTTTCATCAGCAGTGCTGATTAAATATGCCTATAACAGCTCTCTCGCTAGATAAACATTTTCAACTTTTGCAATGTTTGCAACTTCAAATGTTTTAATTACAATCGCACCTACACAATTTGTGGCTTTATAATATAATGACATCTCATAAAATCGCACCTATAAGTGGCCTTTGATTTTTTATGTCAAAACACTTCAAGAAAAATTAGAGACTTTTTTTGGAAAAATTAGAAAATTACCTAGGGGCTCGTGCAAAGTACTCCCAAAAATTGAAGATCCGTTTCAAATTCGAGAGGCCGCGACATCAGATCAATCGAAGAATATCCATTTTAATGAAAGCCCTATGACGATTTAGACGCTAGACTAACGGACAGGCATACACTTTTCAAAAGAAATACTTTTTCACTATTAAGAACTCCCAAAGTATGGATTCTGACTAAATGACGAATAGAAAAAAGTATTGAGAACTTTGTAACAAAGTACACAAAACATTAATACAACGAAATAAAAGAGGTCCAGGATTCTAATCTTGAGGTCCTCCATAGTCAGGTATATACACACGATTTGTACACATGAAATTTAAAATATTGAGCCCTATTGGTTAAATGTAACCTTATTAGTTTTAGCACTTGCTTTGAATATCCAAAGAAAGATACTGCAGATAATAGTACATTTTGACTCATTTAGTGAAAGGCTTTTAAAAATCTATATAAATCATATCAACATGATCTCTGTGGTCCAAACTCTCTGTAACATTCTGAACAAAATTTACAAGATTGGTTGTAGTAGTAATGAATCCATGATGAAAATTACGGTTAAATTTGGCATGTGCAACTTACTGTATTTATTCGATCACTTTATCGGGGACAGAATTGATAACTATTTGATTTAAGTTATCTACTTTAGTATATGTGCCAGTTTTATGTACTGGACACATTCTAATAAGTTTCCATTTGTTAGGGAATTTTCCGTACTGCAAATTAAGTAAGTATATATATATATATATATATATATATATATATATATATATATATATATATATATATAAGGTAATGCATAAGAATGAGGTAATGCATCACAACAACCTTTCAATACTTGGTGGTAAACAACTACACATTGTTTGAAGCTCAATTTTTTTATTATATTACTATTCAAAATAATTTACATTAATGATAAATTAATAATAACTCCCATATAAGAAAAACCAAACGTTTGGTCATTAAGTGGTCCACGAGAATTATAAACATATTTTAAATAGATGACACACCTATTAGAAATTTCCTCATTTCTAGTTAATGAATTATTTTCAAGAGGATTATATGGGATTTCCGCAGATTTTAATTTTATGGATTTTATTTTTTTGTTCCAAAATAACTTAAGTTTGTTGAAGACATTTGTTTCTAGATTTCTAATGCAATGTAGAAGAACTTTAGTGATAATTGAGTGTTATTCTTTTTAGTTATTTACACTTCGGTTCATTGGCCTCCGTTTAAACCTTCTTAAAACCTGCAAAAATGTAATGATTCGACATAACAAAATATTGTTTTTTACTCTAAATAAATACTTACTTACCCTTTTTTACTTTAAATAAATAATTTAGCATTAGGCTGCCGTAAACAAATACTAATTTCTTGATAAAAAATTTCTAATTACAAATTTATCACAAAATAGTTGATTTCGGTGGAGATTTGACAATTACTTTCTTTGTAGTAGTACATCAATATACCTGCGCATTAAAATTGAAGTATTTCTTTTTCTTTTTTGTTTTTCTGTTACGAAAACAAATATCATTGGTAGAGACCAGTGCTGTACACGGTCTCTGGTAACCAGGTTTTCGTTACAAAATCGTAATTGTAGTCAAGAATGTTAATGCTAAAATATTTTATATTTGTTAGGAGCTTTTTATTCTAACATTTTGGATATAAATTAAAATGTACTTTTCTACAGCAATTCTATTGTTTTAATTTAGTCATTGCCTCAAAAATACTGCTTTAATATGAAAATATTTATCACCATTTATCGCCACTGTTATTACATTTCAAATAAGATTAATACAGAAAATAGCACATACAACTACTCTTGTACAAACAAAATCTTACTGCGGTAAGGCTGTCGACCGGGAAACGTTTTTGCAAGCACTATTGAAATTGCGTCCAACTTCCCCAAACGCATTTTTCATCACCTTGATCAGCCACCTCGGCGGGCTAAAATTGCTCCATTTCATTCCTATTTTCTACGTACAGCGCAATATACTATTGACCATAAGTTAAAAAAATAAAATTTTGAGCCATATCAACAACAACACATTCCGGAATGACCGCCGTCGGCGGACACGTTCTTCCATGGCTGGTCCATTTTGGAACTTTTGTCAAAAAACAACCTACGAACTTCGGGAATATACTCGTTGGGCTTTTTGTTTTACTTTCTCTCTGGAGTTCCATCTCGACTTTTGCCTGTAGAGTTTATATTCCCTCGGCCCAGAGCATTTATTTTCACATTAGTGGTTACTGGAAGATGCAGTGCGGGTTCGCTTGCAGATAATTTAGCTTTAGGTTTCTATTAATAGATCATGAAAGCTTTGGTATTTAGTATGAAACATTAATAAAAATGAATCTGGATTCCAACCAATGATGATGCTATTATATGTTATATAGGCACCATGGACGTCACTTTCACATACAAATTTGGAGGGAAGGAGGGAAATCAAACGACGTTTCAACATCCCCCCAAGTGTAGCTAAAGCAATATTTGATTTACTGAAGTTAATACGGTGCATGCCGTAGAATAAAAAATGTCAAGTTATCTCGCACCTCTTCGTGAATTCGATAATATACTCCGACAATAAACTACTAAAAGACGGCAGTCAAGAAGAATATGAGGGATGGAGGGCGGAGCCGTGGATAGCGCAGTAGTGCTAGCGCGTATTGTCCTTATTGATGCTCTTCGTTTGTTATGAAACGTAAGATCATAGGGGATTCCTACATCCATTCGTCTGTTTAGAAACATTGCAATAATTTTCTTTTCCCATTTATTTTTGACATTTTCACTAATGATAGTCGCCAAAAGATGTCATTATATGAGAATACTTACGCCGCGCTTTGTGTTCACACTTGTCGTTACACAGTCTCAATTTCATTAAACTAATAATTATTAACGTTAAAATATTTTATATTTAAACTGTCTTAAGTAAAGATATAATTAGAATTAAGCTACTGGATATACTTGAAAGTATTGAGGAGGGGACGTTTCCTCCGTGCCCCCCCGCCAGTGACGTCTGTGATACTTAAAGTTCGATTTCAAATTGTTGGCCTTTGGTGAGTAAGGGGAGAGGGCATTGTTTTGTAGATATATTATATCTCACCGGATTAGGTGGCTAAGGGCATCAACTGATGTTACAGCAATGCCTACGACTGGGAAGTCTTAGGGTGCTAGTCCCAACGGGGGCAGGATTTTCGACACTAGTTAGATAACTAGGTGGAATTCAGTCGCTGTCTGGAGGGAATTTCTGGCGGCCGGCTGCGCTGATCGGTAGTTTTATATTGCAGGGTGTTCGCGTTCAGACGTTTCACGCCATATACGCTAACGACCATGTGCGACCATGTCCGATGGAGCAGAAAACGAGATTTATCTGAAAAGTTCTCCTGTCGCCACTCACTGGACGTCGTGTTGCGAAATTGGTGTGCAAATTCCTGTCTTCGTCTCCATTAAACAACAGTCAGCATGGGTGCATGAATCAGGTGGAGGCCCATACCCAGCTACGTTCGATGAACTGTTGTTGAGGAGATCCTGTTGGTAGCTTCGTGGTTTACCTGCGCGGTCAGTTGCACGTCTTTCCGCCCGCACACATCTCCGCAGTAGGCGCTCTCCCTTGTCATTTGTGTCTCGTGGGGTGCCAGTAGCCTCGGTGCCGGTTTCGTTTATCGCCATTGTGTCATGCACGTTACCCACTTTACCCATTGCCACACGCGACCACTTTACAAACTTGGCCGTTTCAGAAATGCTTTAGACCGTGGACTGAAATCAATGATAATCCATTTGGACGTACGATAAATCTATCTGTTTCTGCGTTGCGTCAACTACTGCACTGTTTTTCGCTTCCTCTCCACATGCTTTATATACCTTCCACTGTTAGTGCTACTACCTGCCATCTGTGAGGGATAATTGCATGTTTACTTCTAACATCACATTAATGTGACTGGACTGTTTATACCTCATTATATTCCTGAAGTTTATTCTACCTTCTTCCGCAAAAGACAGCAATCAATCATTCGTGTTGAAATAGTGAAGGGCGGATTTCGCTGACGTAAAAAAAGTGCCAAAAATGATGGATAAAATGCTCTTACAATGTTATAAAATGTCTTAAAGCAAAGAAAATGTAAACAATGGTTCAAAACCAGTTAAGATGAACAACTCAAGCTTTTGAATATGTTACAAACGTAATGAGGCTTCTTCGTTTCGTTCAAGTGAACTCAGCATGTAAACTCTTGGTTTGGACAGTATTTTTTTACTTTTTTTATTTTTTAAATGACGCTTTTTTACTACTAGGCCAACTAGTGACCGCTTTGATTGTTTACATTGGCGTAACTATAGGGGAACACGACACGTATGGATAACACAAGCACACACAAACATCCATTCCCGAGGGGGGATTCGAATCCGCGACCCTTCGAGCTGAGGCAACAACGGTCGTACAACCTTAGCGACTTCGGTTACCCAGGCCGGCAGGTTTGGGTCGTTCTTTACAAGAAATTCGCTGTATTTATTTATCCCGAAATCGGCCGAACTGACAATGGAGCTAATAGACGTCACAGGGAGGTTAGATTACTTACTCACAACGGCGGACATTTCAATTTCTGACCAAAGAAATCGAGTAATCTATTGAGTAATTCTGTGGACAACATTCCATGCATCCCGTATATATTATTTGAAGCAAGTACCATTAAACTGGTATTAAATTCGATGAAATCAGCAAAAAATGCTTTAAAATGACGGAAAAGGTAAAAATGAGTAATAATTAACTATAAACGCAAAGATAGATTTAGATTTAGATATATTTAGCAAAAAAAAAACAGTAAAAACTGTATGTGACGTATGGGGGAGAAGGTCATCTGCGCACGTTTTCTTCAGTTCCAGAATCCCTTCCCGTCATTTTAACTATAAATAATTGAAAAATGAGTAAAAGTTTCAAATAAATAAATGAAAATAAATTTTAAAAATCGCAAGATTAGCAATATTTGAAAAAATAGACATTTTCGTTTCCGAATTATAGAAAACTTATTTGCATCGGTAAACGAATTGCACGTATGATTTTTCTGCATTGCTAACAAAATAGTTCCTTGCCCTTGCCCTTACCTTACCTACCATACTGCTACCTCTACTCCTACGTACCGCAAAAACACAGTTCAACAAAACGTGCGCATAGTGAAGCTACATTTACATCTTGAAGCAAAACAAGGGGCCATCTCAGTATTTGCTCAATGGATCAGGGAAACTGGAGAAAAACCTGATTGAGATGGGGGTCATAGACCCGGAAGCTGAAGTACATTATTTGTTACAAACACATTAAGTATTTTTAAAAAAGTTTTACTATACAAATGTAAAGTAATTCAATATATATCACTGTTTTGTTAAAATAAACATTAGTTTAATTTTTGAGTATTGTCTCTAATTATATAGAAACAGTTATGCAGCAGAAAAGATTTTACTTTTAACTTAAATTTCAGTTGTTTAATGTCATCTGGCAATGCGTTGTAAAGTAACGTACATGTATTGTATGTGGATTTCTGTTTGTAAGCTGTTGATAGTGACACTTGATGTACGTGATTTTTACGACGTATGTTGTAATTATTAGTATTGGTTAATTATCAGCATTTCATGAAAATATGTTCCCACCGTTAAGAAAGTCACTTTTGACAAATATTACAGATTTACAAATATATAGACTAGGCAGTGATAAGATTTCAAGCTCAATGAAGAGGGGCTTGCAAGGGTAACGGGGATGGCATTTTTACATTATTCGAATAATTTTCTTTTGCAATTTAAAGGTCTGAGTACTACATGATGAGTTTCCCCAGAATTTTATGCCTTATCTCAGGCGGGAATATACATTTGCAAAATACACGCAACGAGCTGCATGGAGGCTGACAGAATTTGAAAGAATTCTTAATGCCTAACATAATGAACTTACTTTAATTATATGTAGTACATTCCATTTGAGGTTTGACTGAATTGAGAGCTAGAAATTTTGTTACCTGAACATTAGCTAATTGCATATTGTTCATTTTCATGGAACATGCGATTGCTGATTTGAAATGCAAAAATGCATTGAAACTGTTTTTCCTTCCTTAACTATTAATTTGTTATTACAAAACCAATTTGAAACTTCTAAAATCGACCTATTTATTGTTCTTTTATGCAAAGAACATTCGTGTCATCGGCAAACAGAACCGTTCTTCAAATTTTTAATAGACGACGGCATAACTTTTACGTATTACAGAAAGAGGATAGGACCTAAGATAAAGCTTTGCGGGACCCCATATTCTTGACTATTATCACCATCATGACTATTATCTTTCATTTAAGTGCCTTAATCTAGACGTTTGTGGTCTTTCTGTGCTTCTTAGTCTCTCTGTATTTCCTAGCTCTCTTGAATTATGATTCAATACAAGAATTCGTGACTAATTGATTCGCAGAATAATTTTCCTCTTGCCATTTGCCAGGGTTTCGGATCATATATATATATATATATATATATATATATATATATATATATATATAATATTTATAATAGGTTAACGGTCATTAAGTCTAGAGAAATAACGTCTACGTAAATAATATCTAATATTTAGTGTAATAATAGTGTCTAACGACACTTGCTCTTCTCTAAACTGTCTACGTTGTAAATCTCTACACATCGTGCTAGTCTACAAGATAAAATGTCCAATGAAAGTAATTCTGTTAGACCTTCATACAGTTAGATATTTTTCCTGTAGACCTACTGATCTTGAAACTTATACTATACTGACATTCACAGTTTATCTGAATTACTGGATTGTGGTTATAGCAAATAATTATAATAATGGTACATTAGCAAATAGTACAATAGCAAATAATAATAATAATAATATTAATAATAATAATAATAATAATAATATAATAATAATAATAAAACAAATATTACTTCCAACATGAGAACATCTTCGCATTACAGAATACATTGTTACATACATAGTAAAATTCAAACAACATGGAAACATTCGAACTCACATCATCAACAAATTACGATATTTCGCTTTCAATAATCTGTTAAGTTGCTAAATCTGGTGTCACAAAAATACACTAAGAGCGACATTCGTTTAAAAAACTAGCACACGGACGATAGGTGAGGAGAATTACTTTGTGCAGGAATGGTGCGGCAATGGTGCAAAACTCGGTGCTTCAGACTTCACCACCAGCAACCCAAAGATGTCAGAAAAGATTGTTGAAAATCATTCGTATCCGAAATTCACATAGAAAGTACTTTCTAATTAGAAAAACACCACACCATATCGGAGACTGAGAAATAAAACAGTTTGAAAGTAGGCTAAAAATTGTGTGAATTGAATCATGAGAAAACTGAATAGTGAATACTTTTTTCCATCACAATATGATACCAACTAAATATACAACCGGTTACTTCTAATACCCAGTGAACGTATTTGAGATTACTTTTTTCTCTGTGGCTAAATCTTTGTTGTTCCATTGATTGTTTATTTCGTGTTTTCGGGAGCGTCAACCCTTACGGTCATTGGTCTCGTAAGCGTAGGGCATGTTATGTCTCAGGAGGTGGCGGTGTTCTTTTCCCTCTAGAACGTGAGAACCGGTGACAACTAACACGTCAGATTGCGGGGTCTCCTTCTCCAGGTATCTCCGCCAGCAGAATTCCACCCCAGGCAGGACCAGAACTAAGCTCCCAACTGACCTCCCTACTTGAGTGATAATGTAGTGCATGTAAGTGTGTATGTAGGGGAAGAGGAGGGGACAAGGATGAAGAAAGTCGCAGGTGGTCCGTGCTCCGCTTGCTAAGGCAACGCCCCGGTATTCGCCTAGTATTGATAGGAAAAATCACGGAAAACTATAGGTCAGAGCAGCCGGCCGCAAGAATTCTCCTCTACACAGCGGCTGCCTTCAACCCAGCTCTAGCCAGTGTCGAAAATGCGTCACCCTCGGATCTCTAACCCTAAGACCTCCCGGTCAGAAACATTGCAGTTACAACTGTTGTTGCTCTACATTGTTTTTGTCTGAGCTGAGATACGTATGTAATGCACTTGCGAATTTTTCATCTTATTGGATTCGATCATAGGCAAATTAATTAAGGTTTTGATAGCTAAAAAGACTAGATATGTTCCAAGGTAAATTAGCAATGAGATCGGGTTATATATTTTAACAAAACATAATAATAATAATAATAATAATAATAATATTATTATTATTATTCGCGCCTGCATATCTTGAATCATGCATCACTTATCGTGTATCACAAATCACACACTGATGTATTTGTTCACTTCATTTGTTCGAGTGATCCTGTCCCAAAAGAAGTTCACATGGAATGACCCTGAGTTGAGCACGGTACCAAGCTCCAAGAACCTGCTAATAACAATATTTGTCAGCTCGTAAGTGTTCGTGCCAGGCCCGGATTTAACACTTGAAGCACCGTCGTTTTATGAGTTGTCTTCATTCCGAGCCCACGGCTGTGATGTGGCGTGCGTATTATTAGACATATGGCCCCAGCGACGTCTCTCTCTCTCTCTCTCTCTCTCTCTCTCTCTCTCTCTCTCTCTCTCTCTCTCTCCATAGACTATTGATCACATATAAATGGTACATCAACAACGCGCTTTGGGTACAAATAATTCGCAAGTCATCATTATGATTTCAAGATAATTTTTTTAACCATACAAATCCAAACGTACATTCGTCATCCTGTAAAAGGTTATCGTCATACACTTTAAAATTAATCATCATACACTAGAACTCTACTCATTATAATTAGTTTGACAACATGAAAAAAATCCACCTTTTAGTCCAGATACGTTTTGTTATCCATGGGACATTTCTGCTTTGTGTTTTGACCCGTTAGACGGAAATATGGAACTACTCATTTAAATACTAATTTGAAAACATAGAAGAGGTGTGTGAAAGTGTGTATAATTTGTATGCACGTGCTCCCCTGCGGTCAGGATGTGTATGAAAATGAAACACGTGTCAAATGAAATAAGAAAAAAGGCACAAACGTTTAGGGGCGCGAAAAGATCGTCAAACGAATTTTTATTAAAGTAAAATTGATATAAAATGTAAATAAATTGTCAAGGTCTTTGATGCACCTAATAGTATACTTCCGCTATAGAACTTGTTTCTTCAGTATATATGTAGTAAAGAAATTTCAACCGATCATTGTCATATAATGCAGTCTTGTAATCATGGTACTATTTCAGTGAACGTTGTTCAGTGTATGTTGAGTGGTTTCCTAGTCATTTAATACAAATGCTCAGAAACGTTCACTCACTTAATACCTTTTTGACATTTAATGTTCCGTGTTTTATAGAGAGTCAAATAACTTTGAGATCGATTTAATCACACATAGTAAACATTTAACTCCTACTGTCTTTCATTACAAACATTGAAAGTTTAGCACGTTTTGGAGTTTTTCTCTCCATCCATATGTGCCTAAAGAAAAATCTCTGAAACGTCGCGCTAAACATTGAAAGTTTTGTAATGAAAGAGAGAGAATTTATATAAAGGTTTAATGTGTGTGCTTAAAATGATATCAAACTTATTTGGCTGTCTATAAAATACGGAACATTAAATGTCAAAGAGCACTGTAATGACAATCTTTAATTGCTCAAATCACTTAAGATCTTACACCGACAGATCAAGATCACGGGTAAAGTAACTAGCTTTCCAGACTTCGCGGGCTCGGTGTCCAGAGCAACAGGCGGGAGATTTAACAGAAAGGGTTGTACAGATTGCTTCGGGGGTGCGATACGTCACTAGATACCTGCCCTATGACAATCTTCTGGAAAAGTCATTTGACAGTTATTGCCCCCAAAGCGAGTATATTTCCCTTTTCTTTACAAAAGCAAAGAATGATTTTATAAAATTCATCAGTCATATTTGAAATTATAAATTCAGAGTAAAACCAACATTGTGAATCGAAGTGATCTCGATTTCGTGATAGAGTTTCATTAAGCCTTAAGAGTGCCTTAATTGCATTATGTTGCCGCATTCACATTAGGAAGTTCAACAAATATTTCAGTCTGTTAAAAGAGCTGTCTACCTGACAGAGAGATTTATGGACTTGTTCATTTATTTCAAAATTTTGCTACATACAATAACAGAGTGATTTAATAAAACATAAAGCAAAACGGAAACAAACGAAGAATTCGCCAAACAAACATATTCTTGTTCCTAGACAAAATGTTCGTATAATACAGAAGGTAAAGAGAAAATAAAGATGAAATACAGTAATAGGTAGAAAAGTTTATAAATATAATTCAAATCTCATTTGTTTGATAGAAAGTATCAGCAAACATATTTTCGTCTGACGCCACCTTCTTCGATTTCTTGCAAGCTTTGCAGGCCCACGCTCTCCGATTCAGCTCGCGGGTGAACAGCCCTTTCTGAATGTGGATGGGCAATGATAGCGGAGTCAGGGAAGTTGTTGGCGCTCGCAGTTCGTGCCAGCGCAGTTTGCCTACCCTACAGTACAAGAGAAGTGCGACGTTCAAAGTTGTAATTTTGTTGGAAAACAGTTTTATCCTCAGTAGATTTATTTCATCGCCAAAAACAAAGCTCTTTTTACTTAAATGTAACTTCATTATCTGTGCACGTCTTCTAGAGTTCAGTGGGAAATATAGTTATATTATCGTTCTCTATGTTGACGAGGCAGAAATATATTTCTTCACAATGGACATGAAGGATAAGAACCCAAATCTGTAGGTGATTTGCCTTGAAAATATATATTACATCGGAGTGAATATTTTGTTAACAATTCTTACCGGGAGAGGTGGCTCAGTGCATCAACTGCATTTCCTCTGACCGTCCTCTGACCGGGAGATCCTGGAGTTCGAGTCCTGATCGTGACAGGAGTTTCGACGCTAGCTCACTAGCTAGGAGTCGCTCGCTGTCTGGAGGGGAATTCTAGCTTCCAGCTGCTCTGATTGTTAGTTTTCCGTGGGTTCTCCGATCAACACCAGGCTGATGTCGGAACAGTACCCTGTCAATCAGCCTACGGAACGCGCGCGATTTTTCTTTATATTCCTTGTCGTGTCCTACCCCTTACACTCACTTATACTTACATGCAATAAACTACCACACATGCCTGGAAACCGGCCGGGAGCTTAGAGCTTGTCCCGACTGGGGCGGTGCCCCGCTGATGAGAGATTTGGGAAAAGCCCCGTTAGAGGCTGTAGACAGTAGGTCGGCGCCGGATCTCACCATCCAGTGGGGCCAAGATCACCGTCACCTTGCGAGCAAAACCTTTAGTACACTTCCGGGAGTAATAGCCTTAGCAGTTGACGCGCCCGGAATCACAAGTATTCAATCAATTAACAATTCTTGCCAAAAACGATCATTTCTTTCTGTATTCAGAATTCAACTTATTGTATTTTATTTAGGGTATGTGATTTAGGGTAGAAATCCCAGAATTATGAACACGTGCCCAGAATGTACTGTCCCCATAGCACGTTACACACAGTTTTAAATTGTTTTTGACGTAAAATAAAATTTAAAAATATAGTTTGTCTTACAATTTATAATGAGAAAGTTATGTAATGCTGTGCGAAGAATGCCAGCATTTTTACGAAAAAACACGTTTTGTTGCTTCCTGATGCCAAAAAAACCCGCTTAGTGTTTCTCCAAGATGTACTACAACACATATCCTGGACGAAGTATAGTCAGAAGTTTGCTGTCGATGATACCGAAAAAGTGTTGTTTGTTTTTCTCAAAACATCTGTCCGTCTGTATGGGAACAACCGTAACGACACTAACAATGATGCTGTAGATATACTTCTTGCGGTAAAGTCTCTCAGAAATATTTGATAAAAAAAGAAACAGTATGGATACATTCTAAAATCTCCTTTGTTTCAAATCCCACGGTAATTTTCCTTGATCAGAGAGCAGGAATTGGCATTATGCCCAAACGACGAAAAAGAAATCTTGGCCTTTCTTCCGTGACCTACATTTCGTATCTTGCCGATTTGCTCCATGACCTCGTTACTCTGGAGTTCGCTTCTAGTCAGATGGCTTGACAATGCATTGAAAAACTTCCAGAAAATCTTAAAAATACTGATGATATAATGAATTGTTACAATCTTCTCTTTACGTTGCCAATTAAAACGTTCGATTGAAAGATGCTTCGGTGGTGGGTTGTGAATAGACCGAGACTGGCACGTGCATCACCAGGCCAGAGATGAGCAAAGATAAGGTATCTATGTTACGGAAAGCAGGATTTTAATTCTGTGGCCGATACACTCTGATAAATATAGTAATAATCAGCCCTGCATTGTCTTACATACAACGTAATAGCACGTTTTATTTTCCAGATTGGGTTTGGAAAAGTCGAAACACTGTATTATCACATAACTAAAAGACGCGTGATCCTGTAACATTTGAATTAAAAATCGTATTTAAATTCTTTATGCTCCAAAATGTTTTACAATATGGAGTATATTTACCATTAAAATACCGTAGTATACCTTTAATTCGAATTTTGGTAAATATGTATTACTTCTGCTGATGAGGATTTTGAAAGACATCGCTAGAAGGGAGTTCAAATTTAGTTAAAGCCATTGCACCCTCACAAGTGTACTTTGTAAAATTATGCTGATAATTATTTTCTTGCCTTACTACGAGAAAAGAGGAAGTATTGTTATTGTGCGTAGGAAAACGTGGAATTTTCGAAAGAAAACTCTTACTTCCGGGCCCTGGTAACGAAAACGTGGATAAATCTTGTTCCTGTATGTAGTAAATTTCTTCCTCTAAAACACTGTGTAGTTAGAATGTATTATGGGACCTTGATAGTGAAAAATAGATTGATGCGAAAACGTCTGCCAGTCCATCACCCCGTCTGCTTGTGGTCTACGCTAGCACCTAAACTGTTCAGTGTTTTTCTCCAAAATTAATATTCCTCGATCGATATAAAAAAGATGTCTTGCGCGTTTGAAATGGATATTTGATTTTTGTGAGTACATTACATTAATCCTCACCAACGACAAATTTTTGTCCAAATGACTCCGTCCAAATCTCATTTTCTTTGAAAATCTCTGATTTTTTGAAAATTGCAAAAGCTGAAATATGTTGTTCATAGACAGATCCTGAAATAAGATCATGTACAATTTTTCGAATATTGTATGAACGGTTTATGCGTAATTCTCATTTTCATTGAAATTTTTGTTTTTCGAAAACAGTAAAAGTAGAAATAATGTGAGAAAGTGAGTGCTGCTGTAGCATCACTCGTTCAATTTATTATCTTGCGTATGAAATCCTTGCTAAACCCGGGGAATTGCTAGACCCTGCCTCTATCGAATATTCACAGGAAGAAATTTCTGGACACGTATGTACCGTATTATAGTGATATTTACTACGTAATGGGAACATTGATTGCTATGAAAGGATATATTTACTATTTGAATTTAATGTGTTAATTTTCCTGACAGTTTTTCTTGGGTCCTTTGAAAAATATATTGTGGATATTCAATGAATGAATAATATTACAATGATGTTGCATTCGAAAATGTGGAGTTTGTAGAGAAAAATAAAATTGTATGTAGAAATAGCATGATTTTTACCGCAGAATATCAACGAATT
This sequence comes from Gryllus longicercus, assembly GCA_038098605.1. Taxonomy (NCBI): domain Eukaryota; kingdom Metazoa; phylum Arthropoda; class Insecta; order Orthoptera; family Gryllidae; genus Gryllus; species Gryllus longicercus. The sequence continues at coordinate 259,750 of JAZDUA010000266.1, read as the reverse complement.
ATTGTAAACACGAATTAATGATCAAACTTATAGTTGTCCTATAATTACGATATTGCCAAGGTTTATAAATACTTGTGTCTTTGCAATGCGGTCGCCTTGTTCCGGTCTGCTGGAGGTAAGGATGAGGATGAGCCAGTTGAGCTTTCTGTATGTGAGAAAAGAGGCGGCAGCTGAGTTTCTCTGCGCTGTATCAACTCTGCATTCACTTGGCGTGAGTCAGAGAAACCTGCACAAGAAACAACTGAGGTGTGCTGTTCCCGGAGCGGAAGTCGGGGCCTGAATTCGAGTGTCATTGTTAATCATGTCACGCTGCTGGGTCAGTGAGTACGTACGGTTTTCAATGACATCGTAGAGAGACAATAAGGTAAACGTAATCTTCTTTGGTCCGGGATACAGTGGGAAAGAGAAAAACTCTTTTGTTAAAATTGTATTTACATTTTTCACGATTTTCTTTTGTTGTGCAAATGTACATTTAAAGCCAATTACCTGCATCATGCATTACAAAATGTTCAAATATAAAATTCACAAGTGTAATGATTGTGAACGACTGATTTTTAAACTCCTGTTTCTCTTGTCACGTGCTTATCACACATGGTTACAATAGTCATATGGCAATTGGAAAAAAACTACCTCCCAAGGCTCTAGAGGCAATTCCTTCTATACTAGGCAAATATACAAAATTTTCTAATAAATTTTAAGAATATATTAATAGTTTAAAATTATCATTATCATTAGTATTTGCATATCGGCCATTTATTACCACGCTGCACATTATCTTCCGAGGTCCAGACAGACCTGGAGAGATTAACGTGTGTAATTACGGGGATCAGCTTTTTCGGATGTATTGCTTGGTAATACAAGGTTGTTACGCCTTGAATTATGAATTAGGTGGTGGTAGAATGATAATAAAGGGCGAAAGATCAATTACAAATACGACCATGCCCACGCAGAAGTCGAACCTGCAGCCTCCTCGGCGCAGTCGACAGCTGCCGCAAGCACCTGCACCATGGGGCCTGGTTAGTTCTATATTAATGTTGAATTTTTCATTTCTTTTATTATTATTATTATTATTATTATTATTATTATTATTATTATTGTTGCTGTTAAAAATGTGTTATTATTATTATTAATAGTAATATTAATAATTTGGTAAATTAATGAATAGATGAGCTTTTGAATGTTCGAAGACTGTTGAATTTACAATGGTGAGCTGTTGATGAAATGTATATAGTAAAAATACAACGCCTTGCTAAGTAGTTATGAGGTCGCAATGGAGTTATTATACTATATGATATATTATTTTATGTTAAAATAATAATGATAATTGAATACGCTTCATGACTCTGTAACAGTTGTAGGTCCTACAATTCCGTGGGCTTCCCGTTTTGAGTCAATCTCCATTTCGATCTCGTAACTACTTCGTAAGACGTTGTTTTAAATGGTTTGAGTGTTTAAATGCAGTGATTCTAAAAATCAATACAAATAATGCGGTTTTCCTTTATTTCTACATTTATTTACTTTTGTACTCGAAGTCATGCATTTGATGTGAAGTAAAGTGAAGTGGAGTGCGATGTAATGGAGTGATTCATTAGAAATGGCCAATAATAGCATATTATGTGTACAATCTATATACCGAGCTACTTAGAAATTAATTAAAATATTTTTTCTTACTCCTTATTGATTTCTGTTCTGGTGATAATCTCAGTAACATGAGCTTGTTAGTAAAATTCCAGAGATATTTAAAAGTATTCACTTTGTCAATTGTCTTTTCTTTCAAAGATAATGATACTGTGAATAATGTTTAATAACAATCATCACTTCATTTTTTAAACATAACATTTTTAACATAAAATTGCAATTAAATCGTCATAATCATTGAGAATGTTTCTCTAAGTCGTCAAGAGTTCTAGCTATTACGTATGTAATACAATATTTCCATATAAATCTTTTTTGTGTGTACACTTTATTTTTTGAACGATATGACCATCTAATTCAATTTCCTCCATTCTGTGCAATTCTAGTTACTTCAACGCAATATACACCTAATTAATTTGACAGAAACGTATTGTTTCGCATTCATGTATGTGTACATGTGCTTGTTGATTAGATAATTTTAAAAAAAATCAGTGCTTACAAACCTCTTATATGCAAACATATTCTTAAAAATAAAATTGTTTCACTTTTGCAAAATATTATAAACGGCGGGTATCTGTGGTACGGAGGTTAATGTTGGTCGCACTCCTCTCCTGAATTTATTATCTTCTGTGTAAAGAGAGAACTATATAAAGGTACAACGGTATGCTCTAAGTCAATCTTCAAACTTGAAAGTATCAATAACCTTTTTTAATTTAACCATTAGAGATATATTCAAGAAGTGTGTAGGAAAAGTGAGATGTGAAGGAAATCAAAGCTACAGAAAATTTCGAATTGTCAAAGTTCGACGTATGGAGGTTCCACTACATTTTAGATGATATTCTCTTTTATATGAATTATCAGAAGTTAAGTCATTTCGAGTTATTCCATGTCCGGGAAAAGTGACAAATGCGTGATCAAGTTGTGCTAACTCTTTACCTTTGATGTTGTGTCAGTTACAAAACGCGAGGGCGTTCCTCCGATCTTTCACCCTTTCGAGCAGCTGAGCCGCGTCTGCACACAAGGTACACCCATGCCGGGATTTGAACCCCCGCACTTCGAACTTCTTTGGCACTGAATTCTTGCATTTCCTCGGACAACCTCTGTTCCTTTGATGCTGAAAAGGTCGAGAACTATAATTATTGTTTTGTGTTAATATCATGATTGTAGAAATAAAATTATTAATATACTTGTAATCTTTTTTCTATTTCCATTTATTTTTTCTTACCTTCAAAATATTATAATCGTATTCGTGTCTTTTTAACGACTTCCTGAACCATGTAACTTCCTCTTGTTTGATTAATTGTATAATAATTTTCTTCTGGCAAATGAAAATAAACATGAAACAATTTTCGGAAATTTTTAATTAGTTAAAATAAATTTTAGAAAGTTCGAAATTGTATTGAATATTAGAAAGGAAATATTAGGAATTGATATAAAAATATTTTTCAATATGTCATTTTATGTAAGGCAGTAATAGATTTAGAATAGAGGAATGTGAATGATTTCGTTAGTTCACGAAATGATTTGTTCACATGAGATGGCTGAGATCGTTCATTCTCGGCAATTTATATGGATGGAAATTGAATTTCAACCTCGACAGTTTGCAAGACATGAAATTATTCAATGATTCATTATGCGTCAACAGATTACACAAAAAAGGTTAACTCTGCTGTACTTTAACAATGCACTTGCACTAGATAATAGACATTCGCAGAACATTAAATTGAATAGCATCACTTTCTTAACTGCTTTTTGCCATCGATGAAGAAACGGGAGTAAAAGTTTTACAACTCATTAAAGATTATTGCAAGGACAAAAAGCGATAGCAGCCAATACATCAGGGGCAAATTTTCCTCATCAGGTGTATAGATTGTATGCAGCAGGGGTACAAAATCATTTTGTCAAGGTCCATATTTCTAACAATATAGGCAAGCGATCTAACAAAACTTATCGTGTATCTTAATGTATGAAGTTTAAATAATCAGTTAAATCACAATACAATTAATAATAAACTAAAAAAACCATGTGTTTTGTTCCTCGACGTATTATTTTTACTTAATGAGTATAAATGCATTGTAAAGTTGCAATAAATTTTTGTCCAGGTTTTGATGGAAATACACATTTTGGTGACCCTTGACTCCGAAGAAATGTTTAAAAATCATCTTTGACTGTCTTTCTGTCTTTCTTTCTGTATTTCCTTCTTTTGGTCGTCTTTGTCTGTCTTTCTGCCTCTGTGTTTGTCTTTCTGCTTATCTTTCTAACGCTCTGCCTGTCTGTCTGTCTGTCTGTCTGTCTGTCTGTCTGCCTGTCTGCCTTCCTGCTTGCCTATCTGACCATATGTGTGTGGACAACACTAGCACCTAAACCATACACCGGATTTTAATTGGTATTCCCCGATCGATATGGCTACACTAAAGGCCCTGAGAATATGAAATGTATCTTTGAATTTGGGGAATTACTTTACACGAAGCTTCTAAGACATTTTATTTATACCAATCGGCAGCAGCCAAAGCTGATATACACCCACCAAATCAATACATAAATACAAATATTATACATCAATCAAAAGAAGAAAAAATAATGAAACATCGCGTAGATCGATGAAACAACAGTAGATCGCGTCATATACATTCACACTAGAACCCAACTACAGCTTTACCATAATTGGCTATCTACGCTATCCAACTGAATAAATTAGTTACCTTCATACTTTTACATAATGAAAACAATAATCTGAGAATGCGTCCTCTGTAATTCTCGTAGTAGATCACAAGGGATCAAAAATTACCTATTAGTTGTATTGGGTCAGAAAAAATACTGAATAAAAAAATCAACATTAAATTACAGTACATTACTAGTATTGAGCGCGCATTACGGAAGGTCAGGGACAGAAAAAAGTAACGTAAAACTAAATTAAGAAAATATTTGCCGCCTTTGAATTAGTTTTTCCATTCGAAAGAACATTGAGAGGGTGAATTAGTTTTCTAAACACAAAATACAATATATTTAAGTTTGACAATTATGATGAAATTTCATGTTTATGATTGACTGTATTATTAGATTCAATCACAATGAAGGAAACATTACAAAATAGTGCTAAATAGTGCCACGTTGCTCTTTAAGACATTAATCATTTGGCAATATTCTTTTACTCTACAGATTTTTTTTAAACATGACTTTCTTGTGAATAAAATAAATAATGAAAAAGATGAAAACAACTTTTTAAAACATTCCAACCTGTGTTGAAAGAAGTTTCTTAAATCGTTCTTCGAGGATTCATATTTGAGACTTTGAGGCAACAGGGACACATTCAACTATGCGGTTACGACGTCCGAGCTCTCAACAATTCAACAAGGAGGAAAAACCAGAAAAACGTGCACAGATGTAATCAACATTAGGAACTGGTTGGCTGGAGTTTCCGGTCAGTTTATGCACATATTTTCAAGATCCCAATGAGAGACTTTCGTGACAGAATGCCTAGTAGGGTGGGTTTGTTTTAAATCTCCAATCACTTTGTGCTTTACCTCCATTCAATTTAATATGGATTTCATAATACTGTATTTAACGTTGTATCTTTAGTTTAAATGTACTCACTACTTTTGTCATACATCATCGCACTTAATGTGGTATAATTCTTCAATTTTTCCGTACCATTTCAAACAACGTTTTTGATGAATTTGTTAGTTTCACTAACATTATTAAGTCTCCAGCCTGAATGGCCATTTTTTATGTTCACAACTATTTGTAAGATTATGATATAAACACGAATATTGGTAAATGATGAGCATTTGCCATCTAGATGTGACACGCTCGATCCATCAATCAATGATTCCACAGTAAGTGGCGTGCTTGTGAATGCATTTCATATAATGAATTACTTATGAGTAGTTAGAAGGCTTCACTCTGCATACGATTTGAGTCTCATTACGTCTATACAAACTTTTGTCACTTCAAAAACGCAGCTTATTGTATTTAAATGCTTTCGTTGCACTAATCCAAGAAATCAGGCACTAAATATTGGCAACATTTAGACACTAATGTTGCGCATTCACTGCGCCTTGAATAATGCCGCATTTTGGTGATTGTAGTCAACATTTCTAAAGCCACAGCGTCTGTCAAAAATCCCAGTCCTCGCGATAGATGTTGGGAGAAGTAAAAATTCCACGCCAGGGAGCCCACATTTGATTCAGCTTCGAAGCGCCGATATCTCTGGAACCGGCTGAGCTGGAGCTGCGTTATGGATGCTCCAGTCCTCTCCGAGGAAAAAGTAGCAAACATGCGCGGTCGCAATCGTTTCACGAAACCGGTTGGCAAGGCGGCTCTGCCTGGAAGCAGGAGAGCATAGACGTGGTGAAAGAGGTATTTTTCCCTACAATTTGCCAGGAAGAAGTAGCATTAGCGCTTACTCTTTGCTAAATATTGCTAGTGCGGATATGTCGACTATGATTGCAGTTAGTGGAATAATAGGAAAAATAAACGGGAATGTGTTAGAAGAGGATTAAGAGTTAGGAATATCTATGCCATCCTACTACCAGTCTCGCTTGCTCATATTCCTTCCCCAGTGACCGGAATTTGAAACTTGATAGTGCCGGATTTAATACATGTGGGTCCAAAGGGCGTGTACTCAAGACACCAAATAGTGAGCGAAGCGTGAAACTTGATATATAAACTACTGTTGCCCTTATATTATAGGAAGAAAAACGTCATGCACACGAAGCTACTTGTCTCATTAGTGGCCATTTCAAATCCAACTTTCAAAAAATAGCAGTTGGAGGCATCCAACGTATTTCAAACTTGCAGAACGCTGAGCTTATGCTTTCTAGTAATGAGAATAAAACGAAGATTAATTATTTCTTTTCCCTTTTTATACTTAAAGAATAAGTTGAAAACATGTTATTAATATTAGCATTGTATTAATGTAATATGATCTGGTTCTTTTTTTGGACTTACACTATCTCAAACATGTTCTGTAGGTAGAATATCGAGTGGCCATTAGTGTGTTAACAATCTCACCGTCACCAAAATTCTGCAATTTTGATTTCTGAATGAAAATCGGGGTTTGAAAATAAATTAATAAAAATATGACAAATTGAAAATTGGCCGTTTTTATGGAAGGGATCTTTTCATAACGAGACATGCTAGTAGCCAATACAGTTGCACATGGCGAATTGAGTTCTGTAGGTCATGAATTTTGAGAAACGTACGAAAATGTCCTACTACTACTACCACTACTTTTACCTTGGGCCAGCCTAAATCGTGCTGGAGCGAACACGCGAAGCTCACTCAATCCCAGGCTGCCCTAGTCAGCGCTGGCCAGCGAACGCGGGAGGGGGGGGGGATCGGCTCCGATGAAGCAAGGGGCTAGGGGCAAGGAGCAGGGGCTGAGAGCAGTGGGCCTTCGTTCGGTGAATCCGTTGGAGCGGCTCGTCGCGGCGGTAGCGGCGCGTGCATTGGTTTGCATCGCCTGGAGCGTGACGCCGCGCCGCGTTTTATTGCCTTCCGAGCGTGCCTAAGTGTTCCGGGTTCCGTTAGGAGACTACGGATGCCAATGTGGCCCAGAGGCCGCGCCCGAGTGCGCCTCGTCGTCTTCCCTCTTCTTCCTCTGCTTCGACGCCATTCACCTCCTCCTCCTACACGTCTCCCTCCGCCGAATGGAGGGCGCCCGATACCCTTGCGCCAGTCTTGGGGCGTGGGCGCGCCGCTGTTGCTTAATCTGACTGGGCTCTCTTCCAGTTCGTTCATTGAATGATTATTTCGTGTGTCCCGGCGCGTCAACTGCTTAGGTCATTCGTCCCGTAACTGTAGTGCATGTTTTGTCAAGTGAGGTGGTGGTGGTGGTCTTCCCCGCTGGGTGATAAGATCCTGTGCCGACCTACAGGTCGGCTAGCGAGATTTTCCCCGATCACGTAGACAGCGTTTTCCCCAGCCCCACAAGCGGGGCACCGCCTCAGTCGGGAAAAAAACTCTAAGATCCCAACCGGTCTCTCGACTTACGTCACAGTTTAGGGCTTGCAAATGTAAATGTGTGTGAGAGGCGAGGAGAGAGCAAGGAAGAGGAAGGAAAGATCGCGCGCAGTCCGTGGCTCGTTTGTTAGGATACCGCTCCGACATTCGTCTGGTATTGATCGGAGAAACCACGGAAAACTATTGATCAGAGCAGCCTGCCGCTAGAATTCTCCTCCAGACGGTGGCTGATTTCCCCCTAGCACTCAAGCTCGTGTCGAAAATCCTTCTACAATGGGGACTCGTCCCCGACAAGTTCAGAGGCAATGCTGTGATCAGTTGATGGCCTGAGCCACATAAGCTGGGTAGTTCGTTCATTTTATACTTTCCATAACCTGCGACATTATAATGAGAGTCTCCGATTTTTAGGGGGTCGAGGTCCTCTCATTTAAAATACTTTGCAATAATCGTTATCCTGCAATCTGAAATATTTGATTGTGTTTGGTCGTGGTACGTGACTTCCCAGAAATTATATTTACTTGAAATTAATACAATACACAATAGTTATTAAGATCTAATATTAGTGTCCACGAAAATATTAAATGTCCATATCAGTCGTATTGTAACAAATATTTATGTGTTTTTTCTACAAATTTGTTCGAATAAAATATGAATACCAATTTTCAAAAAGAAAATTAACTGTCGACAGTTATAGATAACTATGTTAATAAGTCCTGAGACTAAATAGTTGTTCCTTCAATTTATAAACTACTCCGAACTTTTAATGCTCTCCATACTTTTCTAATTAGCCTGTCATTGAAGTTGAGAATATTTTCCTCCGTAAGTGCGCTAAATTATACAAGAAAACTTTTTTATGTTTCTAGTTTACTTTTTTACTTTCATTAATTTGTGAATACTTCATTCGATTTCTTAATAATATTTTAAAGTAGAATTTCCCCAAATAATTTTAATGTATTGTGCTATATCACTATTTCATTTGTTGGTCCTTATTATGGTCATTATTTCATTTGTTGGTCATATCTGGAGTAGTGCACGAGAATAGACCATAAGAGAGATTTAGTCCCTACAAATATGTCTTCAATATATTGCGTTTATTGGTTAGCTACAAAACCACAGTCTAATGGTCATTAATCATGAAGAAGGTAACTCGACTAGACGACAATCGACCATACTTCCCCCGTGTGTTCTTTTTGCACATCTTGAGTGAAAATAAAAATATGTGGTTATTTTATCATCGTCATTTAATTTGTTGCGGAATTATGATTTATTATCATTCATTTATTTACAAGGTTAGAAATTATATTGTTTAGTTTCACTTTAATTACGCTTGTAAGGAGAATTAATTAATAGCTTAAATGAAAACTTAAAACTATGACAATCGGCTAAAGTTTTCCATTAGGGTTCTCTAATAGGGATTAAGTTCAGAGAACTTCTTGAGAAATATTTGTAATGGGAATTTAATTTGTATTCTGGTTGTATGTAACGAGTTAGGTATGTATGGTTTGTCACGGTATATACAAACGTCTCACAGCTCAATAGAAGAAAAATATATTTTGTAGTATTTCGATTTAATCCAAGTGTTTTATTTTACTTTCCCTCTGATTAAATGTCAGCATTGAAGAAAGAGTAGTCGCGAAAAGGTTTGAACCACAACTGCGAGGGAGATGATCAGATGTCGAATGTATTGTTTCTTGCGCACGTAACGAATATAAAAACACATGCTTTAAGTGAAAACTCAGAACAGGAAAATGTCATCATTTCCAAACACTCAAACGAGTGAAGAAATGATAGTAGAAATTTAATTATTTCTGGAGGTATGCGATTTTATTTATTTATTTTTTAATTATTTTTTATTTATTTATTTATTTATTTATTTATTTATTTATTTATTTATTTATTTATTTATTTATTTATTTATTTATTTATTTATTTATTTATTTATTTATTTATTTATTTATTTAGTTATTTATTTATTTATTTATTAACTTATTTATTTATTTTTCGTAAGAAAACAGTAAAATATTTATGTGACGTATGTGGTAGAAGTGTAAGTTAGCGCACGTTTGCTTGTGCTTCAGAATCCCTTCCCTACCCTTTTACTATACACAGCTCAGTGGTGGATAAAAGTTTCAACAAATCGATGTTAGCATTATTTGAAAATTATAAATTTCATTTTCGAGTCATAGATAACTTTGCAACGGTGAATGAACTACAGATTTGATTTTACGGTGTTGTTCAGAAAAAAGCAACCCACATACCTGCTCTACTCCTATCACAAGCAGCAAAACGAGAGCTCGACAAAACGTACTTATAGTGAGCTACATTTAAGAATATGTACGGACAGCTGTAGTCCGTACAGATACTTCGATTCGATAATCGCTAAAGCTAGCAACGCTGATCGTAGCGAACATGGCAGAATATGGCGGGGTAGGTGCGGGGCCAAACGAGGCAGGCACGGTAAGGACGGAGAGGAAGAAGAGGGTGTATCGTATTGCGTACGTAGATTAAATCCATTAATATTTCATTTGATTATGTAATAATAACTTGCGAATTAGCATGGGCATGTTGTAATTGGCTTGTAACAATCCCTTTTGAGCATTATTAGGCCACCTACATGTCTCTTGACTCTGTTCAGTACTAGATCTTTCTTCTTACATTAAATTCTTTCTGAACATGTATTCGTCTTTCAAAATCATTATCACGCCCCACATCCGATTGAGATTAATGTCTTATTCGTATTATATTGCATGGCTGCATTCACGGCATTTCATTAAGCTTCCTATATTCACTCCAAGAGAAAAAGTGTCTCTTTGTGTTACCAACAGGTCATCTATTTTCTACTACAAGTCATCTATGAATAGGTTAGATGATTGTTTAACCTAATAATAATCTTTAAATAAAAATCCGGAGTAAGATTAAAATGTTTATTAGAATTGGATTTCCTCTCACAATTTTCGACTGTACTGTTGGAAATATGTGAACGTGTTTTCAAGCCAGCAAATAAGATTCTGAGTCACTGAAATATTTAAACTGTGTTGAGAGATAGAAGAACTGAGGTGAAGCGAAATGCATACCGGGATTTTTACGTGATAGCCAAACCGAACTTTGCAAGCTACAATTTACAATTTTTTACGGAGCTTCTGATTATTAATGACTCGTTGAGCTAGCGGAGTAGGCATTCGTTACGACCTACTTAAAAGTTCAAGTTGATTATGGTAGTACCCCTAACCGAACTTCAGGCAGTGAGAAAACAGCAGGCCCGTAGCCCGCCGTCAGTTTCGGGAGAGGCAAGGTACTTTGTAGGAGGGGGAACAATTTTACCACTCTCGTGAGTCCTAATTGGAGACGCAGTACATTCTGCAAACCCGCCAGTAGTTTTTCTGTCTAAATGTATAATTTGAAAATAAACACGATGAGAAACGTGAAAGATAAAACCGGATTACAACAGCTGCAGCCGTTTCTCTTTTATGATGTTACATTTTCTTAACACCTTTTCTATGTCTATGTTTTATGTTTCATTACAGATGCCAAGAAAACAAAATAAACTAATCAGTAGTGAATCATGGCAAGCCTTTGTAGTTGACTGTTGACGAAGATGAGAATGTTGATTCACAATTGGCAGTGCTGCATTCATCTGAAGCCAAAGGTTTATTAAGAACTTGGAAATGCTTTGGTATTGTACTTGTACAAATCAGCCAGGTTTCTTTTCACTGTAGGTACCTTAAACCTGAAAGAGCATCAAAATTACTTTTTTTTACAATGCAGACACAATAATGTAGTATGAAAAAATGAGGTAATTAGCAACGAAGCGACGAAGTAATGATAATAAGCAGCTACCTTTGTCGTCTGAACATCGTCGCACTTGGCTGTCATCAGGAAACAAAAGGTCTTTCGTGTTGCAGGTGTTTTCAACAGCACTTGAATGTACCCCTTCGTGCATTATGTAACTTCCTTTATTGTGTGACAACGTAACTCCACCGTATAGGCACGGTCTGATGACCGAGAGAGCAAAACTGCATGAAAGCGACATCTATGGGTAACACTAAACACGCCACGTAACTCATAACATGGATGCGTCAATAAATAATATAGTCGTATATATAATGAACGTCTGTGACTAACGTTTATGGATCACTATATAAGAGGTTCACTATATACGATAATGTCAAAATTAAATAGAACTTCTCTACAATTATTAATTTTATTAATTCTATTAATTTAGATACGCAGCAAAACGCATTAACACCACCAACTGAAAATTTAAATATTTTTATTTGACTTTAAAAAATAACAATTATTTTCAATTGTTTGCTTCGACTTATCTTATTAGTATTTTCTCCAGATCCTTCTCGAGTTCGTGCACTCTCCATGCTTGATTCTGCCCAGGTTCTCTTATTATCGTAAAGCGGTCTTGACATCATTGAATGCTTCTTGCTCTGTTAGAACACCACCATACACTCCGAAGGCCATTTTACTCGCCTAATAACATACGCGGTTCTTTCGGCAGCGGCATGGCGAAAGCGGCGAAAGGAACTGATCGCTGAATGATACAGTCCGGTTCCGCTACCTCCACCTCAGGGGAGAATTTTCGTTTATGACCTTCGTCCTACGATATTTTTTCCAAGCTGCCTACTGTTGGAATTTGTGTCACTGAGTCGATGTTTTTTCCAGGAGTTAATTAATTTTCAGGACGTATTTTCTACGTTCACTAGAGCAAAGATTCAGTGTTCACTCTAACCGAATCTTCTTATGCTTATTTGTAATGTAAGTGAAAGAGGAAAAGTGACTTAGGTTTACTATAACCGAAGAGTTCTCTATTTCCGAGTTCACTATAACCGGAATCGACTGTATGTGAATATATTCGTATTAGTAGCGTGAAGCACGAAAATACTGCTGAACAAAACTACATAAAATGGTTTTCTAAAAAGTAACACGCAGAATGCATAATATACCGAACAGCATTTCATTAAATACCACGAATAAAAAAAAATTCCCGTTACATAACAACATGTGAAAATCAAATATTTAATGTCGAGCCGCTTCTTCCTTGGAGCCTTTCTCTCCCGTGATGTCGGATATGCCGTAAGCAGTAACACATTGAGTATAATTCAGTCGGTGCATTCAGTATGACAATATGATGAATAACAATCAAATCTTTGCATTTTCCAGACAAATTCATATTTGTTCACACTGCCATTTATTCACAATTCACTAAAGACCGGATTTTTGTGCAGAAAACTTCTCTAAAATGTGGAGTAAAAACGTGCAAAAACATGCATTAAAAATATCAAAACTTTTTAAAACGATGTTGTGTACTCAAACTCTTGTTAATCGACTTATCTTATTTTACATTTTGAATGTAAAATTTAAGGTGAATGAAATATTATGAATTTAGTGTTTTATTAGAGCTAAGTTTGTACATATTGATTAAACAATATTTTTTTTTATTTTAAATATTATTCACAGACAAAGTTAAGTTAGCATAAAAAACACGAAAAATCTTCAGAAAATTAAGATATACAAGAAAAGTTCTTAATTTATTTCATTGTAATTTACAGTTATGCACATTTCGGAATTATTTTCTGAGAAATTGTATCTTCTATCATCTAATATGTTTTAGACGTGAAAAACTTCGTTCTATATTTATTTGTCGAAGGGCATTTTTGTACGAATTTAAATTGTGAGGTGTAAATCGACACATTTTCTTGTTGAAATTTAACAATATCTTATAACCCGTATTTTTGCCAATTCTCCTCTGTACGGGGCCTATCTTTCCAATTGGATCATATATCTGTTTCATACACCCGAACATGGCTTCGGGAAGAGGCTGCAACTTAGGGCCGCGGGCCGAGTTCGTAGCAACACCATGTATCCCCACTCCCAACTACAATTTCTCCGAAATTTTTCTTATTACAATTTCTCAGAGCTAAAATTTACACAATAGGCATCATGAAAGTTATATACTCAGTTCGTAGAGCAAGAGAATGCAAAATTTATGCATATTAAACGACACTCGGATGTCACAGACCAAGTGAATGCAGTGACGGTTCAAGTCATAAAAACCTTTTTTATTAAATGAAATCTTTAAAAGGGTAAATTAAAACACGTTGATAACATGAGAATCATATTGAAGCAATGAAACTATGAATCCTGCAGATTCGTTCAGTAAAATCCCAAAATGTACAATATTTAGGCAGCATTACCCAAAACGTGCAAGTTCGTGCAGTAACCCACAAAACATGCAATTTCGTGCAAAATAAAACAAGTATTAAAACCATTCAAAGGTTTCTAAAGGTTTCATCAAATTTCAAGTTAGCAAAGAAAAGTTGTAATTAAACGGGAATCCGGTCTTTTGTGATCACTTATGTAGATGTCTTTAAAACTCCCCCAAAACTCTGTGCAGGTGCTTACCCCCCTCTCCAGCAAAATTTTTCTTCGATAATGTATTACAAACTTACATTTAATTATCGTGAATTTAGTGATTCAATCCGTAACGATTTATCTGTATTTGCCGGAAAGAGAATTGTAATTCACAGCGTTTCAGCAATGTTTTCGTAGAGGCATTGAAACACATATTTTTCTATTATTCTTCCAGAATATCCTAGAGTGAAACAGATTAGAATTGCGATAATCAATTTGTGTTCTCGAGAGGAATTGAATGAGCCATTGTAAATGTCGTAAGTCACACAAAAGTTGCTCTAAAAAACAAAAAAACAACAACACATTTTTAGAGAAATTTCTCAAAAACGTCTACATATACCTTTAAAAATGAACAGTTACCCACTAGGAGAATGCGACGCGTCGAATGATACCTCATTTATCTCGTTTGGTGCTCAACCCGTGAGTTACAAACAAACGCAGCCTACTCGATTACTGTCTAAAGATGGGAATCCCATTCTGTTGGTGATTGGAGTAAATGTAAATATAGATTTCAGTGATGTAATTTTATAATTGAGATAGTATTATGTTGTTTTGAGGTTCACATTTCTTGAGTTTTCTTCTAATAGTACAGAAAAGATCTATAAATCAGCAGATGAAACATCAGATAACACTTTTTTGAACAAATGTATTTCCTTAATAAGTAATAAAAGAATTTGAATATATTTTTCAAACTGCACTTGATATATACATACATTTTCACGATTCTATTCATTCGAATTTTCAGAAAAAATACATGAAATTATTTAAAGACCTAATTTTGTAGCAGATATTGCTCTAGAGAAGAAAACTATCTATATTTAATAATGTAGTCGTTGGAGTTCTTAAGTTTAGAAGTTTCTAAAAATGTTTTAAAATTTTAGAGACTTCAGTGAATTTGTGCCATTTTTATAAAGGGATCTATCCTATCAAACATTTTTTAATCGGAGCAAATTTTGAAATATTTTGAAAATGTGAGGGCTTTGGGTAAATTATTTTAAGAATATAAAAGGTTTCAAATTCGCAGGACTTCGAAAGCGGCAAGATCGATCAGGGAATATACATTTTGGAGAAAATCCTCTTAACTGTTTAGGCATTAGTGTTGTCCACAGACGCCAGGCGAGCAGTCTCAGACCTACAGACGTTTTGATAGTAAAATCTTCTTCGATGTCAGGGAACATCGGGAGAAGGATTAGAACTACACTACGTATTGGAGAAAGTAATTTTTTACATTTAGTAGTAAGAATATTAATTTTTTTTTAATTTTAGGGGCGACAAAATGTGTTTTTTCTTGACAAAAAATCTGTACATACTCCTACCTTACATAACTTTCCCTATACTCCAAACACAAGACAGCAAATATCCACCAAAAAGACGGTTAATTTTTGAAACAACTGAAAGAAATAGTTGAATGGTTCGGATTAAAATGATGTCGACATACTGAGAAACGCTTTCGAGATACAATAAAATAGCATTTTTTGAAGATATTCAAGTGAGTTCCTTGCAAATATCAACCTTTGGCCATCTATAGGACACGAATTGAACTAGTTGATTATCATCCTGCATATGGACAATACAGGGTAGGAACCAAACATGAATCGAATTTGTAGTTCTTTGGTCAAATTATGAAACCAGGATAATAATCTGTAATGATACGATTATGGGAGTAGAAGTTTCAAAATTAGTTATAGACAACTAACAATCAATTGAAAAGTCTCAGGACTGAAAATGGAAACTGCATAATACATTACTCATTTACTGAAAACTTTTCAATTGTTCGATTGTCTATAACTGATTTGAAATCGTCTACTCTCAGAATTGATTCAAATTACAACTTTGAGGGTTATCATATTTTACGCCAGAGCCCTTAAGTTATACTGAGCATCGTAAATCATATATATTTATTATCAATCCAGCACTTAATGGATAAGATGGTTAGTGGTTTGATTATTATGATGATGGATCAATAGTGAAATGATAGACAGGAGAAACAGGAGAACCCCAAGAAAATCTGCCGCGAACCCACTTTATCCACCATAAATTCCTCCTTGATTGACCGTATTCACCACGCAGATATCGCACAGCATATCCACACATTTACTTGATTGTTTCCTTTGGTTGTCCGCAGGTCGAGGATGAGTGCGTGGACGCTGTTGGTGTTGGCGAGTGCGCTCGCCGTGCCCTCGAGCAGCCAGCCGCAGAATGCAGCTCCTGAGGACAGCGCGGCCCGCCCGCCTGGCAAGGCGGTCTACCCAGGCCAAACACTGGCCATGCCCGTGCAGTACTCCATGGCGGCTCCGGCATCGCAGTTGCAACTCCAGGTGGTGTCGTCTAGCACGCCTGCCCCCAAGCCCACTGCAGTGACGACAGCAACACCATCAGCGGCGGCGCAGGATAGGATAGCCAAGCCTGTCGTTGTGAAGGTTTTGCGCTCCAGGCCACAAACGCACACGCCCCCGCCTTTCAAATCCCGACCTTCGTTTGCTAGCAAGCAGGTTACCCCGCTCACTCCGCGATTCAGCATACCTTTGCATCTTTATCCGGGCTTTGTGAAAGCTTGGGAACAATCTCAAGAAAATGTGTTAAGTTCTCAGTTTCCTTCTGCGTTGAGTTCTCAAGTTGCTGCTGAATCAAACCCTGCTATAAGTATTCAGTTAAGTCCACAGCTAAGTCATCAATTGAATAATCAATTAGGCCCTAAAAGCAACGGCCAGTTTGAGTCCCAGATAGGACAATTTGGCTCCAACAACATCGGACAACATGGTCCTCAAATTAATCATTTCAATCAACATATAAATTCTCAAGGAAATCAAATTAGAGGCCCTCAGAGCGCAGGCATTCACGTAGGTTTGAATGTTGGCCCTGGTGTGGGGCCTAACCTAGGTCCTACTGGCAATCATTTGGGTCCTTTCGAATATAATTCAGGTCATAACGCTGGTCGCAACATAGGTCCAAATACAATAGGTTTTAGTGCTGGACCCAACATAGGACCTCCTGGAGGTCCTAATGGAGGCCCTCCAGGAGGGTCGTACGGAGGGCCTCCAGGAATCCAGTATGCAAGTCCTTTGAGTGGGCTTCATGGAAGTCCCCAAGGAGGTCCCAATGGTGGTCCCCATGCAGGTTTCCAGCAGGGTCCACCGGGAGGTCCTCCTGGAAGACCTGGAATTTTATACGGAGGGCCTCCTGGAAGTGTATACACAGGTTCACCCGGGGGTTCTTATGGAGGCCCGCCTAGTGGTCTTCACGGTTCTCCTGTAGGACCCCCCAGCTTTCATGCAGGCCCACCCGGAGGTTCTGTTGGTGGTCCTCCCAGAGGTCTGCAAGGGGCATCAGCGGGGAATTCTCATGTAGGTTCTCACATATCTGCCCAAGCAAGTGGTCATGGAGGACCATACAGAACTCCACATGCAAGCAGCTCAGATTCTTATGCTCCCACGTATCAGCATTACTCTACCGCTCATCAGCCGCACACACAACCACCGATATCACATTCTGCAACCTCGTATCGTCCACACAGTTACTACGGTTCTCATTCTCACTCACATCCACATTACCACGTCCCACATAGTCATAGTGGACATTACCACAGTGGACACCACCACAAAGGCCATCATCACCATCACAGCCCTCCTAATGAACTTATGGAACTCATGTCCCCTTTCAAGAAGGAAGATGGCATATTTCCACCTTCGACAAATAACCCATCGGGTCTCTACGGCTCTTTCTTAATGCCTTTAATGTTGCTTGGCATCAGTCTTCCGGCAATTGGATTCATGTATACATATTTCAGTCGACGTAGCTTAAATACTGGTTTTGTACCTAATATTCATGTTCCTTCGCAAGAAGATCTTGATTATTATGCAAAACTTTTACAAGAAGGAATATCTTGCTATAATAATCCCAAAAAATGTACTTAATAAATGTACACTAGCAAGATTTCCTCAGGGATATTATTAAACTGGTACTGAGACCCTCGCGGCGGTGTACCAACAAAATAGATGAAAACTTATAACATCTATTTCTTAAAGTGTCAATGATTATTTCTCGTAATACAAGACTGCATAGATTAATATAGTAAGTTACAATATGTTCATTTAATGGATGAAAATCGTCCTTACACTCAGTTATAAATATCTGCAATGAATGCGAGGGTAATTAATGTGAGAAGTGTAATAGAATGAAGGGATCTTGTCATAGAATTCTTGAATGAAGAAAAAATCACAGATTAAACTTCAAGATTGAATGTTGTATAGTAAATATTTATTGTACTATTTATTTAATTTTATTTTTTGTCTCCACTTGTTAATTTTGTCTTTTGTATTTTTATGTGATGAATACACGCTCAACATAATTATAAATGCGATTACTTATGATTTGTTTCCTATCATTTCCCAGTCTCATTCTATTTCAGGTTTTTATCATTTCCAGTTCTTTCGAAGCTTCAGTATGAAGTGAGGTGAAGGTGACATATGGTCAGAACACTTAGATTGGAAATGTATTTCTGAAACAATATTTAAAATAGATGAAGTTACAATAAAATTGTAATTTTGAGTTTGTATACTATACTATACTATTGGTACGGTAAAAACTTATTTCTGCGCTTTCCTTGCAATGTCCCAGTATTTGTTGCTGTGTGACAATGAGAAAGCTCACTTCTCAAGTTGAAAAGAGCAGAATGCGTCGTACGGATGGCTATGTGCTAACCGCACGTACCCTTTAACCCCTGGCCGCAAGGCCGGGACGCAGCTGATAGGCCTTAGCTAGTAAAGAGGTTTTGAACAGTACATACATACATACATACACACTATACTATTAAATAGAATGAACAAGACTAGGACCGAAACATATTACGAAGTGTTTTAAAACACTTAGGTATACGGATGACAGTGTTTATTGTCGGAAAAACATTCTTGTATACTTGAATAATGTATGAAGATACGTTTGGCTAATTTTATCATTCAACATATGATGTGCAACAGAAACGGCTTATAATTAATTGTAAAATATTTTTCTAAAGAGTAATTAACGTAATTTTTTAAACATGTTTATCTCATTTGAAATGTGTCAACCACCCACGCAACTATCAATTAAATACTCACCAACATTCGTAGAATTCAAGAAGAAGAATCTGAAACAATGTTTCGCTCAAGTACAAATACAAATAATTTGCGGAAAAGTTGGTATGTAATTACCTCTAAAATCGTATCATCACTTTCACAAAAATAGCCTTTCTACACACAAAAATAAAGAAATACTTTTGCCGAAGCCACACACTTTCATATACGAAAATGCACAATGCCTTTCATTAGAACGTCAAAGATCACGAAAAATGTGTTCCCATATATATTTTCTTGATCCGTAAATGTGTTAAATTCGATTAGGAAAATAAAAAATATTGTCTCACTAAATCCCGTGAATGATTCGTTTTCAAAACACAATGCTGTATCATATTCATCTAATATCTTCGACGAAGTGTGTAATTAAAAAATGCACAGAAAACACGTATAAACGTTTCTGAAGAATTGTTTTTAGAAGTAACAAATTTACAGCAGCTATAACTACCATAATTAACTTTTACATTATTCATAAAAATTAAATTCTAGTAACATGCAGCAGCAAAAATTACTGCTGAACGTGACCACACAAAATGGTTTTCCGAAACGGCTTCTGCCCAAGAACGACAAATCAAATACTGTCGTATAACACTACAATATATTCAATATTCCAAACCAGTCTTTACGAATACCGAAAGAACATTGTATAGGATGTACGAATACAGAGTACAACAGTTGTTTACTTACCAAGAGTATAAAAAAGGTGCAGTGCAATAACACAACATGTGAATATCAAATATCTTATGAAGGTGGCCTCCTCGTAGGGGTCTGCTATCGCATGTCAACATCTGTGTCGTATGCAGTGACGCACTGACTATGAGGAATCAGTCGGTACGAGCACTATGGGAATGGATGGGATAACACAATCAAATATTTATATTTCTCAGTCACCATCAAAATTGTTTAATTGCTTTTGGATTTTTTCCAAGATCAGGGGCGTATAATGAAACCAAAGGTACCTCTCACAAGGCCACGGGCTGCATAGTTTTCTTTTCAATTTCTGCGCGCATCGGATATTAGAAATAGACGTAAAAGTTTTTTGTAATATTCATTGAAACGATGTTCTTTGAACCTGAGAGATTTCTTAACCATTGAAT
Source organism: Gryllus longicercus (assembly GCA_038098605.1). Taxonomy (NCBI): domain Eukaryota; kingdom Metazoa; phylum Arthropoda; class Insecta; order Orthoptera; family Gryllidae; genus Gryllus; species Gryllus longicercus. The sequence goes on along the minus strand of JAZDUA010000266.1, from coordinate 239,523 downwards.
TCTTCGAATGGTGAGATGCTGTATTTTTTGTTGAATTTCATTCGTATTTATTTTTATTTGATGTCAGATTAATTTTTGATGTCCAAATTTCCTTGATAGATATGTACTGGAATGCATCATTACAATGAGACGAAATAATCAATATCAAAAACACATTTAAGACCATTTTGTTTTCGAAAAATATCAAATCATATTTCATGAATTGACAAACGACGATTCATACTTCATGGAATAGAAAAATATCAAATCATTCATGTATTGGAACCAGTGCAGAGAATTGCGAGAGCAAAGCAGTTCTGCGACCTACTTAACGTTGAGCGAGGGCAGCGAGCAAGGCTTAAGAGAAAATCAAGGTAGCCTCTGATGACCAGCAAACGTTGGATCACGCAAGAACACGCCACACGTGGTCGCGGAGGTTCAAAAATGTAGTACAATGTGGGTAATCTTTAATATCAGTAAAGAAAATTAGAAATAAGAAAATTAATTGCATCCATGCAAACATTCCTCCCTTTTAAAATCATTGAATTAAAATAATTTAAAATCTTAGGGACAAAGATAAGACAAGGAAGAAGAAGGCGAGATAGCGCGCGGTCTGTGGCCCGTTTCTTAGAATACTGCTCCGGCATTTGCCTGGTAATGATAAGAGAGACCACGGAAAACAAGAATTCTCCCCCAGACAGGGAATGAACTCGTCCTACCTACCTCGCTACTCCTGCGAAAACCATGCTACCATCGGGGTTCGAACACAGGACCTTCCGGTCAGAGGCACTGCAGTGACAACAGTTGATGTCTTCTGTCACCTCTCCCGGTGGCGACCCGTGCTACGAAGTACGTTTACAAAAGTAATGGGAAGTCCAAAAAATAACTTTCGGCATAAACATAACTTGTGTTCTCGAATGGGACAACAAAACCACGTTTTAAGGGGATAGGGTTTATCGTTTCCGAGATACGCTCGATAGCAACGTGAGTTGAAGCACAAAGTGTGTTGTGAATGGCACGTGTACCCACTCACGTGTACTACAGGAGTGATAATTTAGAGTTCCGGGCGTGTCAGCGACTATTGCCATTAGTTTATGACTACTATGACCATTAGAATGGTGTATTGGATCCAGAAGATGACGGTGAAAATCCATCGCTTGAACGTAAGTGCATAGTATAAACGCCAGGGCAATGATTCCAGAGCTCAAGGACACGTAAACAGATAATACTTCTTCTCCAGTCACGCAAAATTTTCAACTGTTTGACTTCTAAAAAATAAAATCAGGGAAATCTACAAATAAGAGGAGCCGATCGCTAGAATTCTCCTCCAGACAGACGACAGAGCTATGCATCCAGCGTCGAAAATCAGCCATTGTCGGGACTGGAACCATAGTACCGCAGTCAACGACAATGCAGACGTAACGGATCTTACCACTAAGCAATAACAGTTTGTAAAAAGTGCTTTTAATATCTCCTTGGCAGAGTAATATGGAATTTCATTCATATCATCATCAGCATCATCTACTTTTGGCTCTGAAAACGATTATATGCACAGGAAAACGATATTAAATTAGTAACTTATAAACTTGTTTTCCTACATTCTAGGGATCTTTAGTTTCACCAAGCTGTACCAAGAGTGACAAGACATCAAACATAAAATGCTCATAAGAACCCATTTCTTCAATCCTCAACAAAATATTACATTTGATATCGGTGTTTCGCGAAAAGTGACGTTTTTAAAATGTCAATTAGAAGTGGGTTTTTTAATGTAGATGGATTATTAATACGCTTTTTTTCTGTAACTTAATACATGTAGCTCGTACCAGGTAGGTGGTTTGAACATTTCATAAGTGTATATGTATATATATATATATATATATATATATATATATATATATATATATATATATATATATATATATATATATATATATATACTAGCTGACCCGGCGAACTTTGTTCCGCCTCAATGGCAATAAATAAGCAGATTGTGTTTTTTTTATTGGAAAAAATACAAAAAAAATTAAATAACTACATTAATCATTCATTATTATTTCTGTATTTTAGTATATAGGTTGCTCTTCACTTAAGTACCTTGTGATACACGACATTTTTTGTTTTATTATCAGGCGCAAAAACAAACAACGCAGATGGTCTTCCGACCCGTGAACATGCCACGTATAATTGTCCATGGGAAAAACATGAATGTTCTAGATTTAAACCACAAACTTTTAAGGATTGGCCTTGTGATTTGTTGATGGTCATGGCAAATGCAAGACGTATCGGAAATTGAAGTCTTTTAAATTCAAACGTAATATCGGTTGGGATCATCGGGATCCTCGGAATGAGAACTTCCTCACCTTTGAATTTTCCTATCATTATCGTAGCGTAAATTACATTGTTCATCAATTTACTAACCACCAAACGCGTACCGTTGCACAGTTTTGGTTGGTTTATGTTTCGAAGCATGATTACTACGGAGCCAACCTTTAGGCGTAAATTGTGCGGTGGTAAGCCAGGCACGTCCAAAGAGTTTAAAAATTCAATTGGATAGTTGGTGGCTTCATCTTCATTTGTGACGCAGTCAATAGATTTGAATGAATGCATTGTTCCAATGATCTTATTTTGAATTATGTAGTTCAGGTCATCTACATCTTTATTCTTAGCCGCTAAAATTGCTCGCTCACTCAACCATTCATTATTTTTGTAGCTAGAAATAATATTTGGAAATACATTGTTGATAAGTTCGTCTTTTGATGAGACAAAATTACAGAAATTATTTGGAAATGATATTAATCCGCTCGATTCATCGACAGGTACTTGACCATTACCGATAGTCAGCAATTGCTCCGAGAAATCTTCAGCAGATGTATCATTAAGCAATGTAACTCTCATGTTTGTTGTCAGCTGCAGTTTCTTCACATAGCGCCATAGATTTGACGATTTGAGGCAAGCGTTTATTTCATCGGCAGCCGTAGATCTTGGAATTACTGGCAGTATTTGGCGGAAATCGCCAGACAGTAAAATCATTGCTCCTCCAAAACATCTCGAGTCATTGCGTAAATCTTTTAATGTTCGGTTAAGTGCTTCTAATGCACGTTTATGCGCCATTGTGCATTCGTCCCAGATGATGATTTTCGATGCCGCTAAAACTTTGGCCATTGCTGAGTGTTTTGCAATATTACACGTTGGTTCTTCAATAGTTTGAAGATTTAACGGTAATTTGAATGCTGAATGAGCCGTACGGCATCCTTCTAACAATGTGGCTGCTATTCCAGAAGAAGCAACTGCAACCGCTATGTTGGATCTCGCCCGAACAGTTGCTAAAACTAATGACATAAGGAATGTCTTGCCAGTTCCACCAGGGGCATCTAGGAAATATAAACCACCATTTTCATCAGCGATTGCCTTCATTAAAGTATCATAAACTTCCTTTTGTTGGTAATTCAACAGGGGTACATTCCTTTGAACTACTAAATCTAATTCCTGGTGATCATATTCACGTTCCCGTTCCAATTCTCGATTAAATGCGTCATTCATTTCACGATTTGGCGCTGGCATTCCTAACCTGATTAATAAATTACCGCACATGAGGTAACACATATCTTCGATCAAGAGTAAAGCACGATTATGTATCTCCTCATTCATCTCAATATCGTGATTTCTGGAACTGACACGACTTTGATGTAAAATATCTTCTGACATACTATCCTTGTATTTGTGCCACAGGTTACATGGGTTTGATGGAAAACATGTCGAAATTATGATAGCGAATAATGTGCGTATCTGACTTGGAGATGCAGAGATAATGGCTTCAGCGATTGTCGTATCCCAATGGGTATCGTTTTCTAATAAGTTCAATTCTTCACATGCAGCACGATATGTTGGGAATATTACACCATTAAGAGTTCGTAGTGTCTCAAATGAAGTTGGCCCACGCACATTTACCAGCAACAACCGCAAATAGAAACATTCATCATTCTTTGGATGAACTGTATACATACGACCAAGAGCATCAGTAGAACGCACATCTGGATACCCAGGAACCGCATCACCTTGCTTCCGTCTTTGAAAATTCTTGGATGAAGCATTCCAAGTATAATAACGTGGCATCTCCGAGTAAAGCAAAGTTCGTGCAAACTGATCGCTTTGGCAGATTGCAAAAAAACTGGTCAATGTAGTTGCTGGAGGTGTTTCAGCACGTTGCGTAGCATTCGAAGCCGTGAAATATACTCGTTGACCATTCTCCAGATGCACCGCCAAATGTATAACAGTAGGATGACGTTCGTGAATTGGAAATGCGAATATACGCCAAATCGCTTCATTACAGTTCACATAACGACCAACTTGATAGCGTGAAATTTCATCGTTGGTATTTGAGGATTGCAATCCAAAAACCGCCATATCACTGCCTTTCGTGACATATTTGCAAATATATTTTATGGACTTAACTGAATTGCAGTATTCAACGTTGCAATGTGTCTTGAACGTTTTAGAAATAAGTGGCGAATATGGAACAATCCAACTGTTGTCGACAACGAAATCCATTCTTTTCACTTTCGTTGTGACAGTTCGACCGTTGTCATCTGGTGATCGACGCCGATACAGCGGATACCCATCGTTGCCAGTGACAGTCTCCGCCGTTAATTTCCGTGGATATCGTTTAGAGCACTTTCCATCGACCATGCAAGGTGATTGGGGATTGATGGCACCACACGGTCCATGAATCATATTAGTAGTAACAACATCATGTAGGTCTGGATCGACTTCATGATCAGGAATCTCGGCACATATGATATCATCTATTTGGTCAGGCTGAATTCTTTCCACTAACCAAATAAGAATGTGTGCGTGCGGCAGGCCTCGCTTTTGCCATTCGATTGCATACATCCAGCATCGAGTATCTCCAAAGACGCGTTGTTTAACAATAAAGTTCATCAGGGACCGAATTTTTTGCCTGAATGTACGTGCTGTGATGTCGTGTCTATCATTTGATGTTTGTCCGGGAAGCAGCAATTGAGTAATTTCTATCCATTTTGGATTACAGGTAAAAGTAATAAAGAGATCTGGCCGGCCGTAATGACGAACATATGTCATTGCATCTTGTGCATATTCATGCATATGACGTGGGCTACCAATGTACGTCGCCGGCAGAATAGTTAATCGACCAATATTAGCTGCATTTCCTTCAGTACTAACTGCATCACGTAAATGGATGTACTCCTCAGAACGCAGTTTGGCTTGGTTCAACCTAATAAATGTTAAACGTTCCGTTTCTATTTTTACATACATGTCAACGCAATACTGCTGAAACAATCGACGAAACCGCAGCAAATAGTTGTCAGCATTTTGGCGAATCATCAAACGATATGCATAATAATTCATTGAGCTAACTTTCTTTGTAGTTTCTTCACCTGAAATTAAAAATTTGATAATTAACCATTTCAAAGACAAATAATACAGACATTAACCATTATTAAGATACTGATACTTTACCATTCAATGGATTTATCATTTTAATATTAAAATAATATCCATCTTCTCCTTGCCAAAACATCAGTGGGTATTGCAATGCGTCATATGATCGATGAGTTTCAGATATTTGTTGCAGTTGCCCAGTATCGCGACGTGTAAGCACAATATCGCGTTTTTCCAATTGTTCACCAACAATCAGGATGGCAACTTCGTCTACTGTTGGAGCATTAAATGTGCGTTCGTGTGTTCCAGATGGTCGTTTATCTGCTTTGATGACAACTTTATAGTCATCATTTGGCATGCGCTCTAAAGCACTCTTAAACAACCTGACCAACGCATGATGTTCATGAAGCAGACACTGCAAGTCTTGAATAATTGCTCGCTTCATTCCTGCATTGATCCCTAGGCATCGATCAAGTTGTTCTTCCATGTTGCCCATGAAATATATTTGTAAAAATTTATTCTGTGTATCTTCGAAAGGTAGTAATGATCCCATTCGATGGTGAATCTGTCCTTGTATCTACAAAATAAAAACCAGACAGTATTAACTGGGTTATAAACACTTTTTCTGTGGGAGAGTAGAGTTCAGTATTAGCAAATATAATACATACCAATAGATAAATTAAGTTATTCTTTAACTACATTCTATGTAAATACAAAAATAAATACCTTAAATGTCGGATTAAATCCTTCTTCTTCGATAATGTCTGCCCCAAATGACGTCATTTGGAAACAACTATTGTATTTTCGAGTATTTGCAAGAAAGTGGCGTGATTCTTGTGTTGCGCCACAAAGCAATGAATACAATGGCTCATGTGGCGGAGTCAACACTGGCAATTTCACTTCACCATTAAGGCAGCATAATCCAGGCGTTTCTCCGGAAAACTTTAATGCACCACAATACTCGCAAACAACGTCCATTTGCCCAATGCAAACGCTAGGATGCAAGCTGTAATCATTGCTGCAATCGTATCGAAACGCTGCTCGATTCAAATCAGCTAAATATCTTGTTCTGCGTCGCAAATTATCTATTTGTTGTCTTCTGTTGTTCGCTCGACGATTCTGCATTGCCAACCGAGCTGTTTCACGGGCTGCTTCACTTTGCTCTCGTGATTGAGAAGCACGAAGTCGAGCCATACTATCACGGCGCTGTTCACGTGCAATTTCTTGTTCTTCTTCAGTCCTTTCATTTGCAGTATTTTGTATTCTTCTTGCATTACGGCTTTGTCGGGAAAGATTCGATCGTCTTGGTCGCGGCATTATTAATTAAACTTCACTTCACTTCAATCCACTTGTTAATTATTTATTTAATAGAAAAAGTTTTAATATTGATTTCTTACAAATATCAAATTGTCATCCATACGTCATTACATAGCTGTCATTTTACGTCAATTACATAGCTGTCATTTGCGTTTTGTTATTCCAAGTCTGATTCTTTTTTGTTATACCACGTTTTATAGTGACTGACGTTTCATGTCAAGTCACACGGGAACGCTGTCGAACGGGATAAAAAGTATCCTATGTCCGTCTCCTGGCTCTAAGCTACCTCCCTACCAATTTTCAGCCAAATCTGTTCTGCCGTTCTTGAGTTATAAGTGGTGTAACTAACACGACTTTCTTTTATATATATAGATATACGTTATGATCATTTATTTAATTCAATTGTTTTTTTCATTCCTTGTAGTTATCCAATATTACGTAATTTTGCTGTTTTTAGCGGATTTTCTAAAGAATAATTTGACGTTAGCACTTAGTATTAACAAACATTACGCTTGTCTTTCCTTTGATAACATTAATTCAATATTTGAGGTACATATGTTGTTATAAAAACGTGGTTAATGTGTTTCAGATAGACTTATACTCAGAGTATCCAATATCCAGAATTCCTTCACAGATGGCGTGCAGCTTGGCTCATTGCCCAAGATGTTTTTGAATTAGAAGCAGCGACAAAAATATCGCGTCATTCGTTTTTGTTTACTGAAGAGATGTCCTATAGCTTCTGCTTCCGTTTCTCCTCAAGTAAGTTGGGTACTATCGTATAATATTGCGGAGTTCAATAATTCTGGAGCCAGCACTGTGCTTAACTCTTGCATTAATGATGGTCACTTAGAGCTAACAGACACCAACCAGAATGGCGAAGTTATTAATACATTTAATAAGGTACTTTCCATGTTTCAATGTTAATGTGTGTTCATGACAGCCACGCATCTCCGTGTACATTATTCTAAGATGCCAATTGTCACAATACGATTCAATGAATATTGATATTTTGAGGGTTAATGAACGAACAATAAATGAAAAATATCGACATTTTTATTGCTATTTTCGACATGACACCACATTTGGAACTTAAGGCAGAAACCTGCATATCTATCTGTCAAAGTGACGTGTCTAAAAAAAAGAAGTAAGTAGTGAAAGTTCTCTGGTAAGGTCCCGACGCGAATGGTTTATTCGTTCTTGGGAATTTTTGGCATTTTGAAATCTATGTATGATTCCGTAGAAAAACACAGAAAAGTAAATAGCGCATCAAAAGTCGAAATATTCAGCAAGAACACAAAATCAAAATACCAGATCAGAACTCAAAATTTCCCGGTCGAACAAGAAAACCATTTAACATCCACGAAGAAACTTTTAAACTTGAATGTTCAAAATAAGGTCATATTTTGTTTTTTGCTCTCCTGAAAAATTGTTTAACTTTCTGTTTAAGTATCAATGGAAATAGTATCTAGGCATCAAAGCAAAACTTAAAAAGACAGAGATACAGCACAAAAACACAAACATATTTTTGCTCTATCGCCTTACCTCGCAAGAAGAGTAAATGTTGTAATCGTGCTCCTGAAAACTGCGATTTTTCCACCGGAAAACTTTTATTTCCGGTCCCTGATAACAAAAAGTGGATAATTATTGCTCCTATACGTAGTAAATTACTTTCTCTAACACGTTGTGTATTCAGAATCCATATTTTTTCGGTGCTTGATACCGAAAAATCGACTGACGGCAAAAGCTGAAAGATATATCTGTCCGTCTACATGGATCATCACTAGCGCCTAACCGTTCAGACGATTTTCTTCTACTTGAATATTTCCCGATCTATCCAAAAAGGTTCTGAAAGTTTTGTTTTGTAACTATTGCATTTAGGTGTAAAGGAAATATATCAAGTCAGAAGGATTTTGATACTAACATATTTTTTAATTAATCCAGATAAAGGGCAGATTGTGAATACAACACAAGCTTCTAATTTACTTTTATTGCTGAATCTGTAGTTAGTATTTTGCATATGTTTGCAATGCTTTGTTTGGAAGTATTTCAATGAGAATAGGTTTTTTGTAATTATGTCTGCATCCGAACAAATGAAATAAAAATTTCAATATTGTGAGAAATTCTGTATTTTCTAATTTCTGAAAACATTCCCCGCTTCCCTGTCAATTGGGTAATTTACAAGGGAACGTCTCTGAACTTGAGAACTCCCACCTAACCAAGGTGGGCACAGGGCACTGGCAGTTGATGTCACCGCCGCACCCGAGAAGAGATCAACGAACGAACGTTGTGGGAGGTTACAATACTGTTAACTAAATTAAGGGCACTACTTCCTTCAACTCTTCAGCTGAGTTCTTACATTCGCCAGAGTAACAACTGTTGCCACTACAGCGTCTCTGATCTAGAGATGCTAGGGTTCGAGTCTCGATGCTACCGGATTTTCGATCCGGGATACTAAGTCGAATTCAACCGCTACTAGGAGGAGTATTCTAGTGGTCATTTTCTCGGGTAATAATCGGGATTTCTCCGATCAATACCAGGGGAATGCCGGAGCCGTTCCCTAAAAAGCACGCGCCCCAGACCCCTCAAGATCTTTCATTCCTCATCATTGTCCCTTCCTCTCCACTTTCACGCACACTTACACTTGTATGCATTACACTACGATACATGTCGAAAGACCATTCTGAATCTTAGACATTGACTCGGTTGGGGCGGTGTACTGCCGGCTGTGATACGCAGGTGGAAGCCCGCAAGCCTATGTGGTCGGCGTTGGATCTCAAATTTCAGCGGGGACCCCATCTTCAAAGACATAACATACACTTCACTTACAGGACTAATGACCAAACAATATGATGCGCCAGGAAACAAAATCAATCACACAATCAGTCCCCACATTCAGCACTTTGAAATGAATTGTCGAACAGATGCAAAACGACAAACTTGAATTTGAAACCATTGTCTATTATGTAGCAATGCCACTTACTCTTTTGTTATTTACTCGTTGTTATTCTGCTAGCGTGCGTAAGGAAACGTTTCGCTCGATGTCCTTTTAAAGAGGTAGGTCAAGAGAAATGCTGAAGTACCAGATCTCTACAAATATCTTTCTGACGCGAACGAGAAATCGCGAATTGGGTTCTACATTGCCAATTCTCATGAATTATTAATACTGCAATTAAGAGGCATAGTCAGAGCATATACAATCATTTGTGTGCTCAATTCAAAGCATTGTGAATGACATATCTTTTTGTTTAATAATATTTACCGATGCCAATAAAGTAAAGTCTAAAACAGGCGAGTATGAAACTATTTGAAACTATTTGAAGTGGGTAGGCACAAGTGAAGTAGGCGTTGAAACAAACGGAATGGAGGAAGAAATCTAATATATTTGAATCGGGTATTTTTTTAATGATATGGAATTCGTTTGTACAGCTTAAAGCACAGAAAAGCACATAAACTAAAATAATGTGCCCATAAATTGTCCACTTGGACGTTTCTTTTCTTATGTAAAAATGAAGAAACACAACAATCCAAAGAAGAAATTAATTAGCGGCATGGAACACTTGAGTAAAGTGTTATAATATAAATTCATATGCATCTATTTCTAGAATGAAGCAAAATTAAATATGAAACCATTTGTGGTATTGAATTAAAAAAAAAAACTTTATTTTAACCCATATTACTAATATCGCCTTGAAGATTTTAGCGAGTTGTCAAAATTAGAAAAAAATAAGTAAAAAAATAGTAGAAGGGTGGGATAGGATTTCTGGAGCTCCAAAAGAGCGCAGATTCTTCTTCTCCCCCATAAGTCGCATACAGTTTTTACTGTTTTTTGATGATAAATAAATCAAATCAAACAATAATAAGTAAATGATTAGTTGTTAGATTAATTTTTCAATATATTTTACGACAATATTTCATTAAATTTTGTATTTCTTAATATCACAAAATGATGATAGATGCTGGACATTACAAAAGAAGAATGTTGTTTCTTATATACACAACTACGTGTTTACCCACCCTTCACAGAAAAACCTTTTTTGAGAGAATTTAAAGAAAATCTAAGAAAAATTGTTCTCTTGACGTTGTGATATTTTTCAGGTTTGTGAAAATAATGAGCCTCTCATCCCATTGTAATATTTAGTCTTCAATTTATCTAAATTGAAAAAATGATATCATAATATGTCTTTTTAGTTGCGTACATCAAATATTTGTTTCATATGGAGTGGAGTTCATGTGGAGACGGCGGCGACGGCGGCGACGGCGGCGACGGAATATATTCAGGTGAGGAATGGCTTTCTAAGATTGTTGCAGGTAAACTGTCGAAGTATAGTTAATAAAACCATTGAGTTTTGGAACCTAGTTGATTCGTGCGATGCCGATATAGTGATAGGGACAGAATCGTGGTTATCAGATGACGTAGCTAATTCTGAAATCTTACGCTCCGGCTATAAATTATATCGAAGAGATAGAAAAACAAGAGGCGGTGGAGTTTTTCTCTGCGTTAAATCAACGTTATATGTTAGAAATAGTTGGTTTAGTAACAACCTGGAAATTTTAGAAATGGAAATTGACGTACTAGGAAATCCCGTGGAAATTATTGCTTGTTATAGGCCGCCAAACGATGGTTATGAAATTTTAGATGAAATCGGTGATAAGCTGGAAAACAGAAACGGTCGGTCTATTCTTCTCGCTGGCGACTTAAACCTTCCCGACGCTAACTGGAAAGGAGAGGTGTGCGACAGGAAACTTCAAACGCGCGTCAATCGTCTGGTATGGGAGCAGGGATTAACGCAGGTAGTCGACAAACCCACGCGGCAGGGGGCAATTTTGTACATTTTCCTTGTTTATCCAGCAGAAATGTTCCTTTCCTGCGAAGTCTTTCAGGGAATTAGCGACCACAAAGCAGTGATGGTAGAAGTGCAGGTAAATGTGATTAAGCGACCTAAGGCAAAAGGAACGATAGTCAGGCAGTGTAGAAAAGCGAACATTGAAGGACTACGTAGTTTCTTAAGAGAAAAATACGATAATTTTCTAAGAACAGAAGGGGGAATAGAGGAGCAATGAGGAGCTTTTAAAACAATCGTAGAAACCGCTTTAGATACGTACGTTCCTTGCAAAATACTGAAAAGTAATTCTGATCCTGAATATTTTAACGGGGCAATACGACGTTTAAAGAGAAAAGTTAGGCTAGCATTTAATAGGAGACATCGCAACATTGCAGACATGATAACGTTTAAAAAATACTACAAGGAATTAATAAAAGAAAAGAAAATTGCTCATGAATTATTTTTAAGAAACATGTTGGAGACGGGACGAAATAATTGGTCAAGCTTTTAAAAATATGTCCGCAGATGCCGGGGGAATAAGGAAGAAATTCAGGAAATTCGAGTCACAGATAACGAGCCACTGCACGACGACCAGGCAAAAGCAAATGCATTCAACGCGTATTTCGTATCGGTATTCAAACCAGAACGGGCGCAGGAGCAAGTTCATTATTTTCCAGTAGAAAACCAATTTAAACTCCACGCATGGGAACTCCGCAATCGTATAAAATCACTGGAAAACGGTAAATCACGCGGGCCAGACGGTATCTCGACAGATTTTATTAAACTCGGTGGTGAGGCGATATTGCCCTATTTGTTAAGATTATTCAATATTTCCATTAATAATGCAAGTTTACCAGACGATTGGAAGGCAGCTATAGTGGTTCCAATTTTCAAAAATGGTGATAAAACGAAAGTATGTAATTATAGACCTGTATCCCTCACATCAGTAGTATGCAAAATAATGGAGCATTTAATAGCCGGGTACATTCGTCGCGAATGGGAGAAGGCAAACTGGATTTTCCACGGACAACATGGGTTTAGAAGTGAACATTCGTGCGAAAGTCAAATTGTTTCTCTTTTTCAAGATCTAGCTGACGTAGTTCACGCGGGTGGGAGGGTGGATGCAGTAGTAATCGACTTCGCGAAAGCATTCGACGTGGTACCGCATAATTTACTTATTAGGAAAGTATTAACCTCAGGAGTTGATGCTAGAGTTGTGAAGTGGATAAGCGAATTTCTTAGGGACAGGAAACAAAAAGTTCGAATTGGCAATCAGTTTTCGACTACGGGGAATGTTACTTCAGGGGTTCCACAGGGAAGTGTGTTAGGGCCATTACTCTTCTTAGCGTATGTGAACGATCTCCATGTGAACATACAATCAAAGGTGCGTTTATTTGCAGACGATTGTGTTATATACCGAAAAATCAAAGATAGTGCTGACGAACAAATATTACAGCAGGGTTTAGAGCATTTACGTGATTGGGCTGAAAAAAATGACATGGGAATTAATGGATCTGAAAGCAAAACAATAACGTTCGGGCGGGGACGAAATTATGAGGAACCAGACTATCGTTCAGGTGAGGTTATCATCCCAAGAGTCTCATCATGCAAGTATTTAGGCATTCATCTAGATAGTAAATTAGGGTGGGAGATGCATATAAATCAGACAGTAAGAAAAACGTGGAAGTCTTTGCATTTTGTAATGCGAATACTAAAGAAAAGTTCTGCAAACGCCAAAGAATTAGCATATCTTACGCTGGTTCGCCCTCTCATGGAATACGGAGTTGCGTGTTGGAATCCATACAGAAAGGCGCACCGGAAAAGTCTAGATAGAATACAGAGAAAAGCGAATAAGTTTACCTATAGAAGTAACGCAACAAAAAAGTCATGGGAACCTCTAGAAACGAGAAGAACAAAGGCGAGGCTTTGCGCTCTTTATAAATCGTACGTAGGACAACCAGCTTGGAAGGAAATTCAGATTAGACTAGAAAACCAAATTATTTCGGCCGAAGCGATCACACCCACAAAATTCGAGAAAGGAAACAAAATTCAGATCTTGGGAAGTTTTCCTTTTGTAACAGAACAATTAGAGATTGAAACAGTTTACCTGCAGCAGTTTTCAAAGCCTTTCCTCTCAGTGTCCGAAGTTTTAGAAACAAATTAGAACAAGATATTAAATGAGTATGTGCTGCGTTGTGCGGTGAAGTGTTGTGAAGTGCTGGTCAGTGTAATTCAAAGCAAAAAAGTGTAGTGTAGTGAAGTGAAGTGAAGTGAAGTGAAGTGAAGTGCGGTGAACGTGATCAATGCACTTTTCAATGCTGCTTTTCGTCTTGTACTGTATTGTGCGGTATTATTATTGTTATTATTATTATTATTATTATTATTATTATTATTATTATTATTATTATTATCCTTAGTATTATTAATGTAAGTGTTGTAATTTTTGCAATTATTGTCATTAACTGCCACCGGGCTATACCCAATTGCAGTTCTAATAAATGTATGTATGTAATCTAAACACCATAAATCCATAAATAAATCCATTTTTATTTCGGACTGTTGTAAAACTCAAAGAGTAAGCTGTTCATTCTGCCGCAAGGCACCACCTGGCTTTGATAATGTCATAAATTCAAAGTTTTAGATACACAAACTGCCGTGGCCGAACAGACACCCTTAAAGTTGCCGCCAGATGACGGTACCAATACCGCCCAAGAGAGTGCGCTGTCCGACAGCGCGGCAGCGCCGTCACGCTCGGGCAGACATCGGCGCGCGAGAACTCACCCGTATCACCGGGTTGGCCAGCGGACCTTCGCCTCGAGTGGGCTATATAAGAGCCGCTCGGGCAAGCAGGAGTCAGTCGATAAGCGAGCGCCAGCGAGAGTATAGTGAGTGACATTGTGATAAAGTGATACGTCGAAGTGCTAACGGATTCTGGACTGCCCCACGGTTAATTGGTGAACAAGCGACGTACACGGACTCTCCTCAGGAATTTTGTTTGAACTTGGCTATTGTTATTGGATTTGCTCTTTTGGGATTGTGAAATAAAAACACGTTTTAAGAAACCGTGTTATTCTTTGTTGTTTCTGGTCACAACACAAACCTTAAACATTTCCTTACTGGCACTAAGAAATTTGTTTCGGCGTTGCATTTCATGTTCATCACTTTATTATCAATTTCTGTAATTTACCCTGTGTAAGTCATCAACTTCTAAAATACAGGAGAACCCCTTGCATCGAACATCGGGATATCCGATCCCTTTTCACACTGTTATTCAATAAAATGCCTGCAATTCACTGAAAATTAACAAACAATTCCATCGGCAACCTTTTTGTAACTGCGAGCCACATTAACACAGCGCAATTGCTCGCGGGTGGCTCGCGGGTATCTCCATCTTACATTTTCTTGTTGGTATTTTTTTAGAAATAATTTTATTTATCGAGTCGATGGTAAATAATTTTTTTGTTTAGTTAGCTAAATATGCTCAATAATATTATGAAAAATCGTTGGTTATCACTGTGTTTATAGCACGTGTGCAATTAAAACTTCTCTGTGCAATTAAAAGTTCACAACAACCAATCAGAACTCAGAGAACTAATCGAAATCGTTTAATTGTGTTTCTACAACACAGACGTAGCCACGGTATTTCCATATGGCTTTGAAACATGAACAAAAATGTTCATCGCAGATTACGTACATCAAAAACTAAATATCGATGAACAAATGAAACAAACTTATAAACGAATAATTATTACCACTTCTTAGACAATCATGTTAATATTTTAAGTGCAATAAATGAAATTAGAAACTTTTACCGTATTCTTACTCGGCATCGATTAATCTAACTCAAAAGTCGCTTTATATTGCACAGATGTGTGTATTTATTTACGTCAAAAACAGTTAAAAACTGTGTGTGATGTGACTTTTTGTTCAACGAATTTAAAAAGTTAAGATACAATTCAATAGTATTATTAGTATTACGTCAAAACGAGCTTGGGATCCAAGTACAATGATAGAGCGAAGAAGCCCTTAAAGGATTCTACAACACAATTTTATTTACGAAGACAATGAATACGAATATAACAGAGTCAATAAATACGAATACAGGAACAGTTTAGGAAAGGGCAGTCAACGCGATGCTTGGGCTTATTTCTTGGACGCCAGCTTCGCAATATCAACATTGGAGTTGATTGTGCACGTTCCTAAATGTTCGTGTAGATGTATATCTGTAAGTCTTGATTGCACTTAATCCATTTCATAAGTGAAAAACGTTTTTAACATGTTTAAGTTCTCCTGAAGACAGACACAATGTCCGGATGCAGAAGTTTGGTAAAGATTTCATGAAGACTGGCGTAAAACACAGTTATATCATTATCCTTTTTGCAGTCTTTCAAAGCATCACTCCCTTGCAGATCAATCACCTTCATTTGTAATTTGTCTAGAACTTTCAGAACATCTATTTCAAAAGGGTTTTGAAACAATCGTACAGGTATTTCATTGGCACAGTCATTACGTTCGAGAAATCGCAAAAATTGAATGCTTTCATAACACTGAAGCAGGTAAATTGCGTTAGAATTACCTGATCGTGTATTCAATTGTTTTTTAATCGGTTTGTTGTAGGCTACGTAAAATCCATAATTATTTATTTTTCAGTAGATCAAAACAGTAGAAGCTCTTGGAGCTGAATGATATGGCTTCGCCTCGGGTTGCTGAACTCTGCATTAGAGCATCCAAATGCATTAGCGCCAACTTGAACGAACTAAATATTCTTATGGATAGAAATACGTGTGCGGTACATTTATGTCACGCACATTGGGGTATTTGGATCGAAAACGTGGCCAAAATTATTTTTGCATGTTTTTGCTGTAAATGATTTGGTTCACTTTATTGAGTATTAACATGACTTTTTTAAAGTAATTTCTTCTAAAAAGAATGATTTTTTGAAGAAAGCATCTAAATATATTTTAAAGGTTGATGATCGTTTCAAAACTAATTTGGGAGGATCACATCAAGGCATCCTCAAAAAACATGTGTCATATTAAAGAAAATATATATTTTAATTAGGTTTTATCCAGACATTGTTTAGACAGTTGATTTTAAAATCGTTAAACACATATACACAGAGAAAAAACACATTTTATTTTAATCCATTTTATTGAAATATTCTATTAATTACTAATGTCTTTCATCTGTCTCTACGATTCGAGGATTTCTTTTCGTCTTCTTCAGGACTAATTTCATCTGAATTTAAGATAAACAAACACTATTATTGTAAAACATGGATAAACTTTAGGAAGATCTATCTACATAAAACATTATTTTATGTAGAGAGATTGTCTCATAAGTAAAAACTAAGACAAACGATACCATTTCGGAGCCGAGAAATAAAAAATTCTCTGCAAGGATGAAATGTTTTCCTAACAAGGCTATAACAGAACACTAGTGCTTTCTACCTTCACATGACAAAATAAAATGAATAGTAACTACAAGACGGCACTGATAGGCCGCAATTGAAATGTGTTTAAAAGTACACTGTGTCAAATCTACAACGGTATCCCCTAATTACTTAAGTCCGTTAGGCCCACATATGGAAGTAAGAAAGTTTTCATTTTCCCAATGTTTTTTGCTTTAATAAATTGTATTATACGTGAGGTAAATTTAAACATATCGAAGAAAAATTTCCGAGAATTATTAGAATTTTGCGATTGCAAGCTACACTTCTTTATATCGCCATTCTTTACAAATAAATTAATCTTAACAAAAAAACGACTTCAGTTCATCATACACGTCGTTTCTTCAGCTTCGGTTTTAGATCTTGGACGCTCTTGTCGTTTTTCTGTGTGCTATTCCATATTAACTTACTTTCCCTAACTTCTTTCTCGTTTTAATGTGATGGTCTCTGCTTTTAAGTTGTTGCCAAAAAGTTTCGTATAAGCTAATCTAAGTATAACTAGGTAAATAATGTTATTAGAATGTAATAGACTAAAGTACTCCAGAAGAGAACCTCAGCGTCAAAAGAGGAAAGATAGAAGACGACCTCAACGCCACCAGGAGGACCCATAGAAGATGACCTCAAGGACAGGATGCAGAAGAAAACCTTCGCATGACGAACAGGACCTCAAAGGGGTAGGCAGAACTCCTAGCCCAGTGAAGGCAGTCTGCCTAGGGATGGTGACCCGAAAAGATACCCAGCAGGTCAGAAGGCTGAAAGTTGGCAACCCCAACATCTGACCGGTAATCCGCACTGGAGAACTAACTCTTACTCGAATTCCTCACAGTAAGAAGCCGGCTGACAATGGAAACCGACCTACGCGCGCAAATGGACAACGATTCACGGAAAAAAATAAAAACTGCCACTTGGAATGTCAGAGGGTTAGGAATAAAAGAACAGGAATTAGAAAACATTTTAAAAGAAAAAATATAAATATATTAGTAGCCACTGAAACAAAGAAGAAGTTAAAAGGAACTAAAGATTTAGATACCTACTGCATGCTGTACAGTGGAGAACCCCAAAATGCCAGAGCAAAAGCAGGAGTAGACTTGCTAATAGATAAGAACTGGAAAAATAAGATAGAAATTTACACTTTTGTAAATGAAAGAATAATAAAAGCTCGAATAAAAATGTGTAGAGGATACCTAACAATCATAGGATTATATGCTCCGGAAGAAGGCAGGAGAGAAGACACAGAAACATTTTATGAACAACTACAACAGGAAGTACACAAAACTAATAAAAACGATCACTTAATAGTATGTGGAGATATAAATGCTAGAGTGAGAAACTCACCAATCCCAGATATTGTAGGAAATTGTGGAGAATATTATATAAACATGAACGGTCGGGAGCTGAGACAATTTGCCAGCATGAATCATCTTAAAGTGACAAATACCTTCTTTCGAAAGAAAGATATTCACAAATACACATGGACAGCTAGAGGATATAGATCGATAAAATACTACTTTTTGATAAATGATAAACTAAGACCTCAGTTGAATGATGTGAGAGTATTTAGAGGATGCGATATAGGCTCAGATCACTATATTCCAATAGATGATTTTAGGATATGGGCAAAATGGAGAAAGATTAGAACCAGACAAAAAATACCTCAAGAAGAAGTATATAAAATACATTTACTTCAAGAAGAAAGTGTAAGAAATCTCTACCAAGAACTCCAGAAGTACCTTCTGGAAAAACCAACTGAAGACATCCTAGACTTAGAATAGGAAAACGTACGAGAATGTATTCAAAGAGCTGCAATGGAAGCCCTAGGGAAGAAAAATAAAATCAGAAGTAGAAAGGGCCTACGGATCTGGAATGAAGAAATAGCGCAAGCAGTAAGGGATAAACAGAAAGCGTATTTACAATGGATCCAAAAAAAGATGAGGAATCAAGAAAAACATATAAAGAAAAAGAAATGCAACTAACACAATCGTGAGAAGAGCACATCAAAAGTCTTGGGATTTATTTATAAGCCAAGTAGAACATGACATACACGGAAGACAAAATATTGCTTACAAAGTCCTAAAACATATAAATAAAGAACAAAAAGATGTAGCAAAAATAGGTATGATAAACAAAGATTTATGGATAAGGCATTATAGAGAACTTTGGTGCAGGAAAATAAGAAAAAATGAAGAACAACAAAGAGATTGCCAAGAAAAGGATGAGACAGTCGATTTGATTGACATACTGTAACACCCACAGTCGTCTCGGGAGAGAACGCCCGGTAAGCGGCCCGGAAATAGCTCAGTCGGTGATGGAAGGAATCGTTAAACAGATACTGGTAACATGAAAGAAACACTTTGATCACTGGTAAAAATCACTTTTATTCCTGGGCAAAATAATTTAAAATGCCCCAGGGAAGTTACACTTGTAAATAGAATAAGAAATCTGAAAATTAGGTGGAAAGAAAAGAAGATGAAAAGTTAGTATTCAGAGTAAAGCTTAAAAATTAGGAAGACTTATAATTAACATTACAATGGCAAAATACAAAGGTACAAATCGATGCGCCATAGCGCGGCGCCGCATTACAAAACTTTACACGGGACGAATGCCCATTGAAAAATACTGCCTGGAAAGGGTCTCTGCGCGCCTGGGGAGGGCGCGGCGCGGGCGAGGAAACGGCTGCCGTCCTTCGGAAGAATTCAGCGGAGGTCGGTGGCCTCTCGGGCCACCAGCTGGCGGTCGGGTCGTGACGTCACCACAGGGGCGGCGACGCGTGGCTGCGTTGACGGCGTCTAGTAGTGTTGTCTGGTTGAACGCGGGGTCGGCCAGGAGTCACTCTCGATTTCAAGAGCGTAGTAACCAATCACGGATTCTTCTGATACTCGTGATGATTCACAATTACAACTTTGGAAAGTCTAGAAATCCTGCAGAGACACATTCGCCTCACTTTGCAACTGATTCCCGCTTCAGAGAATTTTCTCTGCCCACTCTACTCAGCCCTTTTACAATAGCCCACACCGAAGTTTTTTCTAAGTCCATCAGAGGCGCACTTGCCTCTGATCGGTGAATAGCTCTCCCCTCCAGAGAAGTTTCTCTCCCGACTGCCCTGCCTTGAATGCCAATTTTATAAGTCGAATCGTATTAGGTTAACTTTTACCCCCGCTCGTTTTCTCGTATGTTCCAGCTCCTTATGATAGTTGCGTCGCTATTGGCCAAAAGAAATGGCGCATTACGTTATTTCAACCAATCGTGACAGGAGTAGTGAAGGAAGTTTCAACTCTTTGTGTCACTGTGAGCGTCCAGAATTTTCCTATTCCTTCTAGAACACCGGTCATGCTTGCACAAGACAGGCGTTGTCCGTGAAAGAATTTATCGCTCTGGGATTCCCTGGATATAAGCGAGCGTTCTAGAAGGTTCGCAGCTGGCCATGCGAACACGTGCCTCTCAGTGAATCTTTCGACGACTGACCCTTGTAACGACTTTCTTAATGTGCCGGGGGCGCAAACGGGTGTCGCGATAAGCGAGGTTGCACGTGCAACGCCGTCTGTTCATTTTCCCAACTGCCCTCAGCCTTATGAAATTTTGTATGAGGAAATTGGTATCGCTACAATACATGAATTGAAAGAGGAATTGAAAACGATGAAAAACAGGAAAGCTTCAGGAAGAAATAAGTTAAATACAGAACTGTTCAAATATGGTGGAGTGGTGTTGTTATGGAGACTGTTACACATAATAAACGAATGCTATTTAAAAAAGGCGTCCGAAACGAATGTAAAACCTATAGTGGGATAAGCTTGCTCAATTGCATATATAAATTGTATGCCAGAATAGTAAATAAAAGACTGAAAAGTATTGCAGAAGTACTGATGGGAGAAGAGCAAAATGGTTTCAGGAAAGGAAGATCGACCACAGATAACATCTTCATAGTACAACAAATATTGGAGAAAAGAAGGGAATATAACTTGCAAACTCATCTAGTATTTATAGATTTCGAAAAAGCCTTCGACAGTGTAAATAGAGATAAACTTTGGCACATCATGGAAAAACAAGGCTATCCACGACATCTAATAAAGGTGGTCAAAAGCCTATATGAAAATACTAAAATAGTAATAAGAATAGGAAACACAGTATCTGAAGAGATAATAACAAATAAAGGGGTAAAGCAAGGTTGTCCTATATCACCTACATTATTTAATATCTATGTACAGGACATAAGTAAGTCTTTAAAACAGAAAGTTGACACTGGTATAAGAATGATCAAAGAAGAGATATTAACGATTTTATTCTATGCTGATGACGCAGTTATTATTCAGGAAACAGAAGACGAACTACAGAGAATAGTACACCATCTTAATAAAATTTACAAAAGCTATGACATTAATATATCAAAAGAAAAAACAAAAGTGATGGCATTCAGGGGGAAGGACACAGTAAGGTCAAAAATTGTAATTGAAAACAAAATTATAGAGCAAGTTCTCTCCTTTAATTATATAGGGTGTAAAATAAGTTATGAAAAAGATAAAGATATTGACAATAAATTAACGAAATATCAAAAAATATGTGGAACGATACACAACACTTTAAAAAATAAGACAAGACCGGAAACAAGAATTAAATTTTACAATACCATGGCAGTTCCTACATTACTCTACGGCTGCGAAAGCTGGGTATTAACACAAAAAACACTGACAACAATACAAAGTAGTGAAATGAAATTTCTGCGAAGAATAAAAGGTTGCACAAGAGAAGACCGAATAAGAAATGAAGAAATAAGAAAAGAGTTACAAGTGACATCAATTAATACTAGAATGCAAGAATATAGACAAAGTTGGGTAGAACATGTGGAAAGGATGAGTGATAGCAGACTTCCCAAAGCAGCTTTGTTATACGCGCCGAGAGGAAGAAGAGACGTGGGAAGGCCACGAAAACCATGGAGAGAAACTGTGAGGACGGAACAGGCAGTAGCCTAATCCATGACGTGAAGAAGAAGAAGAAGAAGAAGAAGAAGAAGAAGAAGAATGTAATAGAATATTATTGAACAGTAAGCTCTGCGAGATGGAGAGAGAATTCGCTGAAAGCCCTTGAATAAATAATTTATACGTGTTTCTATACTTCAACTGAAATGAGTTTGGTAGCTGATGGTTGATTATTTCAGTATTGCAAGAGTTAAGTACTAATAGAACGAGAAGAAAACCAATACAACGCCTCGGTTTGAATTGGTAAAATTATTGTGAAAGGAAATATGGAAATCGTTACAGTCGAAGAAATTGTAAGTCTGAAGTAAGACTCGTGGCACCGTATCATTCAAAGAAATTGAACAAAAATCTCTCTCGGAGCAGGTATAAACTCTGAGCAAAGAGAGATACTTATTCAGTTTTAAAATGCAGATCAAATTACAACTTTGGTACTGAATTAATTAATACGCTTTCTTGTTTAATTGGTACCATTAGTTCATTTAAGTAGCGGGAAATCCTTTCGCTCCGCAGGAAGTCTACCGTCGAATCGATGTCCCTCTCACGAAACTGACCAGTATTGATCGGATAGCATCTAAAAACTGAGCCAGAGGCATGCAATCTAAGCGTTGAAACGCTCTACACGGGTTGTGAGCAATATGACGGTAGAGGTATACGAGTGTTGTATTCAGCAAACCCAATGTTTGCGAGCCTAGAAAGGGGGAGAATTTCCAATTTATGCTTGTTAAAAAAAAGTCAGTCTTTTATCTCATATGTCACCTAGTCAAAAGTAGATTCATTATGAGCTCGTTTTGTTGAGCTCTCCTTTTTCTTCTTTTATTTTTTTATTTAATTTTATTTATTTTCATTCGGAAGTACATAGTTCAGTTACATCACTTTATCATATGTATTGTATGACTTACAAATATTCTTATTACCTATCTAAAAACTAACTATCTACAGGAAGGGGTAGGAAGCTTGAATCTGCACCTACTCTTCACAATTATTGGAAAATATGTTTAGGAAGGCATTTAAAGGGTAACTGTTTTTTATTCGTGTTGGAGTATAGTCTGTTGAGGCGAGGTTGTATTGGCTGATGTGTGGTATAGAATTGATATTTGAATAAAAGTTATTGGAGAGATGGGCTATGTGTTTGATGATGGATTTTATATTCAATTCTTTTTGTAGTTCTTTGTTGGATATAAACCATGGTGCGTGAGTTGCTAAACGGAGAAATCTATTTTGTATTATTTGCAGTTTATTTATGGTTGTGGCTGATGCGTTTGTCCATACGGGGCATGCGTATAATATTAATGGTGTGATTATTGATTTATATATTGTTGTAGCATTGTCTATTGATAGGCAGCTTTTGGAGTTCATTAGAGGTTTTAATTGAGCTATTTTGCATTTTGCTTGTTGAGTTTTGATTGTAATATGGGAGTTCCAGTTCAGTTTTGTATCTAGGTTTAGCCCAAGGTATTTGACTGAGAGTGAGGAGTCCATGGAATTGTGTTGTTGTTGATTGTAAAGGGGGAGGGAGTGTAGAAGTGCTTAAGCGAGAATATTTTGGCAGTGGATTTTGTTGGATTTAGTTTAATTTTCCATATTGTTGACCAGTTATCTATTTTGTCTAGATGTTTTTGTATTTTTTCACTAATGATTTTAATTGAATGGCTGGATTTGTAAATTACTGTATCGTCTGCAAATTGTGCTATGTGGGTCTGGTTTGTGGTCGGGATATCTCACGAGTAGATATTAAATAGTTAGTGAAAG
This sequence comes from Gryllus longicercus, assembly GCA_038098605.1. Classification (NCBI taxonomy): domain Eukaryota; kingdom Metazoa; phylum Arthropoda; class Insecta; order Orthoptera; family Gryllidae; genus Gryllus; species Gryllus longicercus. The sequence continues at coordinate 215,818 of JAZDUA010000266.1, read as the reverse complement.
TGGGGAGCCTTGTGGAAGGCCTGCTTGTATTTTACGGGGGTTTGAATTGTGTTTTTCTACTGTCACTGTGAATGTTCTATCTGTTAAAAAATGTTTTATAATGTTGACCAGGTAGAGTGGTGTTCCAATTGCTTGCAGTTTAAATATAAGGCCTTGGTGCCAAACTCTGTCAAAGGCTTGTGATATGTCCAGGAAGGTTGCTATTGTGTGCTTTTTATCTTGATATGCTGAATGGATGTGTTCAGTTAGTCTAAGAAGTTGGTGTGAAGTGGAAACTTGATTAATAAAGTCAAACTGATGTTTGGGTATGTTTTGTGTCTTGTTTAAAAACATGTTTAATCTTTTCAGAATTAATTTTTCAAGAATTTTTGACAGAGTTGGCAACAAACTGATTGGCCTGTAACTTTCTGGATTACTGTAATTTTTATTTGGCTTTGGGACGAATAATTTTTGAGTTTTTCCGAAGTATTGGATAGTAACTAATTCTTAATATTGAGTTATAAATATTATTTATGAAGGCTATTGTTGGAGTGGGTAGGTTTTTTATAATTTTATTGTTAATATTATCATGTCCAGGGGCTTTTTTTGAGGGGAGATTTTTTATTAAATTCTTAATTTCATTTGGTGATATGAATTTTGTTTTTTGTGGAACATTATAGTTCGGAGCGGAGACCGAGTTTGCAATTTGTATATGTTCTGTGTGGGCTGGAGTGTTATTAAGCGTAAAAGTACTTTCAAAGAAGTCAGCTAATGCTTCGGCTTTGTCTATGGGGGAAAATTTTTCCCCAGATGGCATGCTTATCGGAGGGATGGTGCTTTGCTTTCTTAACATTGTTTTAGTAAATTTCCAAAGTGAGTTGTTGGTTGTGCTTAGGGATTTAATTAAAGAGTTGTAAGAAGAGTGTCGGTGTTCTTTAATTGCGTTTTTGGTTATCTTATTTAGGATGTTAAGCTCCTTTTTTATTTGGGGATTTCTATTATTGTTCCAAAGTCTTCTTGTTCGGTTTCTGGTTTTTAATATGGTTATTATGGGATCTGGCAATTTAGTATGTGTTTTTGGTTTATTACGTGCTATGTTATTTTGTTGCTGAACGATAACACTGGTTACTATATTGTTTAATAATGCTATTGAACTTTCTATTTCTAAAGGCGTTTTTAGATTCCTGAATTTGGGGGTTCTGATAATTATGTTTTTTATAAATTCTTTCCAGTTTATGTTACTAGTATTTAATGTGGGTGTGGGTGTGTGTGGGGGCGGTTGTTGATGTGTAGATATTATTACAGGGAGGTGATCAGAGTCAAGTTCATGTAGCACGGTGGAATAAAATGTAGTCCGATCGTTGGTGATTGCAATGTCTAATGTGTCTGGGTGTTTATTTGAGTCGTACGAGTAGTAGGTTGGTTCTGTAGGAGTTAATATGTGTAATTTTGCGTTCGTTAATATTGTTTGTAAATGTTTGCCTCCGCTGTTTGTTGACCTGCATCCCCAGTTGGTGTTTTTGGAGTTCAAATCTCCTAATAGTAAAGTAGGGGTGATTTGATTAAATAGCGCTGCGATGTTAGTGTCTTGAATTTTTTTGTTTGGAGACTTGTATGCTGTTATAATGGTAAATACTCTGTTGTTAAGAGGTATTTTTAAAGCGACTGTTTCTAATCCAGGAGTGTTTGGTATGTTTGCTTTGGTGTAGGGTATTGATTTATCCACAAGGATGAGGACACCTCCCCCATTAGAATTTATTCGGTCTGTTCTGACTACATTGTAACCGGGCATATTGAATGTAGTGTGGGATTTGAGGTGTGTTTCCGTTATACACGCTATTTTGATTTCTTTGCCTTTGAGGAAGTAGATCAATTGTTTTTTTTGGTGGTTATGCCATTGGCATTCCAGTTTAGCAGGTTAATTTTATTATGGGGCTGTGTGGCCATGATTCCTATTGAAATACGACGTGAGTGAATTTTGTATATTATTGACGATTGTTGGGATAATAGTATTGATTAGATTGATTATGTATGTTGGAATAGAGTTTATTATTGTGTGCATGAATGAATTATCATTACTAATATTTTTGCTATTATCATTGTATTGGTTTGTGGTTCTTTGATTCCTGTTATGGTTTCTATTTGATTGATTTGTTACGTGGGTAAAGTTTGGAATGTTGCTAGTGGTTGGTAGATTAGGGTAGTTTTGGGAGTTTAGATTGAGCTGATTAACATTTGTGGGTTTCGTACTTGAACGTCCTTTCTGGTAATTTTGGGGGGGTATCTCTACGAGCTTTTTGTAGTAAGTACATTCAACTGATTTCGCGTCTGCGCGGTGCGGACCGTTACAGTTTTTGCAAATAGGAGGGTTTTCTTTTTGGGGGCAATTTACTGAGTAATGATCTTTATCACAATAAATGTGATTGCAAATATTGTGATTGCAGTTGTTTCTGGTGTGCCCGAAATCTAGACATCGGAGGCATTGTATAGGACCTTTGGCTTTGCGCCTTTTTTCTGGCTTGACAATCAGGTTGCAAATTTGATTAATTTGTAATATACTGTCTATGTTTTGGCTACCGTCGAACTCGGCTGCCACTACCGGGATGGGGATGTTGTCTTTATACAGTCTAGTTACACTAATAAGGGATGGGCACTTTCCCTTGAGGTCTTGATATATTTCTTCCTGAGTAATAGATGGATGAAGATTCTTAAAGACAATGGAAAATTTTTTGTTTGCTGGGTCTTTATACGTGTGGAATTTTCTGTTTGTGCTGATTAGATATTTTATTGCCTGCCTAAAGTCCGAGATAGTTTTAAAAAGCACTTTGATTTTGTTATTGACAATGGTTGAAGTAAACTGGTTTGTTATTGAGTTCTTAAGTTCTCTATTAAATTCTGCAACATTCTGAATATGGGCTACAAAGATGGGTGGTATTTTAATGTTTAAATTGGTGAGGTCATTATTTTGTTCATTTATGAATAGAAACCTATTGTCCTCGCGCTCGTCACTTTGTTCGCCGAGCTCAGAGTATCTGTTCCTTATAGGTACATTGCATTGAAACTCAGTGGGTTTTTTTGATTTTGCACTCGCATTGTTACTGGTCCGATTCATTTTCTTACTCTCGGAATCACTTTCACTATCACTGACTGACCTTTTCGGCGCCTGAGCAGGTTGTGATGGTGGGAGTGGTGACGACACGTAGATCTGGCTGAGGTAGGCAGGGTTGTTGCTGTCCTCGGTGCTGGTTGGAACTGGCGTCGCAGCGAGGCTTATATCCATGGCCTCGCCGCTTGCTGGTATTGGTGACACTGGCGAAACGACACCGTTGTCGCCGTTGTGGACGATGCGCAGGGCTTCAGATATTGTTTGCCCTGTGTCTGGATTAATGGCATAGGCCATTAATCTTTAATCTTTTCTTAGCTAGTTGTGATCAGAGCTGTTTGTACATGAACTCTAGCACGAACACTATAGTCACTCGGTTGCCTCAACGTAAGATAAGAACTCTGAGGCAGCCTGTCCTGCGCGGAGCGATATCGACTGCGATAAGAGCGAACTGCACTGTACTGTGGTCGAAGAGAGAATGGCCTTTTGCTTGTAGTCGTACACAGATATTGTAGATACCGTTTATAAAGGCATTTAAGGGGCCAAGTAACTTTCTTTGTTATAACTATCGTCGGTATATCGACATCATATTATTTAAAAAGACTGTAGTCATTTTAAATGCAAAAGGCAAAGTGCAAAAGGGAAAGAAACTTCAAATTAATTTAACGGGGTTGAAAAACTCGTTTTTAAAATTAAATTCGTTAAATAAAAACCGAGTGTTCGTAGTTTGTCTTCTAAACTATTTTACTTTCTCGTATACGTATGTATATACGGAATAGTAGTTTAGGGAAAGTTACGTAACGTCGACGGAAATACAAGTTTTGGGGTCGCCTGATATCGAAAACGTGTTTTTTGTTCAAAATCTCTACCTGTCTGGTATCTGTGAACACTACTAGCGCCTAAACAATGCTTAGGATTTTTTCCAAATTAAAGAAATCCCTGTCCATCTGGCTCGAATTAAATATTTATGATTTTGAAAAAAAATCTTTAAACTTGACATGAAGCCCCCGGACATTATAAAAATTTTCTAAAAAAACGGTTTCACAATTTTTCTGTAAAATTCTTGTAAGAATAAAGTGAAACACACTTATAAAGACGGCATAGGTACCATTTTCAGGTTTAACAATAAATTTTCGAAAATTTCAAAATTTCTCGGCGTCTTCTTACAACTACAAAATTGAAGATAGAGATTTCTCCTTCAATTAAAATGTTTTCCATAGTCAGTTCTTTCATCAATGGCACGTACATTTTTGAAAATGTTCGTAGTTTTAGCGCAATATTGCGTGCAAAAGTGAAATTTTTAAAAAATACATAAAGAATATTTTCTCAGAAACGGCTCCAAGTTTTTCTTTAAACGTTTGGTAGGGACATTGCTAAATGTACTCAATAAGATGACATAAACGTAGATCGATTTTGTTTCTTCAAAAATTACAAAAATTTAATTTTTTACTTGCCTCTCATGTCATTAATATTTCTATTACCGACAATTTGTTCACATTATTGTATTTATGAGTATATATGCTTTAAATAATATCATATAAAGTTTCTCGAAAACTACCGTTTTCTGTGAAAACGATCTGGAAACTGCATTTTCAGAAACGCTCAAACGCCATTTTCTCAGAAATAGCTCCAATTTTTTTCTTCAAACATTTCTAACGGAAAGTGGTGATTGCACTTTTTAATATGAGGTAAAGATCATTTCTATGTATTTTTTGTTTTTTCAAAAATTACACAAACGTAAATTTTTTTGAAAGATCTCTCATGCCGTTGATGTGTACATTTCCAGCAATTTGTGAATATTCTTGTATTTGTGAGTTAAGGTATTAAAAATGACTTCGAATTAAGTTTTTTGAAAACTCAAACATTTTCTGTGAAATAGAGCTTAAAATTTCGAATTTATAGTAGCGCTTAAACGCAAGTTTTTTAAAACGTCTCCAAATTTTTCAACGAAAATTGGCATTTAGGACGAGGTTTTACTATTCTTTAAACATCATAAAATAATATTTCCGCTTTACAATTAGAAAACCGAAAAATTAAAAAAATGTCGAAAAAACGTACTTTGGGCGGCAATAGATGACAGCAGGCAAGAATATGTGGCAATTTCGATGAGCTAACCGAGATCAAAGGAAACAGTAAACTAATACGGGAAGTCTGTGCCATTCTATAGCATCACTAGTTTTTGTTTAATGATAGTTTTTATTTAATCGAAATTGTTTTATGGAAAACACCTCATACGGTATTCACAATTTTTTTAAGTAAATTTTAAATATTATATTTTTATACCAATTTATGCTAAATTAGTGGGATATTGCAGTCGTTTTTGCGTTTTGTAAAATGATTCTGAAAACAGAATTTCCTTGTTTACAACAATTAAATTTATTTTCTTATTAGATAAAAACTTTATTATAGTAAGTATAATACAGGGTAAATACACGTGTAAACTAATAAAAGCATTTAGGAATTATCCGAGAAACGTCAGTTGGATTATTACCAAATGTTTAGAATTAAAAAAAATATGACATAGTTCTAAACTAAAAGAAAATCAAATAAAATTGCTTGAATAATAAAAATCCGAACTGATTATTATATTAGAATAAAAGAATATGAAATACAGTTGGGAGAGGCGAAATATCATTTTGCTCCCCGCTTGAACACGTCAAGGCCTGTTCACTCTTACTGAATGCTACATGTTCCTTTTTTTCAAATCCGTTCCCTACTCAGAAAATGAATACAGAATTGTTGTATTTGCCTATATATTTAAATACTGCTACACAGAAAATTCAAATTCATATGTTAATTCGCCAGTTTTCGCAAACTTTTATGTTGCTTCAAATTCTCTTCGCCTTGTGAAAATTGACAAATACTTTCCATGCTCTGCGCGAACCGTTAGACTGTCAGTCATGACGCCCGTCACCTGCGTCAGTCATCGCATCTCGCATTACCTCCACCGCCCATCCCGGTTCTGCCTCTTGGCAATTGCCCTACTATTTCATTTTATCTGTTTCCTTCTCACTGAAGGGAGTACTGACGAAACATTAGTGCTTAGTCTCTGCTAGCCCAATGCTTAGTCTCAGAGTTGAGAGAAGCCACCATACTATGAAAGATATTGTAACACCTCCACTCATCTCCCGGCGAAGGGAAATGCGCGGTTAGCGGCCCGGTTATAGCTCAGTCGGTCCTATTCCCTTTACTCGTTTAAAAACTAGCCAATTGTAACAATTTCCTTTGCTCATTTAAAAATTAGGTGATGGAAGGAATTGTTAATTAAATTCATGGGCATTCAAAATAAACAATTTGTTTACTGGTAAAAGACAACGTTCATTCCTGGACAAAGCTGTACCAGGGAAGTTACATTAATATAATAAAAGAAAGAAAAGATTGAATAAAAAGAAAAAATAAAGATTAAAATTAAAAGGAAAGCTTACAACTAGAGAAGAGTACAAAATTATTTTATAGTTAGAATTACAGAGTCGTCCTTGAGGACCTTTCTTGTGCCTTGGCGCGGCACCGCTTTGACAATACTTCAAAAAGGTTTATTGCCCCCAGTTACATTGCCTGAGAGCTTCCGTGGCAGAAGTACTCCATGTGCTCGGGCGGTGATTGTAGGCGAAGTTTGTAGGCGGCCGGGACGGCGGCTGGCGGCGGCTGGCGGTGGTCAGTGACGTCTGGTGGCGTCTGGCGGTGGTCAGTGACGTCAGCGAAAGGACGTCTGGAGGCTGCTTCGGCGGAGCTTGTAGATAGCCGGGGATATTGCCCCCGATGGCAGGTGCGGAGCACACAATAATGTCTCCCTCTGAACTATGCGAATCCTCTCAAATACAAATTCAGAAGTTGCGAAATCCTGTAGCGAATACGCAATTACAAAGGATTCGCCAATTTACTTTTGAAGTGCTTTTGCACTTCCTCTAAAATTCTCACTGAGAATTCCAGTCTATCACCCCAGTGATTTCAACCAAGTGCTTTCAGAGGCGCACTCGCCTCTCCCCGCGAATAGCTCCCACCCCAGAGAAGTTTCTCTACCAACTGAATTCAACCAAGTGCCTTCAGAGGCGCACTCGCCTCTCCCCGCGACTGGCTCCCACCCCAGAGAAGTCTCTCAACCCACTGAAATTTTGTTTCTCATAAATGCACGAAGTTAACTTTTATCCCCACCCTTTCTCCTCATATGTTCTTGCTCCCTACAACGATCGCGTCGCTATTGGTTAAAAGTGATGGCGTTGTACACTAAATTTGGCCAATAAGCTCCGGCGGAGTATAGGAATTTTCCATTCTCTGTTTCCGTCGGAATATAGTCCTTCTCTCGTCTCGAAAGTAGGCCACGTCTGTGAAGGGGCCTCCCGGCTACAGAATTATTGCTTTTGGTTTCCCCGATCACGATGACAGGCGTTTCGAAAATATTCCAGATGTGGCTGCAGCTGGACGCTTTACAATTTACCCTTTCTTCGGCCGTTGGGTGGGGTGTCATAAACATCCGAAATGGGTCAGGGGATCGTGGCTGTTGCAAGAAGGGGGCTGTGCGCGTGACGCCGTATGTTTTTCTTCAGTAAAAAGTTTCTTAGGTCTACTTTACTCAATTTAATTTATCTTAATAATTCTGTACCGCTACAATATTTTGGTGAATTGGGTTTCAAAAATTCGAGTCGCTTTGTCCAAACAGTTGCTGCAACGATGTCTGTTACATTTATCAAAAATGTTACTAGAACTTCGTGAATCACTGGACCGCTTTTTCGTCGTAAAAGTATACGTCATTATAAATGATATCGTACACCGGCCGTGTGTCATGATGAGGAAATATGTCGATGTCTCAGCACCATGGAGTAAATTGCTATGGGTCATCCAGTAGAAGATACATTTCGCACGAAAAGCTAACCATTATGTATGATCTCGTACACTCTTCCCCATATTACAAGTACTGCCCAATTCAGTATCGATGACTGTCCTATACTGAAATCAAAATATAAATACTGATAAACCTACTCTAATGATAGGTCAGGATTACTTTCAGCGTTAAATCAGAAAGTTTAACTTTTTGCATATGAGATTTAATGAACGTGTGGATGGAGAAACTCTCGAAGTGTAATTCCCTGTCAGTGACAGCAGTAAGAAGAGCTAAACTTCGAACGTGTCCCAGGAGACATCACAGAGGTTAACCCTTATGCGTAGTTTATCTTTCTAATATTTTATTATATTGCACCCTTCGTACGAACTTCTCCTTTCAAGCCTTCAAAATGTTTCCCGAAAAACAACAATCACAGTGGTGCTACAATAGCACATACTTTCTCTCATTGTTTGTAATGGCACCGCAAAATTATACCACTAAATGAACCTGCAAGAGTGTTTCCAACCAGAAAAAAAAGTTACTCCGCCCCGAAACTAGAACTCAGGTCCACTGAGTTAATTCGCCATGCACTTTACTTTTGCACAATGCAGTCGCACGGCTTCACACACTTTGGCCAATGCGACGCTTGAAAACTAAACTCTTTCATTATTTCCAATACACAATTTTCAAAAATTCAAGAAGTTTAAGAAAAATTTGACCTGGCAATTTTTTAAGAGACCTTTGCTCTGCAAATGGAAGAAATTAAAGAAAAAAATTGAGCCGTTTATGCGATTACGTGCTTTTATAAATTGCAATAACTTCAAGCAGATATTACATATTAATACTCATTGTTTCAAAATGTATTACATGGCTTATTTAAATAACTATTTTTTTTGTAAATGAGGTTTCATGTAAAGAAGCATCAAAAATAAAAATATCCATTTCAAGCTTGTAGAGATTTGAGTTCGTTCAAATTTATCCAGGAATATCAATTTTGGACGTATTTGTCTGAACGGTTTTGACGCTAGTGTTGACCACAGACGGACAGACGGCCGGACAAGATGACGTTTTGCAGTCATATGGTTTTTCGGAATCAAAAAAGCCAAAAAACATGGATAAACGCATGGATACACAACGTGTTAGAGGAAGTAATTTACTACATATTGGAAGAAGATTTTTCCACTAATTCGTTACCAGGGCCTGGCAATAAGGGTTTTTATGTCGAAAATTCGGTGTTTCCGGCGCAAGATTATAATACTTTCTCTCCTTACGAAGTAAGTCCGCCATTTTATGGCGCACGATTATAGTAATTTTTCTTATGAATTACTGAATGAATTACTGAATTATGAATTACTGATTACTTAGGAATTTCTTATGAAAGTATAAACAGAAAGTAGAAACATTTCCTAAAAAAGAACTTAATATTTTTTCCTTAATTTTATTCACGATAGAACATTGAAGATGTAAAAGAATGTAACAGGTCTCATTTTCGTTGAACTCGCAGAATTGTCGAAAATTGAAAATTAGCATTGAAAATGTACATTATTGAAAATAGAGGTTATGTCTGACATAAAATATGTTCTAAAAACTTGAATCTCTAAAAAAAGGTCATGCAGTATTTTGTTTGTAACTGAGCAGTTTTTGTAAAATTTTTGCTTAAAAGTAACGTAATTTTTAGAAACATTTTCTCAGAAACTGTTCCATTTTTACTTTAAGTTATCTCCTCCTCCTATTAAAGAACGGTATAAACGGGAGCACGTCCCATTTTCAGCTAACTTTCTGTATTTTCGAAAATTACATAAAATTAACTTTGCAAAAGTACAATATTGAAAATTGAGATTCAGTCTTAGAGATGCAATCAGTTCTAAAAAATCAAGTCTAGAATACTATGTAAAAGTAATAGTATGTCTAGAACAGTAAGAAAAAAATAGTATGTAATTTTTTTAAACTAGTCTTTTTTCGTAATATGTGCTTGAAATTAATGCCTTTTGTAAAAAAGAATTACCTCATCAATATCCCTGGATTCATTGTTTAAACTATTTCCACGGATAGTTGTTTCATATATGAAGAGACAAGGTAATGATAAAATACCTAGAATAATAAAGAGACGCTTATAAGAATTACGTGGGTGGGATTTGCTTATGGGTTGCACATGCATGTGGGTGGGATAGTCGCCTGCGGTTGTTCGCAGAAATAGCGGAAAACTATTGATAAGAGCAGCCGGCAGTGAGAATTGTCCTCCAGATAGCGACTGAATTTGAGCTAGCTGATAAGCCAGTGTCGAAACTTCTGCCACCATTAGGTCTTGAACCCAGGTCCGCCCGGCCGGAGGCACTGGACTGACTGAGCCAGAGAGCCTTGAGATTTATGATTGCCTCACACTTTCATATGATTGATTATACGTATTTCCGGGCACGTCAACCACTATGATCATTAGTTTTATCATGGGAGGTGATGGTAATCTTCTCCCGCTTGATGGTGAGATCCGGCGTCGACCTACACGTCGGCTTGTGGGGTTGGATTCTTCTAGGTATCTACCACCAAAGGGGTACCGTCTCTCAGGAGCAAGCTAAAAAAAATAAGACGGCTAGCAAGAAACCAAGGGAAAAGTGAAAGTAAAAGAAAAAGTGAATGTAAGAAAAATATTGACTTAATAGCGTCGGGATCGGAAAAACTTAAGAGGGAGGCATGAGACACCAAATATGAAAGAAAATAGTAGTGACATAAGTAAGTGGAAGTAATGAAAGCACATGCATGAAGTAATGAAACTACATGACTTTCCGGGAGAATCCGCGTCAAGGCACAGCCGTCAAGGAGACATCGGTGCTATAGAACGCGGCGACTCCCGGTAAACCAAGTTGAGAAGTGGAAGTAACATACTATGTAAGTATGTGATAAGGCAAAAAAGTAAAAACCTATAAAATATTATAAATAAAATTAAAACGAAGCCGGTAGGACTCGAACCTACGCTCCCAGAGGGAACCTGATTTCTAGTCAGACGCCTTAACCACTCGGCCACGGCTGCTTGCTCGCTAAGTGTTATATGAAGTCGAATACAACGTAATATGCATTGTTGTATACAAACATCCTTTCAATGTTTAAAACACGTAATCACAGACAAGGTGTTGGTGCACACTTTAGCCCCGTCAGCATTGCTCAAGAAGCTTCTGCTCGCGCTTAGCACGCAGTTATTTCAGTGTAACGCAAGGAATTGGAATAACTAAAGGAAAGAACATTTGTGGACAAGCAGTCGTGGCCGAGTGGTTAAGGCGTCTGACTAGAAATCAGATTCCCTCTGGGAGCGTAGGTTCGAGTCCTACCGGCTGCGATTTGTTTTTATTCCATCACCTGTCATTTTTAATGACTAATATTTATACGAATTTATGATATTGAGAATCGATATCAAACCTAACTCAGCTTCTCCATTATCTTCATAAACGGCATTATGCTATTAATCACACAGATATCAACGATTGCTCAATCAATGCAAATTATCAAATATTATCCCATTTCAGTATTGATAAATTATTTATGTATATGTAGAACATAACGATTCATTGGCGAATTGATGACAAGAATAAGTTTAAGTGAACGTATTCTCATTTAATTTGTTCAATATAAAACATGTTATTTAATAATCGTTTCAATTTTCATCTAAATTTAAAACAATTATACATAATGGATGATATAGATCACTCATAATTTTAAAAAAATCAATACGTCCTTAAGTGCTTGTTTCTATCCCGGAATTTGGCGGTGATCTTTCCCAGATGGATGTCGAGATCCAGCACAGACTTACACGTCGGCTAGAGATGGGTTTCGCTAACCAGTTATCTCCCACCTGCGTAGTTTCGCCCCTGACACGAAGCTCTAAGCTCCCGACAGGTCTCCGAACATGTGTGGTAGTGTAGTGCATGCAATAAAAAGTGAGTAAGTAAGATAGATAATAGGGCAAGAAAGAGGATGGAAAAGTCGCACGCAGTTTGTGGCCTGTTTGTTAGGATACTACTCCGGCATTCACCTGGTGTTGATCGGAGAAAAAATGGAAAACTACCGATTAGAGTTGCCGGACAGCGAGTGAATTCGACTTACCTCTCTAGCTAATGTCAAAAATTCTGCCATCGTAGGGAAGTAGGGAATCGAACACTAGGACCTTCCGATAGAAGGCACTGCAGTGATACCCTGAGGCACAGCAACTGGTCAGTTTCTTATGAAAACGCTTGTTCCTGAAGAATGTTGTCAATCGGGAAACTGGGAAATGGGATGTCGGGTAAATTGGGAAGGGTCATGTTATGGCGTTACTTAACATTAATGTGAAGGAGTATATATATATATATATATATATATATATATATATATATATAAATATATATATATATATATATATATATATATATATATATAATTAGCGCGTAGAATAGGAAACCTATTCACTCGAGTTGAAATCGCTGCCCGGCTAAATATCTTTCCGGGTTGGGAAACTCCCAATGGCAAGTATTGGGTTAATGAGAAAATCTCCAAGTGAAGTAACCCGTTTCTGGTCGCGAAAGCATAAAGAATGTTCACATGTGCGAAATTTTCGCACGGGTTCTGCTGGTACTGTAATATGTATCAGCAACAACATTACAAATAATACGATATTGACTGTGCTGTTGTCGATCCAGGGCGCATAGATAATTTTAGATCGAATGTATATAATGTAAGCTAGAGCGGATGCCCTAGTTTGCCGATATGATTTCGCAACGCATCTTTGCAACAGTAACTGGAAATTGTAACAGGAAAGAAAAGAACATCCCGTGAATAAAAGGCTCCGGAAGTTGGTTATCGCTACACGAGGATGTCTATGGTTTTTTCTGCATTTGATTAGAAAAGAATCTTGCAGGAGTTTTCCAAAGGAACGCTGCAGTGCCAATCTCATGCGGTCTTCCAGATCCGTGTATTTGAGATGTCTTGAAGATAGTGACATGAGTTCTAGCGCCTTTACCAATTTGGTTTTCTTACGCCGACGTTTCCACCATCATTCAGCACTCCCCGAGAGAAATTGAGGTGTCTGCTTCAGAAATTTGAAAAAAAGGATACACGCAAATGGAAACGAGTGTGTCCGATATGGTGCTCTTAGCAAAAGATGCCCCAGGAGCTCAAGAGTTGGTTGATATTGTGGTGGAATATCTTGGGGCCCTCGGAATGACATTGTCCGTCACTAAATGTTCATCATTTCAAATTAAACCTTTGAACGATCTTGGTTCATTGAGGATCCCTGTCTGGAAAGGTTGGGGGAGAGAGTTCCTCTGGCCAGTGATGATAATACCCGAACATATCTGGGGTGAACTACTCTATCTGGAACGGCCTTCCTTTTAAAGTTTCCATATCGAATTTGATGGAAGCAGTGACGAGGCTTCAGAAGGCGCATTTAAAGCCCACTCAGAAGTTGGCATTACTTCACTCCTACATAATGCCACATTACCTTTATCAATTGGTTTTATCCATGCTATCTATGTCGATGCTCAGGGAAGCGGATGGTCAAATCAGAGTGTCAGTCCTACAATTCCTACATCTGCATATCAGTACTGCAGATGGCTTATTCTATCTGGCCAATATGTAGAATAAAGAAACTTATGGAGTCAGAATTCACGCTTTGTAAGCATTTCATACAGAAAAATTGGTTGACGGCAAAACGTTTGTCGGTGGTTTAGGCTAGAGCGTAATCTGTTCAGACGATTTTCTCCAAAATTTATATTCTCCAACGAACTGGCCAAACTCAAGACCCTGCAATTCTGAAACGGATATTTTCATATTTTAAAATACTTTACATGAAGCCTAAACTTTTGAAAAAAATCTCAAAAATTCTTATAAATTTTTTTATTAAAAATCTTCCATAGTGGTATTTTATATGGTGTTTTTTATTAAATATTTTTTAATAGAGAAAAGGGTGATTAAAAATGGGACGTGTCATTTTCGTTGAACTATGAATTTTCAAAAATTCCAAAAGTTAATACATTTACGACGACTTTCTACAAGTAAAACATTGAAGATAAATATTTTCTCATACAAAATCTATTCTCTATGTCATCTTGGATAAATGTCATGCATTGTTCTTTGCAATTACGGAGTAGTTTTCTCGTAATTTTGCTTGAGACATGGACAATTTTTAAACAAATTGTTATTTTCTAAAACGGCATCAATTTTTTCTCGATTAAAACAAAATATGCTTATAAAAATGGCCCAGGCTTCATTTTAGCTCAACTGTGTATTTTTGAAAATTGCAACAAAAATCACCGCAAAACTTCAATATTGATGACAAATATTTTTCCTTAATGGATATTTTTTCTGCTGGATGACTGATATTTTTCCGTAATTGGAAAGGCAATTTATCAAATAAGCTTTCCTTCCCCTATAACATCCTCAAATAATTTAACTTTTTTCCCTAGGATAAAGTAAAAATGCTTAGAAAACTGCGCAGGTTCCATATTCGGAGAACTGTGTTTTCCAAACTTGCAAAAAGAATTCGCAAAATTACAATATGGTTATAGAGAATTTTTTCTCAATAAAATCTGTTTAAAAAAATTCTATCTCTAAATAAGGTCGTGTAAAATGTTTGAAAAAGCGAGTTGTTTTTTGCTTGAAGTAAAGTCAATTAATAAAAAATCTAAAAAAATGCTACAATTTTTTCTTTAATATTTGTTGCTTGGATAGAGCAAAGGTCGCTTTAAAAAATGGGCAGATCTCTTTTCCGTTGCACTCTCTGAATTTTCAAAAATTGCAAAAGTTTCCAATAATATGAGAAACTACGCGCTCTTGTAGCAATACTAGATATTTCTGAGATATACGTGATGCCCTGTGTCGACAAATACAAATGATTTCGAGGTGCGTTTAATTGCTTGTTATTTGCCCTCTGCTATTGAATTGTCCTCGTAGGCAATGTGCTCCAGCTAACGCCCGATGAATCTCCGTCAGCGTTACGTAAAATCCTATTTAACACGGCAAGGGCTTCCCTCTCTTTGGAGGTGTCGTGCAGAAGCAACTTCCAAACCTGAACTTTATAAAGCAAGCTCAGGCGAAGAAAACAGAAGTAATAAAACCTTTCCGTTTTTGTAATTTTTAATAGTTATATGAATTATGGAAGAAATCCCGTATTTCGGGGAATAGCGGTAGCGGAAGATTTCGGGGTATAGCGGTAGAGCCTTTCCCCACCGGGTCAGAGTTCACATCCTGTGGAGTTTGTGCTGGACAAAGTTGGAACGCGGCAAGTTATCTCAGTGTTGTGCTGTTCCGCCGAGCCTCTTCTTCTGCTTCTCTTCATTAATGTCATAATCACCTACCAATCAAACCATTCATTCACAGCAGGTTCGGCCATTAGAATTAGGTACGGGCATTATAACTTTCTAGTGCTACAACAACACATATTTTCTCGCAATGTATTTAAATTATGCGATTTTGAAAATTCAGAAATAAACGAAAATAAGACCTGCACCATGTTTTAAAACGTTATTTGCACTACCCGAGGAAAAAATTTAATGAAAAAATTTCCCAAAAAATATAAATAGCATTAATTCAAACACAAATTACGCGAAAATTACTCGTTTAAATACTCTACAAGACCTACTTAAAAAATCTGTTTTGAACAGATTTATTTTTGAAAGAGTCTCTATCTTCAATAATTTAGTTGTAGGAAAACGCCAAAAAACCTTTGAACTTAAGCAGTTTTAGAAAATTTAGAGTTTTCGTTTAGAATGAAACTTGTAGAATTTTTAAGCGTTCTTTAAGCCTCCACTATTTGAGGAAAAGTTTAATAAAATGGAGGATTTTGAGAAAATTTTGAAAATGTTGAGACTTCTGAAAATCAAATTGTCCAAACTCGCAGGACCTTGTGGTCGTTCAGATCGATCGGAGAATATCAATTTTAACGAAAATCGTCTGAATGGTTTAGGTGCTAGCGTTGACCACGTACTGACAACAGACAACAGTTTTGCCGTCAACCAAAATTACAGTATCGAGGACCCACAAACGTGGCTACACAAAATGTTAGAGGAAGTAATTTATTACATGTGGGAGTACAACTGATCCACTTTTTCGATGTCAGAGTTCCACACTACAAGTTCTTCTGTCGAAAATCGCTGATTTTTGTCCCAGTATCACAATATCTTCTCTGAACTATGCAATAACGTACTATGGCGAGAGAGTTAGCCGTGATGCTACAACAGCATATACTTTCTCGGAAGATGATAATTCTGCTTAAACCTGCAACAGTGTTTTTAAATAGCTTCAAAATTTTCACCGCGCTGGGATTTGGACTCAAATCCTGACAGGATGCACGCTGTTCGCGTTACCCCTATTGCACCCTACGCTCGCTTACACTTCGCCTTCCCGGTACTTTACGAAAGATCAACATTTGCATTTATATTTTCAAAAAAATCAGATATTTTTATTTACATTACTATTTCAAGATCTACTTTTAAAGAAGAGATTTCATTAAGATAAAACCACTATTATAAATATTACTGTTTTTAATGTTACTTTTTTGTTTGAAAATACAGAGAGTTCACCGCAAATGGAACCTACGTCTTAAGCGTCATTTGCTCTATCCTAGACAAATAATTTTTTTAAACATTTGGAATACTTTTTAAGATTTTTTAATAAATTTAATTAACATTAAGCAAAAATTACATAAAAATTACACGTATTCTAAAAACGTTGTATATGAACTCACTTAAAGATCTATATTTAAACCAGATTTTATTTAAGAAAAAATCACGCATCACCAGAATTGTACTTTTAGAATGTTAATTTGTTTGCAATTTTCGAAAATTCAAAGTCTTTTTGAAAGGGGAATCAGCACCATTTTCTTTACCATTTCTTGCTATATCAGCGGCAAAAATAAAGAAAAAATATGGAGCAGTTAATGAGAAAATAATTGTTTAAAAATTGCCTAAATTCTACGCAATATTACTCATATTTCCAAAAAATTGCACATGGCATTGTTCAAAGATCTGTCTTTCAAGAATATATTTTACTAAGGAATACATCTAATCTTCAATATTGTAGTTGTTGGAAGGTATCGAAAAAATGTTGAACTTTTACAATTTTCGCAAATTCAGAAGGTTTAGCGATATCATTTCTTTAAGTGCTCATTACTGCATGCATCATTTCTTTAAGTGCTCTTTATGCTAAAGGAAAGTTTAAACCAAAAATTTGTATCAATTTTTGAGAAAATTATTAAAAAGTGTTTGAAACTTCATGTAAAATACCCCCAAAAATCAAATTATTCCCTTAAAACTGGCAGAGCTTTGAGATGATTCAGAACAATCGAGGAACATCAATTTTGGAGAAATTTCGAAAGTGGTTTAGGCGCAAGTGTTCTTCACAAACAGACAGGCGTTTTGCCAATTTTTCGATATTGAAGACCGACAAGAAGTGAATTGTGAATACACGTGTTAAAAAAAGTAATTTACTTCATATAAGGTAGTAAAGGTTGTATACAACATTTAGGATTTATCCACTTTTTTGTTACCTGGATCCAATAATAGGTGTTTTCCTGTAAAGAAATGTCGATTTTCATCACCGTATTAGAATAATTTCTATTTACTACGTAAGTAAATAGTAAGGTGGGAAAGTTGAAGTGAATATTCTCTTACAAGTTCATCCATGAAGATACTACACTCGATCCCCGAGCGTAGACACAGGTTTTAGCTTTTATGCCCTTCCTTTTCCTTGGCATGTCATATGTGTTATGGTTTGACATTTCCCACTGAATGAATTATGGAAGGAATAGTCATCAATTCTGAATGATGAGAGATCAATGATTACATGTGGAATAACAGTTAAAATTTGATACGTGGTGATATGAGAAATCAAAACCCCGCAATCCCAAGGTAAATACAGACCTCACACGGGTCTCGAACCCACACGCAGGTTGAGATAGCCTGAGGAACGACTGTTACCACTGCATTGGGACTGGCCGTGAAGACGTAGGGTTCGAGTTCCGATAGTAGTGAATTTTCGACGCCAGTTATATAGCTAGGTGGAATTCGGCCACTGCGTGTAGCGGTCTGCTCCTCCGATTTTTTTGTGGTTTCTACTATGAATATCTGGGGAATGTCGTAATACTTTAACAAACAGGATTCGGATCGCGCGAAATCTTTCCTTCCGCATCTTTGTCTTTACTCTTCCCCCACTCACACACTTACGTGCACTACGCGACCAGACATGTCGAGAGGCCAATCGGGATCTTAAAGCTTTTATCGATAGGGATGGTGCTCCGCTGGCTTGCCGACGAAGAGGTTCGCGCTGGACATCCATTCTAGCTGTAGGAGGAACACCGCCGCCTCCAGGGATGTGATAGTATTCACTTCAACTGACATCACTGGCGACCTTAGCAGTTGACGCGCTCAGAAAAAACGAATATTATCTGTCAATCTAACCCCAAAATCTTCGACTCCTCGAAATTAAGCGCAGTTCCTCATATATGCACCATGGAGGCAGGTTAGAAGTTTTTATTACATTTAAAACGAATTTTTGATTAGAGATATTATTAGGTTGTTGTTCTATTATTACAGTAATTTAAGTAATAAATTTAATCGAACTTGACTTTCCATGCCTAATCCCCGACCATTTTCTAGTCACTACCACAACAGACTCTTTTGATAACTGATTTTGACCGAAACCCACCATGGGAAAATTTCATGCCAGAATCAACCGTTCCGTTATCTCAAGGAATGCGCGAGATGTGTGTTAAGATAGCAACCATTGCGCATGCTATTTGTCTGCGTCGTACTTTTTTGTTCACACCCCGAGAAGTGGAAATCTTGCCTGGAGCCTTGAGAGTTCACGGAATGTGTGCTGTGGCGTTAGCAAGTCTGTAACAATATTTGAGCATTACATTGGAATAACTGCTTTTCTTCCTTTGGAGGTTTGTGTGCCTAATAACACATTGACATCAATAGGTGTTACATCTCCCTTAGTTCCCCTTGACCTCGTTGCTCTGTCTTCAAATATCATCGATGGAAGTATTACACGAAGATCAAGGTTTATAGTCATAACGTATACCTTACCAAAACACCTCTGCACTTCATCGTTTTTTTTAGCACTAACAAAGTAATTCTGGTTAAAATGAAAGTTCTTTCATTTCGTTCGCTCATTAAGTAGACTTGGAAGTACAAAAATATACTTTTGGGAACGATAACCTAGACTATTTAATCTTAATAGAATTATTTGAGGACTCAAGCCCTCGAAATCTTCATTAACAATGGAGTTATTTAGTATGCAGACCTGAAGATTGCTAGTTGTTCATGACCGTTGAGTAACTATGCGTACAACCGGAGGGCAGGGTCGCGCCCCACTTTAAATTTCGAAAAGGGCTCCGCAGTCCTATGAAATAAAACATTTTATTTCCAAAAAACGATCAATTATTGACTACTATATTTCAAAATAAGAATTTCGGGAATTGATACACCATTACAGGAAGAGGCTCTCTACATCATGTCAACCCTGTAAATGGTTCAACATAACACCATTTGTCTTTATTAATTTATCATTAATATTATTTCATTCTCATTGTTATGTTTTATTTATTTACTAGTAAAAAATAGCCTTTTGAAAATAAAAAAAGTTTAAAGGAAAAGGGGGCTAGTTGGGGGACAGAGGGGCTCAGAAATGTAGTTGTCCCCTCTTGATTCACGCTGAGCATGCCTGTGGTAGCCTCTCAGCACATATTTCTCGCTAATGAAGACACTTGAACTCCAGCATATGAAAAGTATTATGGCGATGGAGCTCGAGAGTCGAAGTACCATATAATGAGACATGTGGCTGATGGCGGAATGAGGGGCAGGGATTACGACACCCCATGAAAAACTGGTGAATTTCGACCAGAATGTGCTATTTTGTCCCCAACAAATTCTAAATGGTTAAGAATTTAAGACCCGGAACGCGGAGACAATATAGAAAAAATACTCGTATTCTTGAGTGAAAAGTTAACTTTTGGAAAAACGATCAAGGGAGGAAGGCAAATGGATAAAGTATGTTTCTAGAGCCTGGTGACTCATTAGTAGACCTCGGAATTTTAGGATAAAAAAAGTCATGATTTAAACACCTAAAATATGTTAAAAATTATGAAATTAGGCACTGTTGAGGATGAAATATGACATTATAGGCTCTTCAAATAAGTTAAAAAGTGATTAAACCAGGCATTTAAAAAACATTAGACGTGAAACGTTATGTTCTTGGGATCTTAAACTGTTCACAAAAGGATTAGATTAGGCACTTCATGTTTTTCAGGAAAGTAAAGTATTTTTATATATATAAGAATGACTATGAGCATATTATTTTATTCATTTTCATTTCATTTATTCTTTCACAATTTTCATTTTCAACCTGTCAACAGCGCAGATGCACCTGGAATGGATGCAATTGCCTAAATGGATGCCGAATGGATGCAAGTGTGTGCTGATTGGAGGCGAGCGTGAGACATCCTCTTTATATTGACTTGCAGAGCTTATGTTTGGTGCTTTGGGAGAGAGATTTCGGTGCTTTGTCGATTGCGTATTAGATTCGAAATTTAGATTTCGGAAGATTCGGGGAAGTATTTGCGTTTCGGCAAAACAAATTTGAAAAATGAGTAATTAAAATATTATTATCACCAAAATTACTTGTTTTAGGTAGATTTAGGCAAAAAATATTTTAAAAAATGCATCAACCGCCGTTTTAGGACGTTTTAGGCACTTTTATATGCTTTTAGTAACTATTTTTTCGTGATTCGTAAACATTTGCAATTATTTTCCACAATATTCTAAAGGAACAAAATAGGCATTTGTCCTAAAATTCGAGGTCATTATGTGGTCGAAGAGAAAGGATAAAGAAAAGGAGAAGGATCGAGATGAAGACGAGTAGGTAGAGAAGCGAAATAAATAAGAAAATGCACATACTACTCTTCTCCCCATAATATGCCACACAGAATTTAACTTTTTTGACGTTAAATAAAAATAAAAAAGGATGAAGAATAAGAAGATGCAAGATGGCGAGCTATCTGCGAAGGTGAACGAATTAAAATGTAGAAAATACCGAAGCGAGATCAAAATTGAGGAGGGACTGACGAAACGCCATTCAACTTGCTCTTGAAGCCGAGGTCCTGTGAAGGTCGTTGAAGCCAGTCAGATGTGAAACTCGAACGGCGTGGCCCCACCTGGTTGCACCTGGTCGCCCTTCGCTCGGGCTACAGTGTCATATCGCCTGCCGCGCCTTCGCTGCCGGAGGGAGCTTCCGCGAGCGAGCGGGTGGGTAGGTGAATGGGTAGGTGGGTGAGTGGGTGCGTGGGTGGGCGGGCGAGAGGCGCGGTGCGACCGCCTTGCCGGCAGGCCGCGTCGCTGCACGTGGCCGCCCACGGAGGAAGAGAGGAAGAGGCGCGACGACCGGAAGCTGGCAGCCAGAGACAGAGCCAGGTCGTGGGAGCGAGGGAGATGCCACTTCCGTGTGAAGGCCCTGACAGGAGACGCCACTTTCAGCACTGCTTGTTGTTTCCTTGCTTCCCCGCCCTTCTATCTCCTCTTGCGAAAGAAACACAACTTTGTAATCAGTTTCTTAGTACACGTTGGTGTTAAGGGTGGCGATCATGGAATGAATTAACATAGATTTTTTTAAAAATAATACTACTTTTTGCAAAGAAACAACAGAAGAAATTGGTCGGAAACCAGCAATTCACATTAAATTTCATTTTAAGTAATATACGAGAGCAGGTTAAATTGACTCTTAATACTAAGTTATTTTAATAACATTATATCGCTGCCAAATTTTGGGATTTTATTATCTTTCGTATTTAAAACTAGACTCAATCACCATAATTTTATTCACCCAAAAATGAATATTAAGTATACATTGTGCAACAATATGGATAGAATGACACACACAACATATTAATATAGTGCCGCACAAATGTCCTTAAGTGTTATTACTACAACAGAGAATTTCACCTCAATAAAATAATTATTTTCTCATTCATTACAAAAATTCCACATTGCAAAAAAAAAAAAAAAATGTTTTTCACGTAACATTGCGTACACATAATTTCAAGAAATTATTTGTTTACAGTGCGTCTAAAACATTGTTTATCGTCAAGGCACATCGTCCATCTGCCGTTCTGCAGGACATGTTACACCAATGGAGCATTTAGTTGTTTTGAATCTTAGTTCAGTGCTTAAAAACCGCGTGGCCTGATGTCCCATTCGACCTACTCTATGGGCGACCTGAATCCGAGTCGCGGCCCGTAGGTTAGGGAAACGTTAATATATTGCGCCAACGGGGGCTTTAGCACCTGCCTCCGCTCGCGAAGCTCCGCAGGGACGGCGGCGCGTGGCGCGGCGCGGCTGGCGTGGCGTGGCGCGGCGCGGCGTGGCGTGGAGCTGCGCGGCGCGGCGCGGCGCGGTCTATCCGCCCCGCCCGCGGAATAGGGCCGCCGAGTTCCGCTTTCGGGAAGGAGGCGACCCACCGTGAGGTGTTACCTCAACGTGCTTGTTTGGGGAGGTAAGGTCGCTCCAAAAATCTTCGCTAATTTACGCAACTTCATACCTGTCTCATGAAAGGTGAACGGCATTGCAAAGACCGTGTCTTAGCGTGCGCGATGAGCCATTGCAAATCTCATGCATTTATTTTCAATTTCGAAGTAATCAATGCGAAATACTCGTAGAACATTCTTCTGTCTTCTTGCCTTCTTTTGCATCCTTCATTGTGAATGTTTTCGTTCGTCAGAGTTTTACAGCAATGTTCATTCCGAAGAGACTAGCTCATGCAATACAGCACGTACAAATTATTGTTTTATTATATGATCAGTTTTTATTATCTTGTTTATGTGTCAATATGTTTCTCGTTAATTACTTTTGCGACGTAAACATAGGAAATTACTCAATGTTAACTCTGCTTTGATACTGAGTTTATTTATAAAATAAGCAAAGTAGACCTTAAGAGCAAATACAGTAATCTTCACTATTATGTTAGGTTCGTTCTTGGCACCCAGAAAATTTTAAGGAGTCTTGAACCGTTGATGAACATTGAGTATAAAACTTTTATAATTTTGTATTTCAATCACAAAACAATAAGTCAAAAATTATTAACTTGTGCTTTAGTTTCAATATATTGCTGACATTTCACTTCCACGAAGGTCATTGTAATTAATCTAAAGATTATAATAAATTTAACAATTTCTCGCCTATCGATTAACTAGTGGAACGAAACAGCAGATACTTTCTCATATTATTTGTAACAGTCGCAGAATATTAAAATACTACATGAATCTTCAAACGAATTTACAATCAAAAGAAAAGTTTTCTCCACGCTGGGATTCAAATTAGATTCTTAGAATTGACACGCAATTAACGAAAAACCACCAGCCTCACTATCAAATTCAACTTCAACCAAAGAGCTTGGAAAATTTGCATTTTCAATTTTCAAAAATTCAGGGATTTTCGGAAAACCTTTTTTCAAAATCAAGTTTTAAATAACAGCTTTCATTAAGGAAAAATCTCTATCATCAATATTGTAGATTTGCAATATTATTTTTTTGTTTGCGTTTTCCGAAAATACAAAGAGTTTGCTGAAAATGGAAACATCGCCATATTTGAGAGTTCTTTGATCTATCAGAAAAAAAATTTAAATTAAAAAAAAAAATGTCGTATTGACTGCTGTGGTCATTAGAAAGCATTAGCATCGGCTACAAAAGCAGTGCTTAACAAAATAATACAAAAACATATCTTTCAGGATAGAATCATATAACTTGATAAAAACAGAATTGCATTATTTTAAAGAAAAAATGTAGTTGTTTTTTAGAAAACAATTATTTAAAATGCACTCCATTTCCCGCAGAATGACGCAGAATTCGCACTTTTCGAAAAATTAGGTATACTCTCGTAATCGAGTCCCGCACCATTTTAAAAATTTTTTTACACTGTCGGAAGAGAAAGTTTAATCAAACAATTTACCATCTTTTTGAGAAAATTTTGAAAATGTTCTTTTGGCTTCGAGTAATGTATCCTAAGAATCAAAATACCCGTATCAGACTCGCAGGGTCTTGACTTCGTTCAGATCGATCGGGGAATATCAATTTTAGAGAAAATCATTTGGACAATTTAGGCTCTAGCGTTGTTCGCAGGTAGACTAAAGGGCAGAAGTTTTGCCGTCAATTGATTCTTCGGAATCAAGAATCTACAAAAAGTGGATTTTGATTACACGAAGTGTTAGAGGAAGAAATTTATTAGTTATAGGAACAAGTTGTTTACATTTTTTCGTTACCAGAGCTCGGCAATAAGACTTCTTCTGTCGAAAATTCGCTGATTTCCGTCGCATGATTACAACACTTTCTCTTCTTACGAAGAAAGGCACGAAAGTAATATAAGCGAATCCCGATTTTTATGTTATGCTTCTATGTACATTGCATATGAAAGATTAATTGACAACTCAAGATGAATACAATTTAATGTTTTTCACTAAAATTTCACTTGTGATATTTTCAAATATCTTTCTAATGATAGCACAAACACGAAAAACTCATTTAGGCGGGGGTAAATGTAATTTTTGTTAATAGTGATTCGTAATAGTTCATTTCTTATATTTTGTTGTAACACATCGCGCCCTCAGAACGAGAAAATTCTATATGATATTATTAGTCTACATGGTTGACCTACTACTTGCCTATTAGTTGCCTACTATTGCAAGTAAGTAAGTAAATAAATTAAATAAATAAATAAATAAATAAATAAATAAATAAATAAATAAATAAATAAATAAATAAATAAATAAATAAATAAATAAATAAATAAATAAATAAATAAATAAATAAATAAATAAATAAATAAATAAATAAATAAATAAATAAATAAATAAATAAATAAATAAATAAATAAATAAATAAATAAATAAATAAATAAATAAATAAATAAATAAATAAATAAATAAATAAATAAATAAATAAATAAACAAACATATTAAACTTGTTTTAGTATCAGTCCTATAAAAAACCTGTGAACAAAATGACCTGGAATTTTGCGAATCATTATTGCACACCTCCGAAATTTGCAGTGAAAACTCCTGCTCTGGAGAGAAAATTCCTCCAAGTCGAATAGAACCTCGTAATTTTGGGGGCACATCTCTGAATATAAAAAATATATAGATATCTATTTCTGGCAATGTTGACGGACGTGGATGTGCGAAGAATGCGGAAACGATTCTTCACGAGTTTGCTAGAATTTCGTATTCAGTGCGTGTGTTCTTCCTTACCGATATCTCCGTAGGTAATGCTGAAGCTTGGGGTTTGCTGCGTATTGAAAAATTTTTGTAATTCCCCCACTTCCTCTCACAGCTTCGTTGGGTTGCAGTCTCTTATGTCGTAATCGACTTGGCGGCGGCCACGTTTTCTCTCATCACAGCCCAGTTTTCACCTTGATTCTTTCTGCTGACGCCTGGCAAATTACGAGGATATATAATTGATATAATTTTTATCATTTCTGAACATCGCTCGAAATACAATCGCAAAAGAATCATACAATATTAAGCAAAGGTATAAAAAATATCAAAAAAAAGAAACCGTATTTGCGTCGGCTAAAGAACAACAGGTTTGATTTAACATTATTCCTAAAAAATATATTTGGCTTGGGGAACACCTGATTGATCTAACACACGCTTCTGCGAGAGTTCTCAATCTGCGAAAATATTTGCTATGGCTGCGATTTAAACTCGGTTTCCATTTTAACGTTCGAACCATTTCGCCGCAAACATTCGATTCTTCTAATGTCCAGACGCTCACAGGATAGTTAATGGCGGGCGACCTCTTGCTTGGAGCCTCATCACATTACATCAGCTATGTCGTAAGCAGTAACGCATTCAATGTCAGAATAAAGTTGGTACGCGCAGTATGAGAATAAGCGGAAAGCACCCCCAAATATTTGCATTTATAAGTCAAATTCGAACCCCATTGATTTTTAATTTTCCCCAAGTTCTAGGGTATCTACACGAAATCATAGACACCTTTCACATTGCTGGAGACTGCATAGTTTTCTTTCAATTTTTGCGCTCTTTGGAAATTAGTAATATAGATTTTATGTCGCGAATTGGCCATCCGAGGACCATGCAGAAGTCCCACTTGTACCTACCGAGGCCCAAACATATCCTCCAGGAGGCAAGTGCACGTGACATTGGGGGGTGGGGGTGGATCAGCACTTTTATGCCGAATCCATTTTTACACCCCAGGGTTGTTAGCCCTGCGGGGATCAAGTACGAGATGATGATGATGATGATGATGATGATGATGATGATGATGATGAGTGAATAGACTATCACAAAACATACAGACGAAACACAAACTTGCACAACTGTTTTCGTCCGAGATCGCCCCGACACTACTGCCATAGCGATCTCGGCAATTCGGATTGGCAGTAATATAGAAAAAGATGATGAAGATTATTATTATTATTATTATTATTATTATTATTATTATTATTATTATTATTATTATTATTATTGTGTTTTGTGCGAAATTGTAGATATTTAATCCACAAGTTCTTATCCTTTTTCAAAGCTCCATCAGATTTCCAGATACCATACATGCTTATTTTATGCTATTTTTTGCGTATTTCGAAATGAAATTTTCACACTAGTGATAGTTTTCCAAAAGTTTGGCAACAATAAAATCAAATACCACTTCTTGTAGCAGGGCTATCGAAATTTTCACTATATTTTAACAGCAGTCAGCAAGTAAAATGGATGGCCATCAGTGTTTGTAACTTTTTCCATTGATTTTTATCCTGATGAATTACTTTCCCGTGCATATTTTCATTAAAGAGGTCTTAAAAGCTTCGTTTTAATATAAAACCAAAATTAGATATCGCAAATGAAATCGAATTTTCATGTTCAAGGCCACATATTACACGAAGTTATCTTGTTTTCCGATTGCGGCAAATATAATTGTCCCTCAACTTTTTGATTAATTTCGTTATCCATATTATCAAATGATGTTATGATGCTATGTACGTAGTGCAACGTATATAAAAACTAATTAAGAAACCTTATTCAACTTTTAACTTGTAGAAAATTACAGCCTACAGATTTTTACAGATTTGTTTAAGGTACTTGGAATGTCTAATGTACTACTATATATCCCGCTATTATTCACTAGAGTAGTAATCCATTGTGTCATTTTTATTTTTCGCGTGGTGTACAATTTACTCATCTCATGTCAGTAATTCAGGGCCATTTTAACAGCATTGGGGGCCCTTGGGCCTAGGTTAATTTGACCCTATTCTTTCTTTCACCCCCCCCCCCCAAATTTCGATACTGAAATACAAAGAAAATCCTATCAATTCACATTGTATTTTTTTATATTTGAACGTATTTCTTAGTGTTTCAATTTAACATTATGCAAATAAAAAAAATTAAACATATGTAGAAGTAAGAATAAGATTTACAATTGCGTAGAAAAAGACTACCAATTAAATAGTATTAATTTTTTATTGAATTGTACAATATAAAATTGAAATGCGTCAACCAGCACGCATGCGTCACACGCCACACCTTTTCTTAATGAATCTTTAACATGAAAAACTATCACAAAATGATGTCAGAACCCTATGGTAACTTATGTAATGCATTTGAGCGAATTTACTCAATTTGTTCGCAAGAAATATCTCGTGAATTTGGTCATTCTTTTAATTCTCATTCTCCAAATCTCATATTGATTATCTTTCTGACAAAAACATAAATGATAGTGACCACAAAATGATATAATTATTCATAAGATAATTTCTTCCTAATTTGTTCTAATAAGGATGAATGACGGTATTTGGTATATTGAGAGTGAGTCTACCCAATTTTAACATATGATATATCAAAATATCTTGGTAATTCACACTAATTTTCTCTGTCCAATCAAGTATTTCAATTTTGTACTCCTTAAGCAATTTGTTCACATTTATAGATATCGGATATTTACATTCGCAGATACAAATATCGAGTAAACATTTGCGATTTGAGCTATCGATAGTTATAAATCGATATATCGTGCTTGAAACGTGAGACGATCTCGATCAGCTGACCACAGCTGACCGGCCTGAACCTTCAATTCGAAGAACCTGACCTACAGTGGGAGAGGGGTAGCCACGGATGTCGGTGTTGTGTGACGGCGTGGGGCAACGCGAGCAGATTGTGAGAGGGGCTGTGAAGTTGGTGTTGGTGCATGTGATAAGGAAACTGCAAATTGTGTGGCCGAAAGTTTTTTACTGTTGAATCTTGTAAATGTTATTTTCGAAAATTTTGGGTTATTAGAAACTAATTTCTAGTTATGGCAATTAGAGAGTTGCCATCTGTACTAAGTACGAAAATTTCATCTCGCTTTTTGAAATCTTGTAAGTTAGGGCATACCAAGACATTCTGCTCATTTAAGGTAATTACGTACACAAATCGTTCAAGGAACTGTTTTCTTTATTAGGACTGCAAAATGTATTTGAAGTAATGAATAAATGACATATTAATATAATTCATTTATAAAATGACTTGTTACATAATAAGGGCATATTCAATGACCTTATCTCTTTAGAGCCCATAAGTGCACATTCTGTATGAAAATTATATTGTCTGAAAGAAATTAGTGTTCATTTTAATTTATCATTTGAGTTTTAAGATAATGTCAATGGGCAGTGACTGATAGTTTAACCTGTTTTTGTATTAAATGTATATATTCTTCAAGAAATTGGTTTTATAATGAATTTCCTTGTAAAATAATATTGAAAATGCCTTTCTGTTAATTGTTGAAATTTCTTTATAATCTTAACATAAACCATTCATAGACAGCAACAGTTCAGGTCTTTCTAAATTCCTTTATTTGAAATTGGTTAAATTTCTGAAATATTTTGCCACATTAACTCATAATAAAACATGCTTTTGTGGTTTATTGAATTACAAAATATCAATTTCTTATTCTGCTTTACATATGCTCTCGCACAACAATAATTGCTTTACATGAATGAAGAGTTTTACAGATAGTTACAAGGACATATTCAGTCAATCAACAGTAATATTTCATGTGGATATATAACATTTCCCTTTTATGATCCAGAAACCAAGTTTTGGTATCCTTTTTGATATTGATGGTGTTATTGTAAGAGGAAAAAAAGTTTTACCATCTGCACCAGAAGCCTTCTGGCGGTTAATCAACGCTGATGGCACATTTCGAGTTCCCACCGTCTTTGTCACTAATGCTGGAAATGGCTTACGGCATGAAAAAGCCAAACAGCTATCCCAGTGGCTGGGTGTCCAAGTTAGTATTTGAGAGTGAGTTGAATACAGAAATGCTAGTGCTATGGCTTTTTATTTTATTATTTTGCATGCTTTAAATGATTTTGCCATGTGGGAAACTGCCCAATTTTCATGTGTTTTGTGAAATTTATGAATTTCACACTTAAAATTTTATATTTAAAATTTGCCCATGTCATACAAAACTTATTTTTGTTTATCTGTCACCTGTCTTTGATTGTGAAATCGACAGTAAATCAGGAAAAGTTCTGAAAAGTTGGGAGGAAAAATATGGCAATTCAGGAAGAGAGCATTAAAATTATTAAATGATTAATGAAATTGCTCATCAGTACATGGTCTTTTTTTAAATTTTATTCAACAGGTTTTCATCTTTTGTTTGTAAGAAGATGTATATGTTATTGTACTGTATTCTGATCTGAGAAAATAAAATTTTAAATTGCAATATGTTGTTTTTCTTTTACAATCAGTGCTCTCTGCCCGAATTCCCATAAACATCCTACTGCTTCCCTTTACACCTATTATAGTTACATGCACATTAAGATTAATTATATTTTGAGGAATAAGATTTGTTTTCATATTTCAAGAGTTTTTGGTTGTTTAATTCAAGTTAGTACTAATTCACTGACACAGAATTATGTTGTGGAAAGTACTTGACATTGATCATTAAAACAGTTTTCAATATTCGTTAGTTGTGGAAACATTCACATCTAATAGACTTGTATAAGTATTTGTGATTTATGTTGCTGATAAAGCAACACCTAGTTTATTTTGTTTCAAGATGCAGCTTTACATTTTGGAAATGCTTTCATGAATTCTGTTAAATTTTAATAAGTATTTACTCAAAAACTTTTTTTTAAAGCTTTTATGGTAATTTGTTATGGACAAAAAATTTGCTTGTTCAAAGTTTTTTCATTTTTTGATTATTCACTTGTTATCCTTTATATTAATTGACTAATAAAATTTAGTACGTATGTCGATTTCTAAAACTGCATGTAAACTACTTTGACAGGCAGATCAGACGTCCAGTAAGAAAAAAATGTTTCTCAAAATAAGTAAAGACTTGAGTTATTTATTAATTGCTCTGCTCAGCAAGTTGCTGTGTGCAACACATTACAGAACGTATTTTGAACTTGTTCAGAACATCTGCCACAAATATTTAATCTGCATTTTCGAATTTGTTCATTGGATTGACCTGAGTTATTTAATTTGTTTGGAAATGAGCAGCAAATTAATGGTATTTTTTAATTTGATATTAATAGTTATTTAGTTGCAATCGAGTAATCTGAATTTGAATATATTTTCTTATTTTTGCCTTTGACTTCTACCTATTTGATTGTACTAAAATTGAAGTTCAGTTCCAGAGAAAGGTAATGTGTGTCTATGCAGAAATCTGCATCTATTGTATAGAATGCCAGGGCATTTAATTTATAGAAGCTGGTAGTTTTTTTTTACCCACTGACTCAGAAAGCATTTTTGATAACTATGTCCATCTTTTTTAATATAATAGTCTTTATTTTCTATTCATAAATAAATTAATGTTTTTGATACTTTTTTCTGTTTCTATAACACTTTTATCTCAATAAAAATAATAATAATAATTATAATAATAATATGGTCTGCTAACCATACAAACATTGCATATTCCACATTTAAACTGATTATCTTCACCTTTGTTTGCTCCCTTTGCTAAATCTTCAATCTTGATCTCTCATTGATGCATTAATCTATCATGTACATTGATTGTGTCTGTTGTGTCATGACTGTCATTCTGAGGTGAAGTAAGTTTTTTAAAAATGCTCATTTTTAATCCATTTTTATACTCTGGACACATTTCATGAAAAATATGGCTCTTAAAAAATAGATTTGATGTTTACTTCTTGGAATTACAAGTAAACCATTTTTAAAAGGCAATATGGAGGAAAAGGTTTAAATTTTATTAAATAAATATTGTCCTCTGAATTGTTGTTCCATTTTTCATGCTTTGTGCTTCTTTTAATTTGCATTTGTGAATTCATCGCATGAATAAAAATATATTTATGGAAAAATATTTAAATGTCAAAGACATCTAAATGACATTTGATGGAATTATATATTTATATCATTGAACAACTTAGTTAAGAGATACGTCCTTATAATTTAAAATTATTTTTTTTAATGCAGGTTTGATTTTCTTTCCTTTGCATTGAATTCAGTTACTGCACAAGTATTCCTTAAGTTTCTTATGTTCAATTAAAAACATCTAATTTATTATATGTATGTGTTTTTAGATAGGTGAAGATCAAGTTATTATGGCCCATTCTCCTCTAAGAATGTTTCAACAATTTCATACTAAGCATGTTCTTGTATCTGGGCAAGGACCTACTGTTGAAATAGCTAAAAATCTTGGCTTCCAAAAGATTACTACTCTGGAACAGTTGAGGCATACTTTCCCAGTGTTGGATGCTGTTGATCACAAACGACGGATTTCAGTGGTAAGACTGTTATTATGAAGTAATTTTTATTATTGTATTTACCTTGCCAAATTGTCATTGTAGGGAAAATAATTTGATGAATTGTGAACTTTTTGTTTGCTTGAATGCAAATGCAGTCTTTGTAGTTTCTTATTTTACCTTAAATTATCTTATCTTGCCTTTGTTTTTGCACAGTAGACAGCATTTTTTCACACAGAGTAGTGATAAAAAATTCAATGAATGTGTTGTTGATATTACAAAAATCATAAATGAATGTATAATGTGATTACCTCATTTATTTGCAATATTACTTTTTTAAGATATTTAATAATACCTTGTAGAAATTGAATGCTGTGCCATGAACAGTCACTTCTTAAATTTTAGTAGATTCTGGCTTTACAGTCATAATATGGTTTGTAAGGATCTTCATATTTGTATATATTTTCAGATTTCGAAGAGTTTTCTGTTACTGTCTTTATTTTTCAGCCTTGCACATTTGAACAATATTTCCCTCCAATAGAAGCAGTTGTTTTGTTTGGTGAACCTGTGAGGTGGGAGACAGCTCTACAACTTCTTGTGGATGTTCTTATGACTGATGGTCAGCCTGCTGTGTGCCCAGCGACTCTGAGGTATCCACATATACCTGTGTTAGCATGTAATATGGATTTGCAGTGGATGGCAGAAGCTCGTATGCCAAGGTATGAAATAGTGACTAAAATAACACTTAGAGTATTGAAAATGATTCTGTGTGTTCTACATATCAATTTATATATGCATTGTTTTTTCTATTACTACATTTTCAAAATAATTGTGATGCAATTTAGTGAATTGATTTTGAAAATATTTTTATGATACTTAATTCATTTTAGAAAAGGCTTCCACAATCCCTGTCTTTATTTCCTTGACATTGATTAAGAATCCATGAATTAATATTAAGAAAACAAATTGATTTATCAAGTATGACTGACAACTGCTTTAAAATTTAGTTGATAACTTCAAAACGTAATATATATCCCTTGTGGGTACCTGGTGTGTCATTGAATTTGAAGTTGATCATTGTCAATTTTTCTGAAACTTTATTTTAATTTTGTTTAAATTCATGAAATGATTGGCAGAACTTTCTAAATAGGTTTATATGAACTTCATTTTAGCTCAATAAAACAGCTAAATATTTCAGTAAAACTTACTCAATGTGAAATGTATATAATGTGTCCAATGTAAACATAAATTGTGAATCTGCCAATCATGAATTCTACTGTAGTTCATTGCTTAATGCAGAATCTTGTGTAACACGGAAAAAAATACTAGTCCCTTGAGGTTCTGCATTTAACAAGTTTTAGTTTATTAATATTTTGTGTATTCCATGTATATTGTTCATTTATGTTTAAGAACATTTAACAAAGGAAATTTACTTAATTCATTATCATGTTTTTGGTACTTATTGTGCTCTGTTTCAGATTTGGCCATGGGGCATTTCTGTTGTGTTTAGAGACACTTTATAAGAAGATAACAGGTTTAAATTTAATATATACTGCTTTAATTGGGAAACCTAGTGAAATAACTTATCATCATGCTCATTGTATGGTGTTAGCACATGCAAGGCAAATAGGAATAACAGATAATTTGAAACATCTGTATGCAATTGGGTATGCCATTTGATATATGTTGTATCTTTATCTTGTTAAATAATTCCTTAAGATTAAATATTTCATGAAATGTCAAATTTCAGAGATAATATTTATACTGATGTCTTTGGGGCTAATTTATACAACCAGTATTTAGAGAGAAGAGAGAGACGTGTTACACGCCGACAACAAAACATAGAAGATCTCCTTGGAGCTGACCCACATGACTGGGATCAAGGGGCTGTCTCTTGTTCAAGCATTTTAGTGGAGGTATGCTATTTATTATTTATTATGCTCTAATATGTGAAGCAACATTTCATTTCATTTCTATTTTCTTAATTTCTTTTCTTCAGTTTACCAGTACGAAAAATGTAATGTAGGCAAAATCACCTTCGATTTGTTACATCTGTGCAGTATTTTCATGTACTATATTGACCTTTTTCATGTTCAGTCAATCCATTGCAAAATATTCCATTGAGAAACATTTCTCATTTTGAATATCCAAATAAATATAATTTAGTGTTTAAAATTTATTAAATTCTCTTTCCAAATGAGAATTCAAACATTTAGAAGAACATGTTGTATGACGAGTAAATTGAATCCCTTTTATGCTTTCTTGGAATACTCTATAATGTAGAAAGCTTTTTAATCCTATGAAGAAATCTCTCCAAGAATTTTAAAAGATTGAGTGGAAATATTAGGCAAGTTTCAGCAATTCATTCAATACAGTTTTGTAATTTAGAAAGAAACTCATTTAGTAGTTTTTAGTGTAGTTTTCATTTTTAGAATGTTGTAGAACTCATTATTGAGCAATTGCACAGTTGTCCAGATTTATTTATTGGAATGATTATCTAATATTAATGATAATTGTGATGATAATGGCAAATTATATTTCTGAGTATCGTGCATAGGGAGGCATTCATGGGATTGAATTCCATCCTGTGCTTTACACAGATGTATTCACTGGCATATTCTTAGAATGATGGTTAGGATGAGAAATGAATTTTTGTCTATAAAAATCACCATGCAGTTTTAACTTCTTAGTTTATGAATTTTGTGATAAAAAGTAAAATAGCAATAAAGACCTGAGAAAGAAAGAGAAAACTGAGAATTAGACCCTCAAGTGCCCATAATATCCAAAAGACAAAGCGGCCTGAAAGACGAAGTCTGGTTTACGGGCTTGTTACCCTTCCGGAGAAGAACGAGTTTCTGTTTCTTTCACCGCGTGGGGAATGTTCCATTCTTAAAACAGCAGTTGGACTCAGATAACAAGCATTCCGGGTAATGCTTTGTCACGGTTTTCAAAATCTCGTTCGGGATCCCGCCAAAGCTCGGCGCTTTCCCTCATTTCATGGTCGACAGGGCACTCCGCAGTTCTTCCAGCGTAAACATCTTTTACGTGAAAGGAAAAGCTGCTCGGTCTTTGTCTTTCCCAGCGATCCCTAGTAGGGAAGAGGTCGCCTATTACTTTCTTCACCCAGCCTTCAGTCACCTTCTCTTTCAGTCTAATCCAGGCGTCTTACAGTGCGCCCTAAATTTCTTCGTCACTATTTTGTAGGTCATGCCCCATAGGTCGTTTTCGAGATCTATGAGTTTCCTCCAACATCTGGATTTGCTGCTTTTAATCTCTCGTGAGCAGTTTTCGAGACTTCTTATACTGATCTCGAAGGGAAGGATTTGTCCTGGCTCTCGTCGCTAATCTTTTCGCCTTGACGCAGTTCTTGCCGAGCTCCGCAATTTCAGGCGTCCACCAGTAGACATGAAGCTTGCTCGTAGGGCTTCTGCATCGAGGCATCGCATACAGCTACTACTATATCTTTGGTTTCCCTTGCTATTTCATCGAGTGATTCCGCCCTTCTCGTCCAGTCAATGCTCTTCATCAGCCTAGATTCCTCCAGCGACTCATTAGTATTGCCTGCGTTTAATCTATTCACATTCCAGGCTGCCCTGTCTTTGTTACATCCTGCCACGCCAGGATGATACCCCTGCTTTGTAGCGACGGAAAAGTTTATGTACAGATGTTCGCTAACTGGCTCGTCCTCAAGTACTTCCCAATCCTTGACACTCCCACTCAGCTTTGTGGAGCCTGTGGTAATATTCAGAATTGAGGAAGCATTACCTCGTTGTAAAGTAAACTTGTCAGAGTTATTTAGAGTAACTGAGTCTCTCCTTGACACAAACTTGCAAACAATGGCTTCTCTCTTATCTTAGTCTCCCCCAATTGTGGAGATTTACTTTTGAAGTCACCTCCTATAAGAGCTTCGCTTTTTGCTGACATTAGGCTAGTTTCAAGCTCAACAATGTCCCTCTAATGTTTCGTTCTGATTGCTTGGGGGGAAGTAACAACTAGATCCTAACTCCATTTACTTCCACAGACGAATCCGAATTTCGTCCTCTTGAATGCTCGTATCCTAAGCTTTTTATTAAAAATAATTATTCCTGCTCTTCTCGAGGAATCTTCGTACCACGTGGCCCCGTCAGATGTATGGTACTGCTCGCTGACGAGTAGTAGGTCAGCTTTCCTTTTTGTGTTGTCCTGAGTTAAGTGGTCTTGCGTCTACTTACTTTTTCTCAGATTTATTTGAATAACCTTGAGCATTTTTGTGTTATTGTGTTTTCTAGTCGCAGCGATGAATGAGGCACATTTGTTACCTCCTAGAAGATAGTTGATTTTTCTGATTTTTCACCTTGCATAGGAATGCAGTGTACACTAGGATTTAATTAACCATACACTTGACGTAAATCATCTGTTCTCGGTTTCATCCAATCGAGAGCTTGAACGTCCCCATAGTGACGTCACTGTCGCGACATCTAAGCTCCCAATTGGACGAAATCGCAATAGCTGATTTACGTCAAGTGCACTACTAAATAAATCGTATTATAGTCCACCTCTGCAGTCCTTTGCGATGTGTTCAATATTGTCACATTGGTAGCAGGTGTTATTTCCATCTGGACGCGAACACATAGACATTATATGTCCGTACTTAAGGCACCTGAAACATTAGGTTAACTGCCGCTTCTCCCTTCTTCAGTTTCCTAATGATGTCGGCGTAGGGTTCCCGTCTTTGGTCGACACTTTTATAGCCTGATTCAGTATGGGGCTTCTCTTGAGTTCAGCTGTCTCTACTTCTTTCTTCCTGTGTTCCTTGGGAACCAACCATTCCTGCGTTGCTTCGCTTGCTGCTTCTACAATTTCTTCATTCTCCTGCCTGCAATTTTCAACCGTCGGGCAAGGAGTCTTATCCTTCTTCCTCTTCCGCCGAGTGAGGCCCTTAGGCATTTCAGCCCCAGTGTGGCTCATCGGCTTTGCTCTTCACCTTTGAGCAGGTGGTTGCCAGAACTCTCCTCGTACTTCTGCCACAGCTTGTCATTTGTTCATCATGCCGATTTCTTCTATGGATTTAGCCAGTGGCTCATTCATTGTTGTGTGATTATTTCTTAACAAGTTGCTCCCAACTACACGCACATTATAGTTCTGACTTTCTATTAGCTTCATCTGGGCCTTTTGCAGCTGTTCTATACAATTCCAATTATCCCGCAGCAGGTCCGTAACTGCTCCTGGTTATGCTCCTTTAGAGCTCCTGTCAGGTTCCCTTGCCCTCCTTCCAGAAGGGTTTCCAGTTGCAACGGGCCACATCTATGCCATTGCAGTCGCTGGATGACGACGCCCCGGAGCCTGTTCGCGCACTCCTGACTGCCGCGCCGCTACTGGGGCTCCGATCCCCTGCATCGTAATGGTTGATCCTAAAAAGACCTTTCTTTCTGGTTTTTTTCTTCGGGGTCACCTTCCCCTAGCGTTTTTGAGCTCCCGCCGCTAAAAGGGAACGGAAGAAAAGGAGGAGGACAGGGAAGAATAGAGTTAGAATAGAAACTCGCAACGTAATAGCGTCGGGGTCGGGAACACAAGGGTTGGCCGATACGAAGGTTGGCCTACATGACAGAAAACAGAAGTGTGCCACAAGTACGTGGAAGCAATGACACACCAAGTTTATGAGAATTACAGGATGTTTAGGGAAGTGAGAGCTGTTTCGATTAGTTGCCTTCTACAACAGGGTCCTGTGGTGCTATTCTACTAAAACCCTCGACATCACACAAAATAATAGTAATTGTAATAATAATAATAATAATAATAATAAATTATTATTATTATTATAAAAATTATTATTATTACTGCTACTATTATTTATCCCCAGAGAAGTTAGCTGATTGTAGAAGCCATTATTCATGTTGACAACATTAGTTCTATTATTTATAATTTTTAAAGGGATTTAATAATATCACAATTAACTCTTGTGTATCAGTTTTCATATTATGATAAAATCAGATTAAATCAATTCTTTTGTGCTTACAACTCTGAGGATTTTACATGGAGCCTGTGAAAAAACTTAATGAAACTGTAATATCTCCTTGTGACATGTATGCAAATACCTGTTATGTAGTGAATAAATTTACAATTCTAGTATTTTTGTCATTTTCAGACTGGTGTTTACTCTCCGGACCGAAACGATGGTATATCAGATCATTCTCCAAGAGATTTTTTGCCTGTGGAAGAAAAGTTACGAGAACCAGAGTACACTGTAGAAAATGTTTCCAAGGCAATAGATCTGATATTTAATATAGAAAATTTTGAGTAACAAATTTTCCTTTATTGTGATGAATATTTTTTTGTTTAAGTGATTTATGCAAGTTGAAAATTGGATGATGTGTAAACTTGGGTGTAATGGTTTGCGGTGTGTGAGCCAGATGGTGTAACCCTATTCATTGACGTTCTTTTTGAATTGTTTGAGTATATCTTCATACAAAATTATAATGTATTTGAACTTTAATTATTTTGACTAAATAATATCACTTTTCTACTTTGATTTTTGCGGATTACAATGGATCAGATTTTAGAATTTTATTGTAAGGTTGACATTTGATTTTTGTTGGAATTTTTTCTTTTGGACTCTTTAGTTACTATGTTCTAGTAATATTTTTATAATTATATGTTTATTTACTGATGGCAGTTTATTGCTTGTTCTGTTTCATGAAAAACACTAAGTTATATCATTTTCTCTACTGACTCATTCTGTAACAACAGAATTATTGGTTGTCATGGTGCAAAACCAAGCACTTAAAAGCATAACTGATTTCTGTGAAAAAATAAAATGACTGTGATAGTAGATGTTTTGTGTCAGCTAAATGAATTGTGATAATTTATATCAGTGACTTGTTGAGATAATCCAATGAAATCTTCTAAACATCTTGCAGGATCTATAATTCCTGCTGATTAGAAGGGGTAGTGAAGTACTTCAATTATTTCTGATATTTCTTTCACCAATTCATAATAATGTTCCTTAGTTTTCTTCAAAAGAAAAAAAGGAAAAATTTTATCCACATTTGAATAGAATAGAATAGTGTAGTATCTCTAAAAAACATTCAAATATAAACTATGATGAATGTAATAAAAATTAAGAAGACTTAACAAGCTGATCAATAAATCAACAACAGCCCAATTTTTGGAGGGCTTTTTAACTTGAGCTTGAATTATTTGTTAGACGTTTAAAGTAATATCTCTCAAATAAGTTATGTTTACTGTAGCCTATTTATTTATCATGAGGCATGAATTGGTGAGATAGCAGGTGATAGGGACCTAAATTTATGGCCATAGTCTTGCAGTGAGAATCTCAATCATCATCCTGTCTCCTTGGTATGGCATGTACAGTTAAGATGTAATGATGACAATGTTGAAGATAAAGGTGATGGTGATGAAGATGACATTAGTAATAAGCATGAAGATGAAGATGGAGGTGAAGGTATAAGAGTCAGAAGAAATGGGAGAAAAGAGGGAAAACCTATGAAAGAAAAGCTATGAACCTTTTCTCCACCACAAACCTATTGGCTCAGGCGGGGATCGAACCTCACCCCAGCACTGGAAGGCGAGCTGACTGTTGCTACATCATGGGTCGCCTGCCTCTGTAGCCTACTAAAACCTATTGTTCATAATTTGGGCTGGGAAGTTTACGCAAGCTTTGAATCCTACAATATGTATTCAAATATGTCAAAATATGCACAAAAATATTTAAAATATGCCACATTTGGTTATAAAAATATGTAGTTTGCAATGGTATCCGGATCTTTTTGCCACCTAGGGAAAGTGGAAATTAAAAATTAATTATCATATACTTTATTTTGCATAAAGAAAACAGAATATCATTTAGTAATTGTTCAGGTTCTCTATTTGTTGGAAGCACATTTTATCTCTATATGTAGTATTGTATTTTGAATATGATCAAAAGACATTGTCACATCAGAGGATGTGATGGGTGGTTATTTGTATTTTGACATGTTTGTTCTTACTACATTCTCTGAAAGCCAAGTACATAGTGAGTGTATTTTCTCATGTGAAAATCATCTTCCCATTTTATCATTTACCTATTCTGAATTTACACAGTAACTCAACAAATTTTACTTTGCTTGTCCTGGCTGTCAGCCATGTATAGGGTTTGTATACACCTGCTTGAATCCATCAAGAAATTTTATGCCTTGTATTAACTAATAATTTTTACTTTAAAATAAAATTTGTATTCAAAATATTGGAAAATATGTAATAACTTCATTCTTATGCCCCAAATGTCTAATATATGCAAAATGTTTTCTCACTCAGATTCAATGTTTTGTCATGAAACAGATTTTAAGTTTCTGACAGATTTAACTATTAACAAAAAACATGCAAATTGCTTAAACTTCCCAGATTTAGTCATAAGTCCATTCATCTGGAGTGTATTTGGGAACAATAATTTATTATCTTGCTCATTAGTGAAGGACTGAAATATTATTTCACTACTACCTTCTATCCCAGAAAGAGGTGACGCTGCTTAAGGGGTAAAGGAAAATGAATGCTTTTCCAAAAGTTTTGCACTTTTCTTTACTATTAATAAAATTATAAATTAATAAAATTTGAAATTAACACTTGATAAAAAGTTCTTAAATTCAGTTTTTTGCAAATACTTGGCACATATGATATTTGCTAATGAAATGCTAGAAATATATTTTGGGAGAATTGTGAATTTGGTGGCTATAAAACTATTCATAAAACTTATGTTCTTTGTTGGAAAATTCAAAATGTTCTGATTTACCTTATACTCAAACATTCACTTCAATAAAGTTTTAAAATTTTAATCTTTATTGGTTTAACCCTAGGAGTGCACCCAACTGAGAATATTAGTTTTTGTTGTTATTGTATGAAACACTGGTGAGATTATTATTAATATATTTTGTTGTTAAAGAAATCAAAATAGGGCTCTGAAATTTTCTTGCAAAGGAGATTGAAATACCATCAACAATGATTGCATAAATATTTAAGGATTTAAATTTAGTCTCAAGTCCATAGGTGCTCTGTCTGGAAGACATAGGACAGGTCATGAACAGTGAGCTTCTATGTTTATCTTTTGCTTCACGTAATATTGTAATTTTCCTTAGGTGACTCATAATGGATTCTGTATTAAAATTCACAGAAAAGTGTAAAATTTTAATAAAATGTCTCTTCTTGAAATTAGTTTAGAGTCCCTTTTCACATGTCTTGGTTGGCTCTCCTCGAATGAAAGCATATTTAAGATATGTATTTTGTAGTGCAGAATACATTGTTTCAGTCTTCAGAAATTTGAACAAATTTTATGTAAATCATGGCTGTAGTTTATATTTAGTCCACAGAAAATCAGTGTAGTTCACTAGAGTGAATCAGTTATATGGTTCTGTAGTCAGTAGAGTGAAAGTTTTGTTTATTATGCTAGAGAACTTATAGAAGGAAAGTGCATGTGGGTTATACCAAATGGTTTGTACATGTGATTTTACAATTTATAAGTTGAGTAAATTGATTTTCCCCTCACATTTTTTAGAAATGATTTAATTTATGAACATATTTAATGTTGATACATTTGGAGATGTATGTTTTGAAATCCCCAAATAGATTTTATCGTGTGTGAAATGTTTATGTACTCTGAGAGCCTTTGTCTTATCCCTATTGTTCCTGTTGTTAGGGAATTTTATATTTAAATGAAAGTGTCAATGTGAAGAGTTTGTTATTATACAGAATCAAATGTAAATAAGAACTTCAATAAATGCGCTCAATAACCTGTAAATTGTGTAATTGGGAATTGGGTACAGTGTCATACTCTCATTTACTCAGTTTCATTTTCTTTTATGATGTAGCACAAACATTATTATCATTTGCTTTTGAGATTGAAAAAGTTTTTGCAACCAAAAATACTATTTCTTGACGTTATGCATAAAAATGCTTGAATCTTTATCCATGACGTTTTGCACGCAAGATTTGTTAGTGTTTCTATGACAGATT
The DNA here is from genome assembly GCA_038098605.1 of Gryllus longicercus. Lineage (NCBI taxonomy): Eukaryota > Metazoa > Arthropoda > Insecta > Orthoptera > Gryllidae > Gryllus > Gryllus longicercus. The sequence goes on along the minus strand of JAZDUA010000266.1, from coordinate 174,228 downwards.
TGCACAGGTACATAGAACCACTAGCTTAACAGTTATTCACACTTTTTTGGGGGAGGATATTGCATTTTGGAGTGACAAAAACATACAGGAATCAAATATAGTTAATGTTCTTGGGGAGGGTTGGATTTAGGAACTGCAGGGCTTGAAGCATGAAAACTTAGTGGAACCCCTCTGGAAAAATCCTCCAATTATAATAGAAAAACTTTGTAAAAATGAAAATTAACAAAATGCCACTACAATTAAAGATAATGTTTTGAAATTTAAATACATTTTCATTACTTGTCTACAAACACATGTTTTTAGTACATTTGAATTACAATTATTTTGCAGATGGGTCATTCTATTTTAAGAGGTTGTCTCACCATCTCAGATATAAAATTCATACTTTCTATATAAATTCCCTTATGTTTTGGCTGTTAAAACCCATTGATTAAAAAAAGAATTATTGTATGTTGTTCACAGTGGCGACCTATTTTGTTTTAAGCTAAGATGTTTTTCGCATTTCTAGTCATTTACGGTTTTGTAAAGTACTCAGCGCTACATTGTTGAATTGTTTTAACTAAAATGCATTGGATTCAGTATACTCGGGCCTACAAATAAAAGTGATATTTAGATAAATATCATAATAGTTAGATAAATACCATTTAATACCTAATATGTTTCTATTTGAGGAATATTGGCAACCAAAACCACCAAAACCAATATTTGTAATCACGAATGAACAAATTTTGATTTTTAGAAAGTAATTATCAAAGAAAGAATAGAGTAATAGCCTTAATTTTTTTGTGCTTTTACATGTAACAGTAGAGTTACTTTATATAACATCTATGATAAGTACTGTACAATGGGATGGCTGATAACTTTCACATTTGTTTATCAAAAAAACCTTCATCTTTAGTTTTGAAAATTGTAGCACAAGCATGGATATTGAAGGAAATTTTGTGTTACAAATCGATATAGTTAACATGATAAACCTAATTAAAATTTTCATTCTAAATCATGTTTTATATGTATTTATAATACAATATTATTATTAGGGAGAGAATTTTTGTCATAAAAGATCTGGAAATATGCTTTTAAAAATATGCATTTATGACTTGAAATTTCTGAAATATGCAATTAAAATTAACAATATTTCATTTCCTGCATAAACCGTTCTTGATGAAATCCAGGAGAAACGTGCTTGGAGCGAAAAGATATATATTTTTGTGTAAATATAATATTCTTTAAAATTATTTTTTTATTACTAAGTCTTTGTGGGCAAAATAATTAAAGTAGATGTTCACCTTAGAGATGCCACATGGCATGTTTTGTTGCATTTCGTGATTTAAAAAAATATAATATCAAGTAATTTCCTACATTTACACAAGTATTTTATCATCTACAGAAATGAAAAAAAAACAACTGCAAACTGTGTCAAGCTCTTTCTAATTGATTAACACTCACAAATAAATAGATTGTATCACAAGTTAAAAATCTGTAGAGATAAGTTTGTACTTTAACAAAATATGCATAATATGCGCTTATAATTACACGAATAAGCACCTACAGGAAAAATCTGCCTAATGTGCACTAACATACTAATCTACGTAGTATCCAACTCTACCTAAATGTCAAGAAATTTCACTTAGCTATGCCCTGAAGCAACGGGCAAAAATATGCAAAGTTGTAGAAATCCCTCTAATTATTATTGTAAAGAAGGTAGATTTAAGTTCAAAATGGTTGGAAAATAATATGATCACTTCATGCCACCACTTCTCCCCAATACGGAAATGAAGCATTTTTTCGCGTTAATTAACTATTTTTTTAAACCTACTTTGAGTTTGTATCTCACTGTTTAAATTTATAATGCAATTTGGTATCATAGTGATTTACGTGGGAAACTTTTATCAGATCTTGCTACATATTTACAGTCGAAAATTTCAAACAAACAAACAAAACTAAAAAAAACACAGCAATATTTCAAGTTTAGGAGGATGTAATTTTTAAGTGATACGATACTTATCATTGATACTTTACGAAAAAGAAACTAAACTGTTGTATGTAAAAGCACATAAAAAATTAAGGCTCTACTTTGAAAAATTTATCTCAGAAAATTGAAATTTGTTTCATTCGTGAATGATAAATTTGGTTGCAATATTACGTGAATAGAAAACATATTACGTAGATAAATAACATTTTGATTTTCAAGTGAGAGTTTACTGGATCCAATGCATTTTAGTTTAAAAGACTACAACAATGTTGAGTAATACCTCTAGGAGTAAGATGTATGTCAGTGATGTGTGTCTACATCTACACGTAAACAACGCGTAGGAGACGTATTCTGCGTAGACAACGGACATCTTTTTTTGTGGTGTGGGTGCGAGGGCCATGATCCACCCCTATCAAAGCAGACAAATTGTACAAACGACCTTGTTCTGCTGTATCGTAACAAATACACCCTTAGTAAACATACAAGTCACAGTGCAAGATATGTAAACTTACTCCAAGAGAAGATTCAAAGCGCCATAGTTATCTTCGTAAAATGAGCAACCTTAAAAAAAACGTAACACGTGTCGCATTAACCAAACTGTGTAAAATACTCACACAGTATGGCGTTTACAGAGCTAATTCGTTTCCAGGAACACACCAATAGTGTGGCACGCTCACACCAGTTCCCAGTGCCCTAAACTACTTTTGACCGATACCACCCGCTCTCCGATATTACCCGACCATCCCCTATAATGCGTGTACTCGAAGCTAGATTAGACTCTTTTTCTCTGCATTGAATGACAAAATTTCATACTGCACGGAAATCCAAATGACTGCTATTAAGGGTCTTCTGTTAAGGGTTTAATTTTCAATAACAACACGTTCGCTTTACATATATCGGAGCTTTCTCATTCACTTCACTAACCCCTTCTTACCCTCTTGGGAACTTATTAACGGCCGGTGAAGAACGCCGCGTGCACAAAACCGATCTTGGTAGCTAATCGGGAGCTATTTCATGGGACCACAGATCGTGAGTTATACACTGTCAGAAATGTCATTAAATTTAATGTAGATTCATGTATTGTGCACGAAACTTAATGTAACCTTGTACGATAAAAATAGCTTAATATATTTGTACATTAAATTTAATGCAAAAATTAAAATCAGTGTAGATTTCATGTAGACATTCTCCCGTTTCCCCTGCCTCTTCATATTCATATCGTGTATTTATAATCACCTGTGCATTAAGATCATTCATTCATTCCTTTGAGAAATGATCATAAAGTTTTGACTCTTTCATCCTAATCATAAAATTTCTAGATGGGTGGATCGGGCGAGGAGGTACAATTGCATGGCCGCCACTGTCTAGGTATCTCCTCTAGCGGGCATCGCCCCCTGACGGGGCTTGCTCTGAGCTCCTGACGTGTGGTAATGTAGTTCGAAGCGTATGTAAGGGGAGAAGAGGAGCAAGGATGAGGGGAAGATAGAGCATGTTTTAAATTATAGCTCTAGCATTTGCATGGTATTGATAAGAGAAACCACGGAAAACCGATTATGGAAGCCGTTCGCTTAAATTCTCCTCCATACGGCGGGCGGATGAATTCGACCTATTTCCCGAATAATATTTCTGTCTACTTAACAGCTCTCGGCTGACAGGGGAGAAAGAATTCCGTTGTGCAATCAGTGGCTTCAAATTCTGATGTTGTCACTGCAAAGTTGCCGATCCTTATTAAGAAAGAAATTACATCTTACAGCGCGAAGTAACTGAAAATTGAAGAGAGCCATTACTTGTTTGGTTATACGTTGTGCATGCAGTTGTGGGTCGTCTATTGTCGTATGATCTCATTGCGATTTGTTTCTTGCTTCTTTGTTTCTTGCGATTTGTTGTTGCTGTCGTGATCTGATGCAAGAACGACCACGTGTGTGGCGCCCGAGTCTGTGGCAACATTTCTCTTCCCCACCCTCAGCTGTCAAGTAGAAATATTATTTGGACAATTGCTATATACTTACGCCGAAAATCTCCCACCGTTAAGAATCGAACCCTAGGACCTCCCAGTCAACGATGCTACAGAGGCATATATAGAAGCAAACAATGTTAGATATGATGGGGGTGCATGGTCTCTTTACACCCAGTGGCGTAAGTTGAACACAGGAGGCCGTTGGACCGATACAATATGAAGGCCCCCTAATTAAATATATGTACATTACATGTACATTAAATACATGTACATTAATTATGTGATTTAAACTGAATTTTAGGAGTGAAAAATTGATTACAATGAATTATTACAGTACATAAATTATTTCATGATACAATTTTAATTTCTTTCGGCGCCGGCGACCATGACAGGAAGAGCCGAAAAAATGTCAATACTGAGATATGTCAATAGCTGAGACAATAAGTTTTCCGCAACACCTGCAGGATATTATATTGAAGATTTTATGCTTCTTCGTAAATTTCATCGTCCGAAAGTGCTATCAAAACATCGGCTGAATCATTTTGAATTTTTGCCTCTGTATTTTTTCAATCCAACAAATCCTCGCTTCAACTGGTTAATGACAATATCTGGACATCCATAATAATGCCTGAGATATGGCATACTATTCTGGGTAAACTCATCATGTAGTTCTCAGACCTTTAGATTGCAAAAGAAAATTATTCGAGTGAGTAAAAAAAGCGATCCGCCTTTTTTTACTGCAAAACCTCTCTTCATTGAGCTTGGAATCTTACCGCTGCCTTGCCTATTTATTTACGAATCTGTAATATTTGTTAAAAGTGACTCACTGAACTGTGGGAACATATTTTCATGCAATACTGATATTTATAATTACAATGCATGTCGGAGAAATCATGTTCATGAAGTGTCAGTATCAACAGCTCCCTACCAGAAATCCACATACAATACATGCATGTTACTTTACAACGCATTGCCTGATGACATTAAACATTAGGCGTATAGCAATAGTAAGTAGTTATTGTATAATAAAATGTTAAAGTAACTCTCAGCTTATATTTTGCTCATGGTATTTTTTGTAAGCAAGAATTCCTTGTTTATCACTGAAATTTACTTTTATTCAGAGGCCCCGGGACATGGTTCTGTTATATTAAATTTATTGTACACATGTACATTAGCAAGCAAGTGTCAATGCTTTATGGTTATATCTGGAAGGAATGAGTGAATGATCTTGATGGAGTGGTGATTATGGATATACGATATGAATGATAAGAGGCATGGGGACGGGAGAACCTCTACATTAAATCTTCACTGACTTCAACTTATGCATTAAATTTATTGTACAAATATATTAATCTCTTTTTAATGAACAATGTTACATTTCGTGTGCTGTACAATACATTAATCTACATTAAATTAATGACATTTCTGTCTGTGCAACTTCCAGGAAAAGAACGGCCTTATGCCCTATTAGGCTGCTGATTCTGGAATTTATCGTCGGAGAAATTAAAAGGGATTTGGTCGCAACTGTATGAAAATAACCGCTTGTCGCAGTCATTACCAGGCGCCTAGAGCTTTCTCAGGATCGAATTTAAACGAAGTTCTAATTTTCGGGAAACCCGCGTCGTTATCATCCTTTCAGAAACGGTTTCAGCGGGTGGTTGCAGAAATTTGATTGGGCAAAGCAAGACCCTATTCCGGTACCATTCGTTCGAAAATAACGAATGGAACGCTTCCTCGACTGCGTAGGAGTAGGAGAGATAGCTCTCGTGAGATACTAGGTGGCTGAACCGAGGCAATGAAATTCGAAAATTCATATTGTAAATGAACTGCTCACATTCTGCTCTTCGGAGAGAACGCAGCTCTTGCTACCGCTGCGGAGTACCTGCGGGTCTCCGAGTGCGAAAACTTCAAACCGCGACACTCCAGAAGCAATACATATTGGGTGATATGAATAAAAATGAGTAAGTACTCCAGAGCAATTGCTTATGAATACAAGTAGGGACAACTACTTCTCATAAACAATTGCTTCTTTTCATATGAATACAAAGTTTCGCGAAACTCGGAGCATTTACTTCTCTCTCTGAGTAATTGCTCACTAATTGATCTGTTGCAATTGGTCGATTTTCGTCGTTTTGTCTACGTTACCGCCCGAAGGGTGCTTGTTCCTGATGGTGTCGACCGTGTTAGGTTAGCGGTGTACTACTCACTCTTTAATAATTTATAACAGTTAGAAATCCTTCAACTTTTTAGACGATTTACAACACACGCGTTTAATGTAGGTCAAAAATACTATTTTACTACGAATACTTTCAAGATTTCTGAAAGATAAATTACAACCCCCCCTACACCACATAATATGTATTAACTCCCTCATTCAACTCAAATTTCTTAATACGCCTAATTACACTTTTTAGTGTCATTAAATTTATATCAGTGACGTGATATTGCCAATAATCCCTACAGGTTCCCTGTGAGATTCAAATTGTCAGTGATGTCAATCTGTAATGTTAAAAACCCTAAAAGACATTCTTGTCAAACAGGGAGATTTAAAACAAAATGTTTAAGTGGTTCAGCTGACGTGTATTATTGGCGAAATCGTAAAAGAGATTCCATCATTTATTCACTCAGTACCTAAAACCTCTCAACCAGCTCACAACATTCGTGTATAACTTCTCTTCTATCCATTTCATAAGATTTGAATCACCTACAGAGGTTGCTCTGAAAATTCGAAGTAAATGCTTCGCACTAGAAGCAAATTCTCGATTTTATTCATACGAAAAGTAAGCAATTGCTTCTCGACCGAGCAGTTACTCACCAATGGAGAAATTGCTCAAAATAAGAGTAATTACTCACGTTCCTTATTCACACTGTTTGAAGCAATCGCTTTGAAAACTCGAGAAAGAAGTAATAACTCGTTTTTATCCATGTCAACCATTATCGCGGAGCAAGCGCTCCACGATTATTTTCACGACCGCGCCGTCCATTTTGAAGCCCGACTCTTATCGTACACGGTATGGTGTGACGGGTAATTGCGGGACTCGATCGTCGGAAGCTGCCAAGGGCGCTTCGTTGGGAGTGGTTGTTATCAGACTCTGCGTACGCGGCCAACGCTGCTGTCGCAGCCAACGTTGCTGCATCCGCTGCCCAGGCCGTGGGCCTTAGATATGCGAATAGTACCTTGAGAAGTCGCCATGGGCCGCCTGTCTACCTGCGCGCCAGCGGCATTTGAACCCGTCACGCAGGGCAATGAACGAGGATGAGAAACACAAACGAACAATGAGAGACTTAGCATTGGTTGAAGAGTATATGAGTGATAGGATTAGTTCCTTCCGAGGCGAGCCGCGCATTGGCCATGTATCCGTAATCAATTAATCATCGTATCATGAAATAGAAGTTTATAAATCTTTTTGCTGTACATGTGTATATTACACCTTCGTTCCCACATACCAACGACGTGAGAGGCTGTAAGAATAGTTAATAATCCTTCTTCGTCATGGCTAGCCGGGCAAGCATCAATTAGGAAGAAAGGAGGAATTATTACAATATTATGTATTTTTTCATCCATAGTTTTGGAAAAATAAATAAATATATGAACATATTTTGTCTTTTTATTGCAATAAATTCCCTTCTCTCGTAATGATTAATACCAATGTGACACATCAACGACTACTCGTAGACAGTTAAGACGGAAGTATGGTCAAATAAATCTACTCAGCTATCTTCTACACTATTGGGTATGGCAATGGCGTAATACATTGGTCTGATACATAGTTCACAACGGAACGTAGAATTCTACAAATATGATTATATATCTCCTACGTTTACTAAGACATTGGTATAATAATAAAAGTATTAAAAAGAAAAGATGTATTCAGAATAACATTGGAGATAACAAAGAGTCATGATGGTGAAAAGCTCAGCTGGTGAGTCAAACAGGCACATCACAACGGTAGAGTATTACGGGACCAACGGATCTCATCAAATATAAGAAAAAGGATCTCAACCCAACGATTACCGACCAATAACATGTCTACTATAACATTATTGTATCAAAGCTCTTCACATCCATTTTCAAATAAAATACAGAAACACCTCGACGCCAATCTTGCCAGAACAAAAAGGCAACAATAAAGATCCAGAGCCTCAAAAGATGGGTTGATCAGTGGTCTAACAATTCTACAAAACGCAAGAAAGTGTTTGACGATCTTTGCACTAACCTAGTTGGACTGCAAAAAAGACGTACTGCTCCCTGCCACACGAATAGTGAAGTGTTGAAATTCGAAGAGTAAACAAAAGATCATGAAGTCCCTCCAAGTATATTTGCGCTTCTGAAACATCCACATTTTGGTTAAGGAACTTCCTGTCACATGGGTATTTCTGCTATATACATACGGGTAGGAGAAGAGGGGAGATCAAAGAAAGCTTTTAAATTTAAATTTGAATATGTCAGTGGCATTTTAGTTGAAGATCTTTTTTGAAGTTAATAAGATGTGTGCGGTCAAGTAATAATGTATACATTCGTATTCACGAATTCAGAAATATAGTCATAGAATAAACTGAGTCAACTATTCTACACGAAAAAATCGTCACAACCAGTGGCGCCTCTTGCCCAATGGAAACGAGGATGCATTGTGGGTTAAACCAATAAGCGAAAGATCTCTGGTCTGCATCGTTCTGTGGAATTAAGCTCTGGGAATTCGGTTTTACAATGTAGAAACATACTGTATCTTTTTTAGCATTACCAGTTTTGCAGTACTCTCCGACAGTCGCAAACGAAACAATGTATCATAAAAATGCTTAAAACATGAACAGTAACAATTTACATATCTTTTTACTTTCTCGTATCTGTAGAGTATGAAGCGCTGTGACAAGAAGTGAAGGAATTTGGACAGTAAACAGATGTTTTGTGTGTGTCCCTGATACAGAGAGTGTGGATTGTACTTGCTCTTATACGCAGTATATAGTTTTCTCGCGTACGTTGTGTAGATGTTTATTTCTTAAAACGTTCGTCCGATAATCTGCGAACAAACCGTGCGCCTAAACCGTGAAATCATTTTTCACCAAAACTGATATTTCCCGAACGATCTTGATGTCGCAGCCCTTCGAATTTGAAAGGATCATTGTATTTTTGGGGGGTACCTTACACGAAACTCTTACGGCATCCAAAAATTGGTTCAATGTTTTTCCTCAAATAGTATAAATGGCAGAGATTCCATTGCTAGTGTAACTGGACTCTGAATTTTCCAAAATTACAAAACTTCATTTTTGTTTCAAGACTGTCCAACACCTTCAATATTGAAGCTAGAAATTTTTTAAATGCAATTTTTCCACAGCTCTGCAATACGGAAGAATATACATTAAGAATAAAAGGGAAATTAGAATAAAACTACTGGATGCTCATTAAAAAGTGGAGAGGACGTGTCGCCCCCGCCCAGGACGCACATGCGCTCTCTGAAATTTAAGGTTACATCAAGGGACAAATGGTCGGTTCAGGCTTGTGAGCGTTTGGATGCCATTCATTGACGCAAAACAAAACTGGGGAGCGTGGTAAGTAACGCATAGTAATGCGTAGAAATGATGCACACTTATTTCCTAATCATTGACTACCTTGTTCTGGAGCTATTGTACTATTATTGTCATTCCACCCACTGGAGGATGGTCGTGTGAAATCAGTGTAATTATGTAGCTAGAATAAAAGAAAAGTACAGTTTAAAACTTAAAAAAATATATATGCACCTTTTTTATTCAAGTTTAATCTATTATGCTCACGATTTCAATGAATTATAAAAATTAATTCACATCAAATCAATTTTCAAAATTATACATTGATCACAGCCTGTAATATCAGGACAATTAGCGTGAGAACGAATGTCAAAGCATTATTTTGTAAAATGTTAACACCTCTGAAAGGCAGCAATGCCGAACAGGAGGAAATAAAAAAAATGTTTAATCTATTATTATCTATATTTCTATCTACTAAACTATATTTTATCTATTAATTGAAAGAGCAATATACGCGAACAACGCGGAATCTTTGAAATTAGATAGTTAAGGCCTGCTCATTTACATCCGTTTAATGACTTCATTCACACGAATACATGCTTTTCGAAATTATATGTATCAATTCTTGCAATATTGTTTCCAGGGACGATATCGGAGACGAACAATGTAAATCACTCGTTAAAGCTCCCTGATTTCTAGCTGAACGCAATGAACTGACACTTTGAAGCATTAGCAGCTGGCGATGGACTTATCTAGCTGACGGAAGAATACATCTCCCGGAACGATAAGCTCTTCGGCGATGCTCAGCTGTTTTATTACCTGTCAAAAATCGTACACTGGCCTGAACGAAGCATACGAAGGCTCTTCGTTGCAGCTTTGATGCCATCACTAGCACCCTATTGAAGACGCAACTTTTTCTCAAATGTCGAAGATGAGACATAGGAAGGATTTTCCATGGATTTCTAGTAGTACGGAAACTCTAACACGAAGATAATAGTGTTTCTGAACGTAGTACGAGTGTGTAATATGCCTATCGCTATTAGGTTGAGCGAAGACAAATGCTCAGTCTCAATAGTTTCAAACGGAAAATCACCAACGCCTCGACACACACTGTCAAAACGGTAATAAAAAGGCAGGTTCAAGGAGGAGTTTTACAAGTATGTTGTCTTACCGCAGGTTATAGAGGTTATTTTTCACAAATGAAGACCTCGGCTCCTTCTGAATACAAGCGACAAGTTTCTCAGAACCGGATAGCTCAGCGGCCCAATCTCCTTCAGGTCATCAACACCTGGGCAGTACCGGTCATCAGGCATACTCTCTGGACGCAATAGGAGAGCTTTGGAAATTCTCGATCGCCAAACCGGAAAACTAATGGATACTTTTACAGACCCTATTTAATTTTAACAACCATGTACTTGACATTATCAACATCTTGTCATGTTACCCTAATATATATATATATATATATATATATATATATATATATATATATATTTTTCTAACCAACCCACCTATGCCCACAACTGCCACCTTCACAATTGCACGCATGAACCGTAAGCGGGTTAACAAGATTTTGCTCGTGACGCGAGCTTAAAATCTAGGGAGCAGGATCTTCACGGTGCGAGAAAGGTTTGAATCCTTGACACAATAAAATCACACAAATGGCACATAAACGAGCGTATAATTTACCCATAAACTTTGTGGCATAAGTTAATGGCAAAAAACAAAACAAGAATAGAATCACACTTTTACAAAGAATGATCAAAAACACGAATAGAAACCTTTACAGCACACTAAATGAATGAACACATATAATTTACTCTAAAATTGACACTCTGAAATAATTACCCTAATCTACACTGGGAATTCCCTTGGAAAATTAATTATATCTAAATTTATGCTATCCTAATTACATTGCACATGAAACCAAATTTCAATTTACAATCTCTTGCTTCAAAAAAATATTACATGCGAAGAACAAAATGTGTGCGAGCGCACTACTCTCATTTACAATTTAACTGTGACCGCTAATAGCAGAATAATAAATGTCCCAAATAGAATGTTTTAGGCAGGCAATAGCACATCAAAAGTCTCCTCCTACAATACTGCAACTTGTTGCCACCCGTGTCCTCAATTTCCTAACACTTTCCTATACTAGTCTTTTTTCTGCCGACGCGAACTTGACCTACTTTCCGCGCCCTAAGCGTTACCTCGAGAACTCCCACTTTTGGCCTTGATGGTCGTGCGCTGGTCTCTGCACCGACGTCGCTCGGTCCCAGCTTCTGCGTCGTACGAGACGGGATTCGTCTCTGCCGTCTACGCCGTCTTCTTGCGTCCTCTTCCGTTCTTCCTAGTCGGCCTCTTCTTCTCCTGTCTTCTTGCGTCCTCTTCCGTCCTTCCTAGTCGGCCTCTTCTTCTCCCTCGACTGCTACCGGCGCCTCTTACTACGCCCACGTTGTGAAAATGTCCCTTCCACTTCCCCGAATACTCGTGCAAGTTCCTCGCTCCTTGCTACTTCTACTTTGTTAAACCAGAACTTTCAATGCTTTTCTCACAACGGGTAACTTTTACTTTCCGTGTTGTTAATTGAAGAAACACTTTACTAAATCTTCACTATCTCGCGGACGACTAACTAGAACGTCTGTTCGACGCCGAAAACTCCTAGCAGTCGCCTACCTTGCAGTCGTTGCGGCGGTAAACAATATCTAAGCTGACGTTAACGAGCGGTGATCAAATTGCTGCTTACTCGGCGACGGCGACAATCAAAAACAGGGCTTCCGCTTGCGGGTTTGCGTATTTATTGTCCGACGCCTGGGGAAATTCTCAGTGGTGGGGCTACTTCCCCTCTCTCAACCCTTCACAAGGAAAACGTTGCTTGCTAGTTCTTCTTTGTTTAGTACGGGCAACGGATATTAGGCTGCGCGTTTAGGCACCTCTGATTTACGCGCCTGCTATCCTCGCTGCCTGTAGGTGTTCATACATACGGGACGGTGGTGTTATGGGGCTGCACGATCCCATAACGCCACAATATATACATACATATATATATATATATATATATATATATATATATATATATATATATATATATATATTCAAATCGATTGGATTTCAAAACTTTATTTTGAGCTTTTACATTTAGAGTCTCTAGTGTTAATATTTTATCCCTGTTGTGTTCAACCGTCAAAATTAATTGTACGAATTAAGTTAATTCTATATGCGGATACAATTAATTCGGAATTCTGTCTACTTATTATTTCTTTGATAACTAATGACATCTCATCGCGCTCTCCATCCGTGCAGCATGTCATCAGACTATCTCACGCAGGTCAGGCTGTCCATTTACAAATACCACCAACTCTCGGAGATGATGTTAATTACAAATGGATTACTTGGAAGCGAAAATTTATACTTTTCAAATGTATCTAACCATGTTTTGTCAGTATTTTAATTCATCTTTCAACTATGGTGTTGACAATCGGCAGCTGAAGAAAAAGTACGCAGATGATATCCCCCCCGCCCTGTGCATTAAATAGCTTACACATTTGATTGTGCTTTGACGACATAAATCCAATCAGACACATTAACAGACAAACTACGAAAGCCTCGTCTATCTCAACACAAATGAAAATGTTTACGTCTCCAGAACATAATTCTAAAACCAAATTTAAGAACCAAAATTCCTTACAACTGCCGGGTACAATCATATTGCTAATTTTGACTGAAGACTGTACAATGGTATTATAGAAAAATATCCACATTTCACTACTGTGAACCTCAATTAATCTAAATTCAAAACTAAACGCGTAACACAAAAGGGTCATTTTCATTCGCTTGACTTCATATTTTTACAAGCTGCCGACCGATTCTGAGTGTACGTTAAAATAGGGTATATAATTTCATTTACTAATGGTTTTCATGCTATTTTTGTTATATTAATGTTTTTTGTAATTTCAACTTTTTTGTACTTTTTATAAGACTTTCTTGTATTTTATGATTAAATGCAATATTTATATTTTGTATGAAACACATTGAGCTCTTCTCTTTCCCGTGCGTGCTAGGATGTCAAGATATTGTTTATTTCCGCCTCAATATTTTACAGAATATTTTGAATTTGAATTTGCACATCTGAGTTTATTATTAACACATGTCAACTTATTTCTTCAATACCACTCATTGTAGTACAGTAACAATATTCAATATTCGTTATTACATCTTTTTGCATAAAACACTAGTTCCATCAATTTTGGAATACGGCTACCCAATACGGTCACTTTATTTTGTAAGAAATCTTCTGTAATCTTCTGTGCTTGTATCTTTACAAGCTGATGACCGATTCTGAGTGTACGTTGAAATGAGTTTTGTAATTTCATATTCTGATGTTTTTCATGATTATATTGTTGTATTAATAATTTTTTGTAATTTCAGCTTTTTTTATACTTTTTGTAAGACTCTTGTATTTTATAATTAAATGCAACATTAATGTTTTGTATGAAACACATTCAACACGAGCTCCGCTCTTTCCCGTTCTAGTCTGTCAAAATATTGTTTATTTTCGCCTCAATATTTTACAGAATGTTTTGAAATTGAATTTGCACCTGTGAGTGTATTATTATCACCGGTCAACGTATTTCTTCAATACCACTCATTGTAGTACAGTAACAATATCGAATATTTGTTATTGCATATTTTTGCATAAAACACTAATACCATCAATTTTGGATTACGGCTACTCAAGATGGTCACTTTTTTTGTAAAAAACATAGCCCGTGTCGAGTCAGTGCAGCATAGATATCTAGGCATCTATCCAACTTATTAATTAACCGAGAGTATTTAACACTCATGATGAGACATTGAAAATGAGTACCGTACAGGACAGAAAGTCTATTACTGAAGTAAACATTTTTAATACTTTTTTTGAAAAAAAATTGTGTTATTCTTGTTTATATATTTCGGTAGTATGAAATGATTTTCTTGTTTTTTGTGTCGTATTGATATTTTGTGTCTCTCTTGCATATTGTAATTTTGTTTTTAATAGCTCATACTTTGTACCTCCTTTCTATAATGGCACTGCATTTTATGCCATAAACTGTTATATGTAAAGATTAACACGGGTTTAAGAATCAGTAAATAAATAGTTTTTTGAATTATTACGCTCTTAATACATTTAAATCTTCAATTAGAAAGGTGGGATACTCCCGCAGCTTACAATTTCCGCAACCTCTTGCTGTATGTCTACTCAAAGAAAATAAAATAAACAGAAAGAAATATAAGAACGGGGAGAATAGACCGTGTGTATTAAAAAAAGGACCTATATCGAAGAGGCACTTATATAATTAAATATGTGATTCTTTTCTGTATCAGTTTTCTTCGTTGGATAACGAGGGATCAGAGAGTTCTTCTCGCCCACACTTTAAGAGCACCCTCTCGTTCGCAGTGGTGGACATACGGCAGAAAAGAGGAAGCTGGATGTCACATATTTGGTTTATAAAATCAACCGGTTTATGTTTGAAGGGAGGTATTGATTAAATTAAGCGTGGAAATATTGTCATGGAGATAGAGTAATTAAAGAAAAGAGAAAGCACACACGCAGCCGGTAGGACTCGAACCTACGCTCCCAGAGGGAATCTGATTTCTAATCAGACGCCTTAACCACTCGGCCACGGCTGCTCATGATAAAAACGGCAATATACACTATCTTTAGATCCACTAACTAAATTAAGCGTGTAAATATTTCATGCAGGTGGAGTAAGTAAAGATAAAAAATTGTCCACACGCAGCCTGAAGGACACGAACTTACGCTTCCGGAGGGAATCTGGTTTCTAGTCAGACACTTGGCCACGGCTGCTCATTGTTAAGCGCAATATGCAAACTACCTTTAGATACACTAACACACGCAACAAACCATCATCAGTGTTTAAAGAAAGCAATGTCACATGAACTGTCAGAAGACTTTGGCTCACACCAATTGTGCGCCCCAAGCATTGAGGAAGGAAAACACGCTTGCACTTACAACGCAGTTATTTCGATATCAGACGTAAGCCTTTTCAACGTATTATACGAAACATTGATAAGCATGTTTGTATAGAACAATTTATTTAACCTTAAATATAAATGCATATATTACCAAGTCAGGGAGCAGCCGTGGCCCGTGGTTAAGGCGTCAGACTAGAAATTAGATTCCCTCTGGAAGCGTAGGTTCGAGTCCTACCGGCTGCGTGTGGCATTTCGTTTTCTCAAACGTTACTACATAGGAGTGTAAAATTTACAAGTGGAAGTTGTAGTGACAGCAGTAAAATGAAAGACAAGTACCTCTTCGCCACGTAGGCGGTGACTAATATGCTTCGAATCAGGGGACGCTTCAAAGTTTTCAAGCGCAGAAATGCGTAATAGTGGTTGGAAGTGAGCATCTTGCGAAATGTAGTTACACGAGTTTTACACATATTTATTTCTACGGAATAATAAATTTAAAAACAACAACATGCAATTTATTTTTGAAACAGATTTTCGAGAAAGGTTTACTAAAGGTTTATTATATACTAACGTTTTTGGAACAATTCACTAAACATTTGAAGTAATTATACAATCTTCCTTAGCAATTTGCTTTTAACCTTCTTTGATAGTCAGAAAACTATTAGAAAAGCGTTTTACTCTTGACAAATCCTCGAAAACTTGTCCGTGCAAAAATACAGACTCAAGCTTGTACAATTCTACTCAATGCAATGTCGAAAATAGATATTTCAACGCAATGAAGTGTCGAAAAATGCCGAACCAGAGAAAATGTAATAGAATGTACAATATGTAGTTTACGGCGTGAGGAACGTTTCTTTGGGCATCAGAGTTCAAAGTTTTATGGTCCTGGAACGCATCGTTTTGGAGATAGGTAACTAAATAGATTACAGCAATGCTACTCGAGTGTTGTGGGTAGCAAAGTGCTGTTTCTACCCACTCCACTCCAAAGTGCATGTCCCCGTTAAATTTTTTTCATTACAGTCCCCATTTATAAAGATTGGTTTACGTGCTTTATCTAAGACGCGCAGTCAACCTCTCGAATCACCACCTCACGTGCGTATAAGCAAAAGCTCATCTGCCAGTGGTTAAAAATGCTAAACTAACAAGGGTGTCAAAGCATTAACTATGGAACTTCATTCATTTAATCACATATCAGGTTTTTACGACACGTATAGGCAAGTCACATTCACATCATTCGTCTGCAAGAAGGATATGCCTGCGCTTACCATGCAGTTACTTCGAAGTGCGATGTAAGGCTTTTGCAGTATCATATGAAAGCATTAAGCATATGAGGCTAAAACAAAAGCAGCCGTGGCCGACTGGTTAAGGCGTCTGACTCGAAATCTGCTTTCCTCAGTTCCACGTTTCAGTCTTACCGTCTGCGTTGGTTTTTGTTATTTGCGGCTGCGAATGAAACTTTAATTTCTAAAATTTCACTTTTGAGAGTCTAATATTTTTATGACTAGATAACTATATGTACCGACTACGTGCGAAACCATCTCAGTTAAATAGTTCTCTTTATTAGACACCCGTCTGGAACCGCTCAGTGTAACAAGTGTTGTCTCTGAAATGTCTCTGAGTGGGACAACCAAGAGTTCAAGTCATGGTGGTGGCGGGTATTCGACACTAGCTACATGCTAGGTCTAATCCGATCTGGATGAGGATTCTAGCTAGGTGTAGAACTGTAGCCATTTTCTAGGTCGAATCTGGATGAGAAGTGTAGAGGTTGGCTGCTCTCATTGGTAGATATCCGTTCTTTCTTCGATCAGTACCGTTCTAATGCCGGAGCATTGTTTTTCCAAATGGGTCACCAATCGCGCGCGATATTCCATCCAGTATCCAAGCCCTCTCCTCACACCTTACACTCACACGCTTTCTCTATGAAACACGAAATTATCGCGCATCACAGGATAATTGTTGGGACTTAGTGCCTGGGAGAAGATATCAGGAGGAGAAACCCGTAAGCGGACGTGTTGGTTGGCACCAGATCTCACGCTACAAAGAGAGGTACATCTCTACCTCCCGGGATATATTATCGCTTACACTTACGGGACTAATGGCCAGAGCTGTTGTTGCACCCGGAAACACAAAACAATCAAATCAACACTCAATAACGGACTATATGCCAATGATTATTAAGAACATAGAGACGAGTGACTACGTGATGTACCAGAAAATCGCAAGACGACTTAACTCTGTGAATATCGTCATGAAGAAAAAATGCTGATTGGAAACACATTTGCAGGTTCATGTAGTGGTATAATATTGCATAGACATTACAAATAATGCGAGAGCTGCACTACAAATTTAAAACATATTTTAAGGAAAAATCTCTGTTATCAATATTGTACTTTTGGTATGTTAATATGTTGCAATGTTCGAAAATACTGAGTATTCCTCAAAAATGGGGCCTGCACCAGTTTCTTTGCCGTCATTTGTTATAAAGAAGAAAAATAAAAAAAAAGGAACTTTTTTTGAGGAAGTAATTGTTTAAAAATATCCTATATTTCACGTCAAAAAAATCATATTTTCGGAAAATTGTACATGTCCTTATTTCAAGATTTATCTTTGAATAATATATTTAAATAAAGACCAATCGAACATACACTCTCAGATGGATAATGGGACGCCGGAATCTGACTTTACTATCACTCTATTGCCCGCTCTATAAAGCAAATTCTAAATAAATTACAACAAAATTTGGAAATGAAAAAAACCAGACCGCAAGATAAATTGAATAGTTTTAATGTAATCTATCAATGTGTAAAAGACACAATGCTGCACTGTGTTTGGATTAATTGTGGCTCCACCGCTGCGCGCTGATAGTGATTTGTCCACTGTTAATCGAGAGTAAAATGCATGTGTTCACCGCGCAACTGTTGTAATACCTGTTACCGTAGTGTTTCGGGACGCCGAATTTAAATTATCGTTTTGAAAAGTGTTTGAGTAGACGTCCGTTGAATTAGCTAATAATCTCTTGGCCGATTTGATCAACAGTTGTCAAGTAAGACTTGACGACCGTGAACATTTACGACCGATCAAATTTGATGGTTCTTCAAATTTTTGTTTTGTGTTTTACCAATATTGATCACAATCTTCAACATAAATATTAAATTACATTAACATTAAAAGACGTTCAAGAGAATATAGTTTCAAATGGTACTACGAATAAATAAATAGGTGGGTTAGTTTGGCATGATATGAAACAGCCATTCAACGCAAACGAACTGTAAAGCAGCTACGCCAGTCTTATGATGATTTTAAAAGACCAAAAACAAAAGTATACATATGACAAGGTTCGTGAAATTTCATAAAAGATTGTTAACTTATTCTTTAACTATAATTTTATTAAAAAAAATTTTAGGTGCTCTTGCCTCCCTTGTTAAATGTATGTGATTTATACACAATTGAAATTAAGTAATGTTTTTGAATAAGTCTGGAGAACATGAGTAAAACTGATGGTGACCCATCTATCGAATTCCAACTGAATCAGACAATTACAGATAGCAATTATCGTTAATTGAAGAGCTGGTTGATCCATATCCCAATACATTTGACTGTAATGCAGAATTATAATTTGCAAGGTATGAGCTGAAACATCTTTATATTAGAGAGGTATGGTTGCCATGTATGCAGTGTGCTTGGCAGGTAGGCTTGTGAAGATTTTTCAGTTTTCTGGGCAAAACATTCATTTTTTCTTGTTTGCTTTAGAAAAATAGATACATTATAGTGTAGCCGCTACCTCACGTCAAAGGGGAGAAGCTTTCGAAAGCTTTACCGAACAGTGTGAACAGTTGAGCGAGTACCTACAACGAAGTATAGAGGGCACCGCTACAAATCCCGACGCACAGAGTTCTCCACTTCATTGCACCGACCGTTCAGGAGTTTCTTCTGCAGAAATTCACAAAGTGATAAGAAAAAATAAGAGTCCACGACCATTTTGCGTAACGAGCTGCCTGAAACAGTGCTTTGTAAGAGTTGCCAGTAACTACGGGAACCTAACGGAAACGCCATAGGAAAATCTCTCAAGTGCTGGAGAAATTGTGATAAGCCAAATTAAAATACTTTCAATTCA
Source organism: Gryllus longicercus (assembly GCA_038098605.1). NCBI lineage: Eukaryota > Metazoa > Arthropoda > Insecta > Orthoptera > Gryllidae > Gryllus > Gryllus longicercus. The sequence goes on along the minus strand of JAZDUA010000266.1, from coordinate 154,710 downwards.
AATGAAACATAAAACATTTTATAAACGTGAATCCAAAAGGAATAATAGTTACTTCCATTTTACGTTAAAAATCTCAGTGCATTTAGACACGCAGTAAAGACGTAATTGAAATACCATTCTAATAAGGAACCTTCGTAGCTTCTTCGTAGCTTCTTCTTCGTAGCTTTTATTCTCTCTTGATTTTATATTTATAATCAATTCGTATCTTCCAATCTTATTTAATGTCTGGTGAAATACGAAACTTCAAGAAGATGGTTATATTCTCGCATTGGTGAGCGAGAGTTACAAATAGACCACATCTATGCAAGCTACGGAACGAGGCGGCTCACGAATTGAGCGACGGCGTCGGAAGGTGACACGAGAAGGACCTTTGGAATTTATGTTCAGTAGTTACATAATTATCTCGTTCATATGTCAATGGAGTTATTACGAAGCAACCGATTTCAGTCGGGACTGAAATCAGATATTTAAATATACATATTTTTTTTGTAATTGTATATTATAAATTTTCTAAACTAAATGCACAGTTTGGACCAAAGTAAACGTCGCTGTATATGTTAGAATTTAAAACGTACTTGACTCTTTCTTTGTATGCGATTCAAAATGCGACCAACCCTGTGCTACAGATAAAACATCACTTTTAACTGTTGTAATTTTTGCCTAAAGTCTAGTATATGGTACAACCACAGGAAGTCGTTTAAACCGGCACTTCTCGCCGCTCCATGGAAGGAGAAATCCACGGAGAAGGGGTCGAGGGATGTTTAAGGGATTATGAGGGGAATCTTTTGGTGGGGAGGTGTGGTGAGCAATATGCGTTACTTAGTACAAACATAAAAAAAAGCAAAGCATGTACATTACAGACGTGGAGTTGCTACTAATGGGACCACTAGTGCTACAACAGGCACTTTATGTATAATTTTTAATGGTTATGTTATCATATTATATTGCAATAATTACCTAAACAAAATTTCAATCATCATCTAAAAGTAACAAAACTGAGTGCCAAATCCAATTGCCACGTATTTTATTTCTGATTTAGAAGTTGAAATGAGTATCGTTTTTTAACTTGCCGTGTGCGAAACGCTGTTTCTTAAGCTTATTTTTCGTGTGCGAAATGGTTAATTATTTCACAGGATGCGAAACATCGCGAAATCACAAGATGCGAAACAAGCGTGTGCGAAACACTACTGTTACGACACTGACAGAAATCCTTTTACTTTTGTAGAAGTGAGGTATTTCTGGTTATCTGATATTTAATTTATATTCCTTTACTTGACGGATTACGTTTCGCTCACGACGTAGTAAAAAATAATATACGCAATAAGGGTGCGATGTGATTCCTGCACTCATCACTTTATCATCTATTTCGCACACTTGTTATGTAATCTATTATTCTGACATTGAATTGAGAATATTGTGCTATATTCTTACCAAACACTTTTAATGAAAATAATTAGCCACCCTGAAATTTTACCCCTACACTGCAGATGAGATCCGCGTGATTCCATAAGCTCCCGGGCTGACCAAGATAATGCTCAACAACGTGTATGGCAAAACCTTCTGAGCAATATATAGTCTTATCTGTAATTGTTGTAAAAATGTAAGTTTACAGCCGACTATTTAAGAACAGGACTATTTAAATATCTCATTTTTAAGTAAAGATAATATTCATAATGTTGGTATTCAAAAATGTAGTTAATGGAGGTGGTTGAAACAGTTGAAAATAGCAAACAATTACAATTTTCGAAAAATGTGAGAAACTAATGAATATTGGATTCGTGCCGTTTTTAGTGTACATTCTATGTTCAAACAAATAATTCAAAGAAAACCCCATTTGGAGCAAACGTTGCAAAATTTTTAAATACCGTAGTGGCTATATCACACGTCACATAGACAAATAAAAAATTGACGATTTTGTGTTAATACTATCTTTGAACAGAGGAAATTTCAATTTACCACATGGAATTAGTAAAATTAGTTGAAAAAGTTAACTTCATAGAAACCACTGAACAACAAGTAATAGATAAGGGAGACGGAGGCGGTGATTACACCTCGTTCTAGTTTTTGAGCTGTAGTGAAAAATATACGTCATTAAATTGTCGCTTTTGTGTGTGATGCTCGAAAGTAAGGTACCTACCTCCGAAAATTAAAATATCCATTTTTAATTCAAACGACTGCCAGACCGAGTTGAGAATATCACGTTTGCTTAAAATTCTGCACCTTTTTCACCCTGCATCTCTTTTTTACAGACACTCAAAGACACGAATTGCCGAAAATCACTTAGTCGGTATCAGTGATCCACACAACGTGGACTATGACTATGTTAGACTTGCGAAAATTTTTTAATAAATTTAGAAGCACTTTTCCGGCATCTGGGGCCAAGAAAATCAAGTTTTTCTGTCAAAAAGTCGGCATTATTAACAGCAATACATTCATTTTTGTTTACTACTTAGCACGAAAAGTGAGGGGGAAAAGTAAACGCGCAGCCGGTAGGACTCGAACCTACGCTCCCAGAGGGAATCTGATTTCTAGTCAGACGCCTTAACCACTCGGCCACGGCTGCTTATGCCAAAACACTCACTTGCATTATATCAAAGCACATGTAGCTAAATACTCTGACATCCTTACCAATGCTTAAGACACGCAATACCACACGCGATCACAAACAAGTTGTAGACGCACTTCAATTATGCCCCATCGACATTCCGGAAGAAGGAGACGCATGCGCTTACCTCTCATTGGCGGAGCGTGATGGGAGGCATTTGCAGGTACGAACAGAATATGTGAGGAAAGGGACAAGCAGCCGTGGCCGAGTGGTTAAGGCGTCTTACTAGAAATCAGATTCCCTCTGGGAGCGTAGGTTCGAGTCCTACCGGCTGCGGAGGCATTTTATTAATTTTCTCATCTGTTATTCGAGTATCTAACACTACCACATAAAGATCTTGTGGTTAGATTAAGGTAAAACCTAATTCAGTTTCTCCATTTTCTTAATCTGTATTAATCGCAAGTTTTAATATCAACAATTACTCAATTAATCAGTCGTCATATATTATCACAGCTCACCAATGATATATAACACTGGTTAACACACATTTCTTGATAAACAATGTAAAGTCATTTTAGGGTATGTTTAATGCCCAGAATCCAATTACGGAATTGGATTCCTTATATTAACTATAGATTTTGAGATGATGAAAAATGCATTGAAAAAATATTGTTTTATGTTATTGAGCACAGGATAATCGTAAATTGCATAAAACGTGAACTAAATGAACCTATATATGCCTATTCATTTAAAAAACTTGAAATACGTAATATTAATATTTTCAATATATTTACATTTACAGATCACAATAAAATACATTGGAGTGGTTAAGGCGTGTGGCTAGAATTCAGAATTCCTTTGGGAACGTAGTTTCGAGTCCTACCGGCTGCGGAAACCTTTTTTTTAAATTTTTTCAACAGTTTTTTGAGTATCTAATATTTATGATATTTTGGCACGGTTATTGAAAAACCCAATTCAGCTTCTTCCTTTTCTTAATCTGTATCTATCGCAAAGTATGGATATCAACAATTATATAATTGTCGATATTCATACTCTCATCATATATTTTCACATTTCAGAAAAGATAAATTACATTGGATAACACACATTTTCTTGCCAAAGAATGTAATGTCGTTTTTGGGTGTGTTTAATGTCCATTTTTCAAATACGGCATTGGTTATCTTATATTGTCTCTAGTTTTGAGATGAAAATTGCATCGAAAAAATATTGTTTTAGGTTTTTGAGCATAGGCTATTCGTAAATGGCATTAAATATGAACTAAATGAATCTAAATATGCCTATTCATTTAAAAAACTTGAAATGCGTAATTTAATATATTCATTTTATTATATTTACAAATTGACACAAATCCTAAATAATTGTTTGAAAAACATTATATGATTTTCTTTCACGTTTAAATCAAGAAAATCTCGTTGAAGACTCCGGCAGTAATCTGCCATCATGTGTATTTGTATTTGTATGTTAATTTGCCCTGATATCTTTCTGCCACCACGTATATTTCTTAATGAGAATGCTGGCATTGTCCTTCACTCATATTCCTAATGTTCTCGGAATGTTGGTCTAGATGGTTATAGAGATAGGGAACCTTAATGCTCATAGTTGCACCCAATTCTTAAGCAAGCCTTGAACCATCTTCATAATTTGCTGCTTTATGTTTATCCAAAGAGTTCTTGGCAACAATGACTAAGATGTGCCAGGCAGAAAAAATGTATCAGTCATGGAACATGTGAAATTTGGATCATTCAACTTTGTCCGAATTTGGGGCCAATTAAATACGCCGGATTAAAAATTTTCCGTACTCAGTCCAGGGAAAACTCTGCAAATGTATTTGAGCTTTCGCTTTCTTTGTTTAGCGCTCGCACAAATTACTTCATTAATCCCTACTGTATGTGCAGGATAGGGAGAATCATCATTTCTTTTGCAACTAATTGGTCATTCACGATATTTGCAGCACGTTTTGCGATATTTTTCCTTGGCGGCTATTTCACTTTTTTCCAGTGCTCCTCCTTTGCTTTTCTATGTTACACATCAAGCAGAGAAAATGTGAGTACTTTGTGTATCCACTTTGTAGTCCAAGTAAAATATATAATATCTGGAAATCTACGCATATAAACTATTGGTGGTAATGATAGCGAAGTTTTTAAGACCATTTTGATAATCTATTCATCTTTAACTTTTGTTGACTGACCAATTAGGGTTAATTGATGGTTTGCAGTTGCCATTGTGCAATAAAACACTTTATACTTCGAGTTCAACAGTAAATTAAAAGGCTCCAGTGTTCAGGTCGATATTCTGAAATATTCATCTGAACAAGTTGTCATGGAAAGCTAGAAGAGTACTTGAAGTCTCCATTTTCATTTTAAGTGTAGTTGGAGTTTTGCCTCTGTTGTCGTGTAAAATGTTATCTTCTCTTTCGCTGTCAGACATTTCGTGTCTGTTACTCTGGGTGATAAAAGTTCAGATGTTTGTTTTGTCAAGGTTACGTACTATATCACTTAGCTCTTTTTGGTTTCCAATTTCTCTTTTGTAGCAACATTTCCATCGTATTCTACTCCACTGCTAACACCTGAATTACACTCCAAAATCTGTATATCCGCACAATCGATCACAGATATTCCAGGGTGTGTGGTGAACACTGGTATGGGATAATCAGGTTCGTGTAGTATGGCTCGCCTTACTGATTCCAAATCAGGGTATTTCCAGTTCTTTTTCTTGCGACTGAGACCTTCTACGTTTATAGCACAAAAATAACAATCATCATGATGATTTTTGGTCTCTCGCCATATCATCAGCACACCAAATTTTAAACTATTCAGTTTTCCACGTAGGGAGTTTGACGATCCTTGCATTAACCTGGTTGGAGTGAAAAAAAAAGACGCTCTGCTCCCTGCCACACGAATAGTGAAGTGTCTTGAAATTTTAAGCGTAAAACAAAAGATCATGAAGTTCCTCCAAGTATATTTGCGCTTCCGAATCATCCGCATAGGGGAGAACATAGAAAGTTTTTAAATTGAAATTTGAGGAAGTCAGTGGCATTTTAGAAGATATTTTTTGAAGATAAAAAGATGCGTGCGGTAGTGCATTCAAGTAATAATGTATACATTCGAATTCATGAATTCAGAAATATATTGATACAATAAACTGAATCAACTATTCTATACGAAAAAATATTCACTATTTAATTTTGAACAACCATGTAAATGACAGTGTAAAAATCATGTCATGTTACGCTAGTTTATATAAATGAAAAAATATATTTTAAGTTTTCAAAACTCCTCAACTTACGATCATCACGTTTCGGAGAATGTTCCGTCTCCCTCATCAGGTGCTACAATTGGAAACAGAAAGTGCAATGATATTCCAAAATTAATAATTTAAATAAATATTTAAAAAATAAAGTTTTCAAGAAATATATAAAATTTTTTAAACTGTTCCCGAATCAAGCTGAAAGCTCATTTTGAATTTTTAAAACGGAAAATCCATTACTAGGCAGAGAAAAATGCAAATTCCAATAAAAAATGCTTGTTAGGATTGATCAAATACATGGTGGAGTGAAGCTCTGGCTATTCAGCGCTCTTGTTAACTCTGAAGTAGAGTCGTTGGGGGGAAGGGGTAGATAGCAAGGAAGAGGAGAGTTGAAAGATCAGATCTGTGAAAGATTGTACCTAATTCTATAAAAAATGTTATCACCAAAATATATTTAAGATGTTATCATACATTTTTGCAAATCGATTGGATTTCAAAACTTTACTTTGAGCTTTTACTTTTAAAGTTTCTAGTGTTAATATTTTATCCCTGTTGTCTTCAACCGTCAAAATTAATTGTACGAATTAAGTTAATTCTATATGCGGATACTGAATTCTGTCTACTTATTATTTCTTTGATTACTAATGACATCTCATCGCGCTCTCCATCCGTGCAGCATGTCATCAGACTATCTCACGCAGGTCAGGCTGTCCATTTACAAATACCACCAACTGTCGGAGATGATGCTAATTACAAATGGATTACTTGGAAGCGAAAATTTATACTTTTCAAATGTATCTAACCATGCTTTGTCGGTACTTAATTCATCATTGAATTATGGTGTTTACATATTGCAGCTCAAAAAATCGTAAGCAGATGATATCCCCCCCTTTGCAAATAATAGCTTACAGATTTGGCTATGACGAAATAAATCTAATCAGACACATCAAACTACGAATGCCTCGTGTATCTCAACACAAATGAAAATGTTTACGTCTCCAGAACATAATTCTAAAACCAAATTTAATAACCAAAATTTCTTACAACTGCCGGGTACAATCATATTGGTAATTTTGACTGTAGACTGACTGACGGTATTATAAAAAAATATCCACAGGTCATTACTGTGAACCCAAATTAATTTAAATTCAAAATGAAACGCATAACACAAATTGGGCTTTTCAATTCGCCTGACTTCATATATTAACAAGCTGATGACCGATTCTGAGTGTACGTTAAAATGAATTATGTAATTTCATTTTCTAATGTTTCTCATGCTTATATTATTATATTAATAATTTTTTGTAATTTCAGTTTTTTTGTACTTTTTGTAAGACTTTCTTGTATTTTATAATTAAATGCAACATTCATGTTTGGTATGAAACACATTGAAAACTATCTCTGCTCTTTCGAATGCGTGCTAGGATGTCAAAATATTGTTTATTGCTGCCTCAATACTTCACAGGATGTTTTGAATTTGAATTTGCACCTCTGAGTTTTTTTATCAACATCTGTCAACGTATTTCATGAATACTACTCATTGTAGTACAGAAACAATATTGAATATTCGTAATTACATCTTTCTGCATAAAACACTAATTCCATCAAATTTGGAATACGGCTATCCAATACCGTCACTTTATTTTGTAAAAAACATAGCCCCTGTCGAATCAGTGCAGCATAGATATCTAGGCATCTAGACAGCTTACGAAATGAACCGACGCTATTTAACAATCATGATGAGACGTTGAAAATGAGTACCTGACAGGACAGAAAGGCTATTGCACAAGTGAAATTTCTAATACTATTTCTCCGAAAAAAAAGTGTGTTTTTCTTGTTTATTTATTTCGGTTGTATAAAATGACTTTCTTGTATTTTGTGTCTAACTCATATTTTGTGTCTTTCTTGCTTATTGTAATTTTCATTTTAATGGCTCATATATTGTAACGTTTTTCTATAATGGCACTGCATTTTATTCCATAAACGTATATGTGTAAGGATTACCAGATGTTTAAGAATCAATATATAAATATTTCTTTGAATGCGTCAAGAGGATTACGCTCTTATTGCATTTCAATCTTTAATTAGAACGGTTGAAAACCCCCGGGGCTTACAATTTCCGCATCCTCTTGCAGTGTGTCCACTAAAAAAAATTATAAAAATCAGTAATAAGACATAGAATATCGTGTGCATTAAGAAAAGGACCTGTATCGAAGAGGCAATTATATAAATAATATGCAATTCTATTCTGTTTCAGATTTATTCGTTGGATAACGAGGTATCATAGTGTTCTTCTCCCCAACACTTAAAGAGGCTGCTCAGGGTAAAAGGCGAAATATGCAAACTACCTTTAAATACACTAACACACGTATTACAAGTATTACTAACGTATTACAAGAAACATTGATAAGGATGTTTATATCCCCAAATTTATTTAAAATTGAAATGAAATGCATATTACCACGACATGGACTAGCCACGGCCTAGTGGTTAAGGCGTCTGAGTAGAAATCAGATTCCCTCTGGGAGCGTAGATTTGATTCCCGTCAGCTGCGTGTGACGTTTTATTTTCTCAAACTTTACTACATAGGAGTGTAAAACTTACAAATGGAAGTGGTAGGTACAGAAGTAAAATAAAAGACAAATACCTCTTCGCCACGTAGGCGTTGACAAACATGAATCGAATTAGCGGACGCTTTAATGTTTTCAAGCGCAGAAATAAGTAATAGTGGTTGGGTGTCTGCATCTTGCGAAATGTATTTACACGAGTTTGCGTGGTAGTCTTTTACAAGAGCAATTGTAATATAACTCTGTTACACATGAGATGCATTACGCCCTGAGGAACGTCGCAGAATGGCGACCGAAACGTCGGCACCTTCGCCATGGACGCGGCGTCACCCGGACAGCCTAGTAAATTCTGTAACACATATTGGCTGTGTAACAACTGTGTAATTAATTATAAAATATCCATTCATCACGACCCATAGTTTTAAAAAGGCGCGAGTAAGCCAAATTCAATGAGTGCAATAGTTCTCTTTGATATGGACACCTTTATATATGGAATGTCCTACGGGAGTGGAGTGCAATTAACAATATCTGTCTCATGACGAGATTGAAATATTCACTTCTTGTACTTCACTTCTGGTACTGGATCTTTCTTGTGGAAAATTGCAATTCCAGTTTGTATAGATGCTAAAGAACAAAAACTTAATATTAATAACGACAATGGAAGTGGCATACTTAAGCTTATCGCAAAACCAAACTATGTATTTCTTCAATGTCACAGCAGCCAATTACGAGAGATTACTGCTAATATTTCTGTGATTGCAGATGGAATCTATTGCAGTAAACCTTGTAGTATTTGCTATTGATGTCAGTCTTACATCAGTAGCGCGCGCTCGTGTGTGTGTTGTAAGATGCTTTGTCCAAAAACACTACTGGAATAAACGAATATCTCGCAATACAAATTGCTTAAACTTCCGATTGCTTATTTCTTGGCACAGTAACTTCTATGTCCTTTAGTCTCGTTAGTTTATCCCGGGAGGTGGCACTGCTCTTCGATGGAAGTTGGGATCCGAAGCCGACATACACCCTAGCTTTCGGAGGTTTCCCATCTTTTAGACATCTCTCCCAGAAGTCACTGACTCAACTGGGATAAGTTCGACTGGCCATTGGCTGCTCTCCCCAATGTTGTGTAGTATGGCGCATGTAAGTGTGTATAAGGAGAGAGGGTATGGTAAGGAAGAGGAAGGAAAGATCCCACGCGGTTCGTGGCCTCTTCTTTGAGTAACTGCTCCGGCATTCGCATTGAATGAATAGAGTTCCGACCTTAAATTATCGTGTGTCTTCACCTCAAACTATTGAGAACCAAATTCAAAACTGAGACTATTGGTTATAAATTCGATTTAAAGCGTGTATAATAATATGAAATTTAGGTGCGTTTTGTGTCTACGCCTCTATCTCAAAATGGGGAAAGGGGATCCTTGCGAGACGTCACCTCCTCATTGGTGATTATCCGTCAAAGAACAAGTGAACTTCCGTCGAAAATTTGCCTTGTTCTGCGTTATAAAGGGTCACTAGCGTATCCGTGAGAACTATCTCGTGTTAAACGCCACTATCTTTCTTATTGTTTCATTTCCAAGTATTGGGAATGTTGGTAATCAAACGCATCTATTTCTACGGAATATTATATTAAAAAACAAAAAAACAACAACATGCAATTGATATTTGAAATAAATTTTCGAGAAAGGATTATTCAATACTAAATGTTTATTCAGTATTAAAGGTTTATTAAATACTAATATTTTTGGAACAAACCACAGCACCTCTTTAAAACATTTGAAGTAATTATACAATTTTCCTCCTCAATTTGCTTTTAACTTTCATGGATAGTGAGAAAACTATTAGAAAACTGTTTTATTCTTGAGAAATCTTGTCTGTGCAAAAATACAGAATCAAGATTATACAACTCTACTCTACGCAATGTCGAAAATATAAATTTCTACGCAATGAAGTGTCGAAAACAGCCGAACCAGAAAAACGTAATAGAATGTACAATGTGTGCGGCCTGAGGAACGTCTCTTTGGGCCTCGGAATTCACGGTTTGATGGTCCTGGAACTCTTCGTTTTGGAGATAGATTACCAAATAGATTACAGCAATGGTACTCGAGTGTTGCGAGTAGCAAAGTGCAGTTTCTCAAGTCTCCGAGAATTTTTTTCTTTAGAGCCTTCATTTATAAAGATTGGTTTGCGCGCTTTATTATCATCTATAAAATCGAAATAATATAGAAGAGTATTCTTTTAATTACCATCTGGAGCGGTGACTTTCGGTGTTTATCTATGACGCAAGTACGTAAATCGAGAATTATTTCCATTTACAGTGCAAACTCAGTGTGATAATCCATTGTCAGAACCGCAGAACACAGGAACAATCGCTTGAAGAAAAATCAGGCTTTTCGCTGACCCGCGAACGGCGGCTCCGCCAAACTGAATCAGGCGCTTTCAACACCATGGTGACGTCGAAGCGCCTGAAGTGCTATCTATCTGCCGTGCGGTGGACACAAAATATAGGCTCCTCGATGCGTTCGGTATTCGTCGAAAAGCGAATCGAATCCTTGGTGGTGTGGGTAGATTGCTTGCTATTCGCCGAGTGACGAACAGTGCTCGCCCTACATACCGGGAGTCGGTTTTTTGTACACATGAACACGACTCGACAATATCGGATTTTTGGACAAAAGTCCATTCACAGAAAAAATCCACTCGAAAATTTCCAAAAAATATGTTGGTACTTCAGTCATCTCCAAAGAGGTAAAGTCCAGTCTCCTGAAATATAAAAGAACCAATTACTGTTTTATAAGGTCCAAAGTGATGTAATATTTCATTTCTATCTGATATAATTTAATTAATAATATTGCAGAGGTCAACTCAGCAGAATTGTTATGATTTATATATTGCATTCATATTATTTGAGTTTGGTGTTCAAGAGCAATACCTCGTCATATTTAAACTATCCATATTGACAGAGTTTTGGTATACATCGATTTCTTCAACTTTCGTAGAACATTGACACTTGAGAAGAATTTTATTACTGGCATTCTTAAATTTCATCCTGGACACTTTATACGTCCTCTTTTGTTGTTGGGACAGTGTAGGAAGACTTTAACATGACAACAAATTTTTTTTTGTGATTTGACATTCAATGAGTGTAGCATTCTGAAGGCATTCAATGAGACGTTCATCTAATCAAGAAATGCAGAAAAGAATTGCAAATGAAACCAAAGCCTGAATAATGCATCCTATCTAAAATATATTTTCTGAAAGACTTGCCTTTTTACTAAAACTGAATGAAGGAGAGACGACGCATGTAGACCAAAATGTAATAAAAATTTAAAGTGATGGAGTGTATGGAAAATTTCAATACAACACCCATTAAAGATTAATCACTTTATAAATAGATATTTAAATGAAATTTTCTGATATGTAGGCATCTTAAGAATATAGACTAGTTCAAAGTTCAACTCAACACAGAGAATGTATACTAAAACATTTAACAACGGAACAACGCATTTTATTTGTAAAGAGATCCAAATATACATATGTATAGAGGTAGGTTTATTATTTGATTGATTTATGGTAATTTTTCTTTGTTAAATTTATTGCAAAAATTTAAATAATTATACATTTACGGTTGTCTGTTGAAATGTGATCAGGGGGCCAAATGTAAATTATATATATATATATATATATATATATATATATATATATATATATATGTGGTGTGTGTGTGTGTGTGTGTGTGTGTGTGTGTGTGTGTGTGTGTGTGTGTGTGTGTGTGTGTGTGAGTTTAAAAGTTTCTGATAAAAATGTGTATTTAAAACTGTATCAGTTTGTGCTCTGTATTCTTCGACTATTTAATAAAACAGTGATTAAATATTACATAAGATTTAGAGAGATATAAGATTTAGAAAGACACATGCTTTCTCACTCTTATACAAAGAAAATCCTTGATGCCTTTCAACTTGTAATTCCATATAAAGTGCCGCACGTGATCGGACGGGGGAAACACGGCTACTTTACAGCTATAACATAAAATACACTCACATGAACAATGTCGCCGACAACCCCTGAACTAAATATTCAGTCCCTTACTAAATGCAACTTGCTGTTCGCTCTTGATATTAGATCGAACTGGAAATTACATGTAATGTAGGCTGAGCGACTCTCAATTCTTCACAAAAGTCCAATAATCTGGATTTTGCCCAAAATATCAACTTCCGTTATTTAAACCCGAGCACCTTCATTAATGCGACAATGTATTAGAGATGGACATTGGTCGGCCGAGGGTCATCATGGCTCATTGCTTGCCCAGGCGTGGTCTGGAAGGGCCCGAGAACGCCCCATTTCTGGAGCGCGCGTGGATGGCGGAGAGCAGGAGCTCGGCGGCCGCGGCGACGGCGGCAGCCCCCAGGCCCACTGCCAGCAGCAGCAGGGCCGGCGCCAGGTGCGTCAGCGTGAGGACGCTGCTGGGCGCGGCCTGGCTCCCGGGCTGCGCAGCGGCGGAGGCGGCGGCGGCGGAGGCGAGCGCGCGGTCCTTGGCGCCGGCCAGCACGCGCGCCCACCACAGCGGCGGCAGCCCGCCCGCCGCGCACCGCAGCAGCAGCGGGTCCAGGCGGCGCAGCAGCGGGCTGTGCGGGGCCGTCACCACCACCAGGTCGGCGCGCTGGACCACCTGCGGCAGCGCGCGGCGCGCCACCAGGAGAACCACGCCCACACCGCCGACGCACGTCTGGAGGGAGGGGTGCGGTGGCTTTGCGATTGATTACTTAGTCTCGTAAGTGTAGTGAACGTTTTTATCGCCGGAGGTGGCAATGAGCTTCCCTCATTGGATGGCGAGATTTGGGAGTGACCTACCCGTCGGTTGGCGTGTTTTCCCGCAACGAGTATCTCTCACCAGCAGGGCACCGGCCCAGCCGGGACATGCTCTAAGCTTCCGACTTGTCTCTCAGCAAGAGTGGTAGGATAATACATGTGTATATACGTATGGGGTAACGATAGGGCAAGGAAGGAGGAGAGATCGCTCGGGGATACTGCTCGGGCATTCATCTGATGTTGATCGGAGAAATCAGGAAAAACAACCGATGAGAGCAACTGAAAGCTAGATTTCTCCCGATGGATGATAGTTATGTTTTAAGTGTCGAGAATCCTGCCAAATTCTGGACTCGGACGCTAGGACCTCCCTGTCAGGGGCAATGCAGTGATATCAATTAATTCCCCTTTCCGCAGAGGAGACAAAGCCATCCATTGCGTCTGTATTTTGTTGTCGATAGAACGGGGTGTTGACGTTCGGACGATTCTCCTGCAATGCACAATTGCTCCATCGTCATTAACCTCATTCTCACGGATTTATCATGCATCCTTATGAACCATCTTTAGAATAAGCTAAAATATGTCTTTCCAAACGGGTCACCAATCGCGCGCGATATTCCCTCAAGCATCCAAGCCCTCTTCTCACACCTTACATTCAGACGTTTACTCTACTAAACACGAAACTACCGCAAATCACAGCATACTTGTTGGGGCTTAGTGCCTGGGAGAAGATATCAGGAGGGGGAACCCGTAAGCGGACGTGTTGGTTGGCACCAGATCTCACGTTACAACGAGAGAGATACATCTCTACTTCCCGCTATATAATATTCCTAACACTTACAGAACTAATTACCATAGCTGTTGTTGCACCCGGAAACAAAACAATTCAATCAACAATCATAACGGACTATATGCCAATTATTATTAAGAACATAGAGACGAGCGCCTACGTGATGTACCAGAAAATCGCAAGATGACTTAACTCTGTGAATATCGTCATGAAGAAAAAATGCTTATTAGAAACACATTTGCTGGTTCGTGTAGTAGTATAATATTGCTTAGACATTACAAATAATGCGAGAAAATTCTTTTGTAGCACTGCAAAGTTAAAACAGATTTTTTAGAAAAATCTCTATTATCAATATTGTCCTTTTGGGATGTTAATATGTTACAATGTTCGAAAATACTGAGAGTTCTTCAAGAACGGGTCTAACACCAGTTTCTTTGCCCTCATTTATTATAAAGAAGATAAATCAAAAGAAAAAAATGGAACCTTTTTTGAGGAAATAATTGTTTAAAAATATCCCTATTTTACGCCATAATTAATCATATTTTCTAAAAATATACATGTCCTTATTTCAAGATATATTTTTGAATAATATATTTAAATAAAGACGAATCGAACATACACTCTCAGATGGATAATGAGACGCCAGAATCCGACGCTACTACCCACACTATTGCCCACTCTATAAAACAAATTCTAATTAAATTACAACTAAAGATGGAAATGAAAAGGACCAGATCGTAAGATAAATTAAATAGCTTTAATGTAATCTTATCGATGTGTAAAAGACAGAATGCTGCACAGTGTTTACATTAATTGTGGCTCCACGACGGCGCGCTGTTAGCGATTTGCCCACAGGTAATCGAGAGTTAAATGTATGTGTTCACAGCGCAACTGTTTTAACACCAGTTACCTTAGGGTGTCTCTGGACGCCGAATTTAAATAATCATTTTGATCAGTGTTGGAGTTGAAGCCTGTTGAAGTACCTGATAATCACTTGACCGATTTCATCAACGGTTGTCAAGTAACTCTTGACGACCGTGAACATTTACGACCGATCAAATTTGATGGTTCTTCAACGTTTCGTGTTTTACCGATATCGATCAGAATCTTCAACATTAATATTAAATTAACCATTCTTCAATACTGACGAAACGCTTCCACATATTAGCAGACAGCTGGTCATTCAACGTATATTTTCCTTGGCTGGAATTTCAATTTCTCTGATAGGTGAATGGTCAAATGATGGATTGTTCTCTTAGCATTTCTACTACTCAAATTGATGAATGTGGTTTTGATTTAGTTCAGTATCGCTGTGTTCTGGAGGCGACGTTGCGATTACTCTAAAGGTCTGTAAGGAGGAACATCAATTCTGGTTTTAAATAAAAAGAGTTCAAGAAATTTTACTCTGGTGGAGAGAATGCTCTCCACCAGAATGAGAGAATGCTCTTAAATTAACAAATCTGTTGTATTGACTACGCAAATATTTCGAAAGAGTTATTAAAAAGAATCTTAAACTTGAGTACTTAAAGTGACTGAAACTTCATGTTAATAACTTAAAATGTTTTATTTCACTTCACACAAGTTATATATATATTGTGTGGATGTTGTTGGTTACATATTTGTTGAAATGTTTCATTGAGTGCAGTTTTTCTAATGTTCAAGTGTATATTGAAAGTATGCATTGTGTATGTTCATTTCTTTTAGATGCTATTTCATGTATGATTGTTGTGTTATTGTTCGTTTGTGATTTATGGTGATTATAATATTAAGGTTTTTATTTAGTAGGTGAAAGTCAGTGGAAACCAGTACTGCCATTTTTATTAAATTTCATCATTCTTGAAAATAGTATACGCTCTGTATGTTATAATATAAAACATACTTGACTCTGTCTTTGTATTCGATTCAAAAGACAACTAACCCTGTGCCCAGATTAAACATCACTTTAACTGTTGTATTTTTTGCCTAAAGTCTAGTATACGGTACAACCTCAGGAAGTCGTTTAAACCGGCACTTCGCGCCACTCCGACGAAGGAGAAATCCACGGCGAAGGGGTCGAGGGGTGTTTAGGGGATTATGAGGGGAATCTTTCGGTGGGGAGGAATATGCGATACTTAGTACATACATATCAAAAAGCAAAGCGTGTACAATGCACAAGTGGAATTACTACTAACGGAACATGTAGTGCTACACCAGGCACTTAATGTATTATTGTTAATAGTTACGTAATATTATTATATTCCAATATCTCACTAAATAAAATTTCAATCATCATCTAAATGTCGTAAGAAAACGGAGTGCCAAATCCGAAAGCCACGTATTTTGATTTATTATCTCAAAAGTTGAAATAATTTTTTTTCCTCGCTGTGCGCGAGAAAAGCGGTTTCTCGTGCTTATCTTGCGTGTGCGAAATGGCTGACTTTTTGAAAGTAAGCGAAACCTCTGTAACGATTCGCGAATTGTCTTTTTTGTATTTATTATTTATATTACTGACAGAAATCCATTTACTTTTGTAGAAGTAAGGTATTTCTAGTTAATTGATATTTGATTTATATTCTTCGGGCGAGATGAAATGTCTCTATATCACTTGTCTCTATATCACCTATTTCGCGCTCTTGTTACGTAAATTACTGATTCTTCTACTTTTAAAGAAAATAATTAGCTATGCTGAAATTTGATTCCCTACACAGCAGGTGAGATCCGCGTGATTCCATAAGCTGCCGGCCTGACCAAGATAACGCTCAATTGGGAGAACCTTTAGAGCAGTATATAGTCTTATCTTTAATTGTTGTAAAAATATAAGTTTGCTGCCGACATCTCATTCAGTTTTGTGAACAGAGGTACTCAAGTTGTGCGTGTTGTGTGAAATATGGTGTTTATCGTTTTTACGAAAACGCACCTGTGCTAAGACTGTTGTGAAGGACTATGGCTTTAAGGAGTTGGGCTATTCACACTAGAGTCTAGATTGAATGCCCTGCGACATCTACCGCTTATCAAAACTGAAGAAAAACCATCTGGGAAGAAGAGTTTAAGGCGAGAGCCAGGATAAACGATATTTCAACATTTTGCGAACAAATATTCGTAGTGTATTTCCAAAGTCAAGAAATGTAAATATACAAATGAGAAATGTGAGTTAGAGTAAAGAATGATGAAGTTGAAAAGTTAAGAGAGAAAAGGATTTTTTTCTTCATATCAAGAATAGACGTGGCGAAAAACTTCTGGAACCTAACTAAGTAAGACATCGATCACTTATTGCGTTTAAATACAAACAATACCTAGCATACATATGTATTATAGTATTATATGAATGAGTGAAAATCAGAAGGGTATAAATGACAGTTTATAAACTCTGAGAAAACTGTTTATTTAAGTCAATTTTACGGTAAATTAGTGGTACTTTTTTATCATTTAAAACCACGCTATTTCAATTGATAATTTAAACCACGACAATACATTGCCACTGAAATATACCGTATAATAATAATGATTTTCTCGGAATTTATAAAATGTCTTTTATGCCGTTCTGGTTTTCACCCATTCATATTATAGTAGTCCTCTGATACTCTACATTTCAACTGTAAATTTCGCGAAAACAAATATTTTCAGAAAGAGTTCATTAACTATTTTAAGATCTAATATTAACTGATATTTTCTATTAAGAATGAAATCCTTAGCTAATAATAGATATGAAAAAAGGGTGTAGAAAAATTTTCAAAATTCTAGAATTTTCAACGGAAATATAACCTCTGCCATATCATTAAGTTATCATTACCCTATTTGGATAAAAACAATAAAAAATTTAGCCGTTTTTTAGAGAAAATATTGAAAACGTATTTTTTTAATTGCCTTGATTTTACTAAAAAATTTGGAAATATACTATTATACTAGTAAAATGAATACGACTATTTAAATATCTCTTTTTAAAGGAAAGATAATATTCAATGTAGAGGTATTCAATAATGTAGTTACTGGAGGTGGTTGAAACAGTTGAAAATAGCAAACAATTGCAATTTTCAAAAATTCTGAGAAACTACTGAATACAGGATTCTCTCCGATTCTGGTATACTTTCTCTCTTCGAACAACCACAGAAAACATGTGGAGCAAATTTTGAGAAAATTTTAAAATATTGTGGCTATATCGCACGCCACATAGACCAATGTCACCACTAAAACTTGACAATTTTCTGTTAATACTATCTTTGAACAGAGCAAATTTCATTTTACTACACGGAATTAGTCAAATTAGTTGAATAAGTTACTAACATAGAAAACACTGAACAACAAGTAATAGATAAGGGAGGCGGAGGCGATGATTACACTTCGTTATAGTTTTTAGGGTGTACTGAGAAATATAGGACATTAAATTATCACTTTTGTATGTGATGCGCGAATGTTAATTACGTACCTCCTAAAATTAAAATATCCATTTTAAATTCACAAGGCTGCCAGATCCAGTTGAGAATATAACTTTTGCTTAAAAGTATGCATCTCTTTTTCACAGACACTCAGAGAGACGAATTGCCGTAAATCACTTAGTCGGTATCAATGATTCAGACAAGTAATTAACAACGTTTAGGAGCACTTTTCCGCATCTGCGGCCAGAAACATTAAGTTTTTCTCTCTATAAGTCGGCATTTTTCAACAGCATTGCAATGCTTTTTTATACTAATTAGCACGAAAACAAGAAGGGGAAAAACGAACACGCAGCCGGTAGGACTCGAACCTACGCTCCCAGAGGGAATCTGATTTCTAGTCAGACGCCTTAACCACTCGGCCACGGCTGCTTGTGTCAAAACCGTCACTTGCATTATACTAAAGCAAATGTAGCTAAATCAATAAACACAGCCATCCTTACCAATGCTAAAGACACGCAATACCTCACGCGATCACAAACAAGTTGTTGGCGCGCCTCAATTATGCTCCATCGACATTCCGGAAGAAGGAGACGCATGCGCTTACCACGCACTGGCGCAGCGTGCTGGAAGGCATTTGCAGGTACGAACACAACGTATGAAGGCAACGAACAAGCAGACGTGGCCGAGTGGTTAAGGCGTCTGACTAGAAATCAGATTCCCTCTGGGAGCGTAGGTTCGAGTCCTACCGGCTGCTGAGACTCTTTTTAAATTTTTTCAACTGATATTTGAGTATCTAATATTTATGATCTTGTGGCTCGGTTATGTAAAAACCTAATTCAGCTTCTTCATTTTTTTATTTGTATTAATCGCAAGTATGAATATTAACATATACTCAATTCATCAGTGCTTGTCATCATATATTATCACATATCAGAAATGACAAATTACACTGGTTAACACACATTTTCTTGCCAAACAGTATAAAGTCATTTTAGGGTATGTTCAACGCCCAGATTTCAAATACGGCATTGGTTATCTATATTGGCTCTAGAATTTTCGAATTTTCATCATCGAGATGATGAAAATAGCATCGAAAAAATATTGTTTTATGTTACTCAGCACAAGCTATTCGTAAATGTCATAAAACCTTAACGAAATGAAACTAAATATGCATATTCATTTTAAAAACTTGAAATACGTAATATTAATATATTCATTATATTTACATTTATAGATTGAAACAAATCACAATTGATTGTTTAAAAAACCTTATATGATTTTTTTTACATCTCAAATCTGGACACTCACGTTTAAGACTCCGACAGAAGTCTGCCATCATGTGTATTTGTATTTGCATGTGCATTAGCGCTGATATCTTTCTTCCATCACGTATATTTCTTGATGGAAATGCTCGCATTGTCCTTCACTCATATTCCTAAGTTTTGCGGTAAGTTGGTCTAGATGGCTATGGTTATAGTGTACCTTAATGCTCATAGTTGCATCCAAATTTTGATGTTTATAAGCAACTCTTGTACAGGTTTTGCATAATTTGCTGATTTGTGCCAGGCAGAAGATTAATTATCAGTCATAGAACTTGTGAAATTTGGATCATTGATCAATTTCCGAATTTGGGGCTCTCAAATACGTCAGATTTAAATATTTCCGTACTTAGTCCAGGGAAAAATCTGCAAATGTATTTGAAGCAATCGCCTTCTTTGTTTAGCGCTTGCACAAATTAATTTATTAATGCCAAATTTATGTGCAGGATAGGGAGAATCATCATTTCTTTCGCAACTAACGGGCCGTTCACGATATTTGCAGCACGTTTTGCGATATTTTTCTTAATAAGCCAGCTTTATACCAAAATATGCTTCATATATTTTTTTATAAAGTTTGTAATAATTCTTTTCTGTTTGTGTTGGATATATTCCCCAAAAAAGGTTGCAAAATATATTATGGTCTTCCTGAGGAACTCATTGTTCTGAAATAAAAAAAATATGTATTATCAAGACAAAGCTCAATCACATCGTCCTGAAAACCCAAGAAGGAGTTTCACGATCTTTGCACTAACGTAGTTAGACTGCAAAAAACCCACCCGAATAGTGAACAACCTTGAAATTCTAAGCGTAAAACAAAAGATCATGAAGTCCTTCCAAGTACAAGTCCCTCCATATCTGAATCATCCGCATTGTGGTTAAGGGGCATTCTGTCACACGGGCATTTCTGCAATATACCTACGGGAAGGTTACATTACAAAACCTACGCGTAGGAGAAGAGAGGAGATCAAAGAAAGGTTTTCAATTGCAATTTGAGTATGTCAGTAGCATTTTAGTTGAAGACATTTTTTGAAGATAAAAAGATGCGTGCGGTAGTGCATTCAAGTTATAATGTATACATTCGTATTCATGGATTCAGAAATATATTCATAGAATAAACTGAGTCAACTATTCTATACGAAAAAATCGTCACAACCAGTGGCGCATCTTGCCCAATGGAAACGAGGATGCATTGTGGGTTAAACAAATAACGGAAAGACGTGTGATCTGCATCGTTCTGTGGAATTAAGTTCTGGGTTTTCGGTTTTACAATTTCGAAACATACTGTATTTTTTTAGTTTTACTTATTTTGCAGTACTCCCTTCGGCAGTCCAAAACAAAACAATGTATCACAAAAATACTTAAAAAATAAACAGTAAACATTTACTTATCTTTTTACTTTCTCGTATCCGTAAAGTATGTAGCGCTGTGAGAAAAAGTGAACGATTTGGGACTGTATAGAGATGTTTTGTGAGTCCCTGATACAGAGAAATATAATTTCTCTTGCTCTTGTACGCAGTATATAGTTTTCACGCGTACGTTGTGTAGATGTTTATTTCTCAAAACGTTCGTCCGATAATATGCGAACAAACCGTGCACCTAAACCGTGAAATCATCTTGCACTAAAACTGTTATGTTCCGATCGATCTTGATGTCGCAGCCCTTCGAATTAAAAAAGGATCATTTTATTTTTGGGGGATACCTTACACGAAACTCTTACGGCATCTAAAAATTGGTTCAATTTTGTTTCTCAAATAGTATGAATGACAGATTCGATTGCTAGTAAAACTGGCCTTTGAATTTTCCAATATTACAAAACTTCATTTTCGTTTCGAGCATGTCCAACACCTTCAATATTGAAGCTAGAGATTTTTATTTTATCAATCTATTCCAAAACTCTGCAATACGGAAGAATATATTGTTGCAGCTTTGATGCCCTCACTAACAGCCTATTGAAGACCCGACTCTTTTCTCAAATTTTGATAATTTTGATCCTCCCGTGGATTTCTAGTAGTCCGGGAACCCTGAAACGGAGATGATAGTGTTCCTGAACGTAGTACGAGAGTGTAATATGCCTATCGCAATTAGGTTTGGTGAAAACAAATGCTGAGTATCAATAGTTTCAAATGTAAAATTACCAACGTGTCGACACCACCGTGACAAAACGATAATAAAAATGCAGGTCAATGGAGGAGGTTTACAGAAATATTGTCTTCCCGCAGGTTATGGAGGTTATTTGTCACAAATAAAGACCTCGGCTCCTTCTGAATACAAGCGACATGTTCGAAAGTTTCTCAGAACCGGATAGCTCAACGGCTCAATCTCTTTGATGTCATCAACACCTTGGCAGTACCGGTCATCAGACAAATCATCGCACCATCAACCGTAAAATCCATTACTAGGCGGAGAAGAAATGCAAATCCCAATAAAAATGATTCTTATTTTTGAATCAAACACACGGTGGAGTGAAGCTCTGGCTAATCAGCTCTCTTGTTAATTCTGAAGTAGAGCCGATGGGGAAGGGGTAGATACAAGGAAGAGGAGAGTTGAAATATCAAATCTGTGTAATGATTATAAGTAATATAAAAAGTATGTTATCACAAAAATATCTTTAAGATGTTTTCATAAAGTTGTCCAAATCGATTGAATTTAATAACTTCATTTTTAGTTTTTACATTGAAATTTTCTAGTGTTAATATTTTATCTCTTTTGTGTTCAACCGTCGAAAGACGAAACTGATCAAAATTAATTGTATTAATTAAGTTAATTCTATATGCTGAAACTGAATTTTGTCTACTTATTATTTCTTTGATAACTAATGACAGCTCATCACGCTCTCTATCCGTGCAGCAATTCATCTGACTATCTCACGCAGATGAGGCTGTTTTCTAATAAAATCACCAACTGTTGGAGATGATGTTAAATACAGATGGATTACGTGGAAGCGAAAATACTTTACTTTTAAAATGTATCTAACCATGTTTTGTCAGTATTTTAATTCATCATTCCACTATGATGTTGACATTCTGCCGGTCAAGAAAACGTACGCAGGTGATATCTCTCTCCCACCTTGAGAATTATATAGCCTACACATTTGATTGTGCTTTGACGAAATAAATCCAGACACATCAAACTACGAAAGTCTCGTGTATCTCAACGCAAATCAAAATGTTTGTCTCGAGCACATAATTCTAAAACCAAATTCAAGAACAAAAAATCCTTGCAATTCCGGGTACAATCATATTGTTAATTTTGTTTGTAGCCTGTACAATGGTATTATAGAAAATTATTCACAGGTCACTACTGTGCACTACAATTAATTTAAATTCAAAATTAAACGGAAAACACAAAAGGGTCATTTTAATTCTCATGTCTTCATATATTTACAAGCTGCCGACCGATTCTGAGTGTACGTGTAATGAAGTATGTAATTTCATTGACTAATGTTTTCATGGTTAGGTTGTTATTTTAATAATTTTTTGTAATTTCAGCTTTTTGTACTTTTTTAAGACTCTCTTTGTTATATGTTTAGAAGCAACATTAATGTTTTGTCTGAAACACATTAAATGATGGATTGTTCTCCTAGCATTCCTACTACTCAAATTGATGAATGTGGTTTGGGTCTGTAAGGTCTGTAAGATCTGTAGGGTCCAAGGGTCTGTAAGGACGAACATCTAATGTGTTTGAATAAAAAAAAGTTCAAGTAATTTTACTCTGGTGGAAACGGCTTATATTTTACGGTTGATCCATGAGGGGAACGATGTTGAAGAGAAAAAAAAATCAAATGGTGCTGCATATAAAGAAATAGGTGTGGCTTTAGTTGTTTGGCATTATATTAAACAGCCATTCAACGCAAACGAACTGTAAAGCAGCTTCTTGCCGAACAGTGCGAACCGTTGACCAAATACCTACAGCGAAGGATAGAGGGCACCGCTACAAATCCCGACGCACAGAGTTCTCCACTTCATTGCACCGACCTTTCAGGAGTTTCTTCTGCAGAAATTCACAAAGTGATAAGAAAACATAAGAGTCTACGACCATTTTGCGTAACGAGCTGCCAGGAAACGTAAGAGTTGCTAGTAACTACGGGAACATAACGGAAACGCAATAGGAAAAGCTTTAAATTGTGGCGAAATTGTGATATGCCAATTAAAATACTTTCAATTCAAATGAATCATAAAACATTTTATAAAAGTAAATTCAAAAGCAATAATAATTACGTTCCTTTTACGTTAAAAATCTCAGTGCATTTAGACACGCATTAAATACGTAATTGAAATACCATTCTCACAAGGAACATTTTTCTTGCATTTTTTTGGTCTCTTGATTATATATCTGGAATTTACTTCGTATCTTCCAACCTTATTTAATGCCTGGTGAAATAAGAAACTTCAACAATCTGGTTATATTCTTGCATTGGTGAGCGAGAGTTACAACACAGACCACATCTGTGCAATCTACGGAACGAGGCGGCTAACGAATTCAGCAACAGCGTTGGAAGGCGACACGAGAAGGACCATCGCAGCCGACGCCGTGTCCGAGAAGACTCAGCTCTGGTTTCGACTTGGGAAGGTCCCGTGAGCCAATAACGTTTCACAGTTGGCTTGTCCCCCCCGCCCAATTTTAGATGTTTGTATAACTATATAAATCCATTAACAAATTTCATTAACGTTACGTTCAGTAGTTACGTAATTTAGTAGTTACGTTACGTTTAGTAGTTACGTTACGTTTAGTAGTTACGTTACGTTCAGTAGTTACGTAGTTCTCCTTCATATGTCAATGGACTTATTACAATCCCACTGGACGGCCGAGACTGAAATCAGATATTTAAATGTTTATAATTTATTGTAATTGTATATTATAAATTTCCTAAAGCAAATGCACAGTTTGGAACTAGGTAAACATAATTTATTACGACGTATTCTTTCGTGAGAAAATGTTCTTAAATTAACAAATTTGTTGTATTGACTACGCAAGTATTTCGAAAGAGTTAGTTAAAATAATTTTTAAACTTGAATACTTATTCCCAATTTGATATAAGGCTGAAACTTACTGTTAGTAACTTGAAAGATTTTACTTCACTTCACACACGTTATATATGAATTGTGTGGAAGTTATAAGTGACATACTCTTGAAATTTTTTATTGAGTGCAATTTTTCTAATGTTCAAGTGTATATAGAAACTATGTATTGTGTGTGTTCATTTATTTCCGATGCTATTACTGAATTGTGTGATGTTGTATGGTAATATCAAGGTTTACATTTAGTACGTGAAATTCAGTGAAAACGATTACTGCCATTTTTATTCAACTTTATATTTCTTGGAAATAATATACGCTGTACATGTTAGAATTTTTTAACGTACTTGACTCTTTCTTTGTATTCGATTCAAAATGCGACCAACCCTGTGCTAAAGATAAAACATCACTTTTAACTGTTGTAAATTTTGCCTAAAGTCTAGTACACGGTACAATCTCAGGAAGTCATTTAAACCGGCACTTCGCGCCGCTCCGGCGAAGGATAAATCCACCGAGAAGGGGTCGAGGAGTGTTTAGGGAATTATGAGGGGAATCTTTCGGGGGCATGGGTGGTGAGCAATATGCTTAACTTAGACCCTACATACGAAAAAACAAAGCGTGAATGCAGAAGTGGAATTGCTACTAATGGAACCAGTAGTTCTACAACATGCTCTTTATATATAATTGTTAATAGTTATGTAGTATTATTATATTTCAATATCTCACGAAATAAAATTTCAACATCATCTAAAAGTCGTAACAAAACGGAGAGCAAAATGCAAAAGCCTCGTATTTTTATTTCTTATTTCAAAAGTTAAATTGAAAATTGTTTTTTAACTCGCCGTGGGCGAAACGCGGTTTCTCGTGCTTATTTTCCGTGTGCGAAATGGCAAATATTTTCATAGTATGCGAAACATTGCGAAACGTGCGCGAAACATTTGTAACCAGTCGTAATTGTCTTTTATGTTGACGTCTGTGTTTATTATTTATAAACAGTGTGACGACACTGAGAGGAATCCATTTACTTTTGGAGAATAAGGTGTTTCTAGTTAATTGATATTTAATTTATATTCCTTTACTTGACGCATTGCGTTTCGTTCACGACGTGTTAAAAAATAGTATATGCAACACGAGCGCGAGCTGAATCCCGCACTCGTCTCTTTATCAGCTATTTCGCGCCCTTGTTACGTAATTTACTATTCTGACGTTGGATTTAGAATATTGCGGTATATTCTCACCAAACACTTTTAATAAAAATAATTAGCCAGGCTGAAATTCAACCCCTAGACTGCCGGTGAGATTCGCGTGACTTCATAAGCTGCCGACCTGTCCAAGATATCGTTCTATTGGGACAACCTTCTGAGCAGCAAGTTTGCAGCCGACATCTCATTCAGTTTTGTGATCTGAGGTACTTGAGTTGGGCGTGGTGCGTGAAATCCCATTTTTTACCGCCTTTTCGACAACGCAACCTTGCTTACTCCTCTGAGTGCTAAGACTGCTGTAAAGGACTATTGCTTTAAGGAGTTGGGCCATTTACACTAGAGTCTAGATTGGATGCGCTGCGACGTCTACCTCTTATCAAAACTGAAGAAAAAACATCTGGGAAGAAGAGTTACAGATGAGAGCCATAATAAACGATATTTTAACTTTCTAACGAATAAATATTCAAACTATCTTTGAACAGAGCAATTCATTTCAATTTACCTGTCAAATAGAGTGAAATTAGGTGAATAAGCTACTTTCGTAGAAACCACTAAACAACAAGTAATACCTCTGCCATATCATTAAGCTATCATTGCTCTATTTGAATAACAACAATAAAAATATAGCCGTTTTTTAGAGAAAATGTTGTAAACGTACTTTTTAAATTGCCTTGATTTTACTAAAAAATTGGAAATATACTATTATGCAAGTAAAATTAAAACGACTATTTAAATATCTCTTTTTAAAGGAAAGATAATATTCAATATATAGGTATTCAATAATGTAGGTAATGGAGGTGGTTGAAGCAGTTGAAAAAATCAAACAATTGCAGTTTTCGAAAATTCTGAGAAACTAATGATTCTCGCCGTTTCTGGTATTCTTTCTATGTTCGAACAAACAATTTAGAGAAAACATTTGGAGCTAATGTTGAGAAAATTTTTAAATATTGTGGCGCTATCGCACGTCACATAGATAAATGTCACCACTAAAAATTGACGATTTTCTGTTAATACTATCTTTGAAGAGAGCAAATTTCAATTTATTTCATGGAATTAGTCAAATTAGTTGAATAAGTTACTTTCATAGAAACCACTGAACAACAAGCAATAGATAAGAGAGACAGAGGCGGTGATTACACTTCGTTCTAGTTTTTGAGCTGTACTGAAAAATATACGACATTAAATTATCGCTTTTGTATGTGATGCGCGAATGTTAATTACGTACCTCCGAAAATTAAAATATCCATTTTAAATTCACACGGCTGCCAGATCCAGTTGAGAATATCACTTTTGCTTAAAATTATGCATCTCTTTTTCACAGACACTCAGAGAGACAAATTTCCGAGAATCAGTAAGTCGGTATCAATGATCTACACAACGAGGACTATGACTTTATTATACTCGTGAGAAAGTAATTAACAACATTTAGAAGCACTTTTCCGGCATCTGGGCCCAAGAAAATTATGTTTTTATGTCAAAAAGACAGTATTTTTCGACAGCATTACAATACTTATTTTATACTACATAGCACGAAAAAAAGGGGGAAAAGTGGACACGCAGCAGGTAGGACCCGAACCTACGCTCCCAGAGGGAATCTGATTTCTAGTCAGACGCCTTAACCACTCGGCCACGGCTGCTTGTGCAAAACGCCTCACTTGCATTGTATTAAAGAATGTATAGCTAAATTAATA
Organism: Gryllus longicercus; assembly: GCA_038098605.1. Lineage (NCBI taxonomy): Eukaryota > Metazoa > Arthropoda > Insecta > Orthoptera > Gryllidae > Gryllus > Gryllus longicercus. Next base: position 127,165 of record JAZDUA010000266.1, on the reverse strand, counting down.
TGCACAGACATCCTTATCAATGCTAAAAACACGCGATCACAAACACGTAGTTGGCGCGCCCCAATTATGCGCCATCGACATTCCGGAAGAAGGGGACGCATGCGCTTACCACGCATTTGGCGCAGCTTGATGAAAGGCATTTGTAGGTACAAACAGAACATATGAGCAACAAGCAGCCGTGGCCGAGTGGTTAAGGCGTCTGACTAGAAATCAGATTCCCTCTGGGAGCGTAGGTTCGAGTCCTACCGGCTGCGGTGCTCTTCTTCTTTTTTTTTTTTTTTTTTTTTTTTATTTTTATTTTTTTTATATAAATAAATTTTCCCAAATGTTATTTGAGTATCTAATATTTATGGCTCGGTTATATCAAATCCTCATTCAGCTTCTACCTTTTCTTAATCTGTATAAATCGCAAAGTGTGTATATCAACAATTACTGAATTCATCAGTGCATGTCATCATATATTATCACATTTCAAAAAATAATAAATAATACTAGATAACCCACATTTTTGCAAATTAAACAATGTAAAGCCATTTTAGGGTATGTGTTATTGAGCGCAGGTTATTCGTAAGTGGCATAAAACGTGACTTATATGAAACTAAATATGCCTATTCATTTAAAAAACTTGAAATACGTATTAATAATATATTCATTATATTTAGATTTATAGATAAAACATTATCGCAATACTCGTTAGAAAAACATTATATGATTTCCTTTTACGTTGCAAATCACAAAAAATCACATTGAAGATTCCAGCAATATCTGCTGTCATGTGTATCTGTATTTGCATGTGCTTTTGCCCTGATATCTTTCTTCTAATCATTCATATTTGATGATGAGAACGCTCGCGTTTTGCTCCATTGATATTCCCATGGTTTTAGGGAAGTTGGTGTAGATGGCTATGGATAAAGTGTACCTTAATGCTCATATGTGCACCCAAATTTTGAAAGTTTATAAGCAAGTCTTGCACCAGCTCTGCATAATTTGTTGCTTTATGATTATCCAAAGAGTGCTTGACAACAATGACAAAGCTGTGCCAGGCTGAAGATTAAGTAGCAGTCATGGAACTTGTGAAATTTGGATCATTGATCAATTTCCGAATTTGGGACCAATCAAATACGCCAGATTTAAATTTTTCCGTTCTTAGTCCAGGGAAAAATCTGCAAATGTATTTGAAGCATTTGCTTTTGTTTTTTAGTGCTCACACAAATTACTTCATTAATCCCAACTTTATATGCAGGGGAGAGAGAAATATTATTTCTTTGGTGTTTTTGAGTCTTTCACGACATTTGCGGCACCTTTTGCGATATTTTTCCTTGGCAGCAATGTCAAATTTTTCCAGTGATTCTCCTTTGCTCGACTATCTTACAAGCACAGAAAACATGAGTACTTTGTGTATCCACTTTGTGGTCCAAATTAAAAATTGACTCTTTAAATCTACGCATATAGACCACTGATGGCCATGATAGCAAAGTTTTTAAGACCATTTTGATATTATATTCTTCTTTAATTTTTGTTGAGTGACTGATTGTCACTCAACAGGATTGATGTATAGCAGTTGCCATTATGCAGTAAAACACACTTTTAACTTCGAGTGCAACTGTCTATGAAAAGCCGCCAGTGTTCGGGTCGATATTCTGAAATACCCGTATGAACAAGTCATCTTGGAAAGCTAGAACTGTATACAAAATCTCCATTTTTACTTAAGTGTAGTAGTTTTGCCTCTTTTGCCGTGTAAAATGTTATTTTCTCTTCCGCTGTCAGACATTTCGTGTCTGTTAGTCTGTGTGCTAAAAGTGCAAGTGTTTTGGTTTTGGCAAACTGAGACCACGTATTAAATCACTGAGCTCTTTTTGAAAAAAAATGCTCTGTTGTAGCAACACTTCTATCGTATTCTACTCCACTGCTAACACCTGAATTACATCGACACACCAAATTTTAAACTCTAACACTAAATTTTTCCACTGACGGAGACATTTCACACACGTTTTAGATATCATATTGGGAGCCAACGAGTTTTTTTGATAACCCTGCTTTTTTACCAAAATATGCTTTATATGTTTTTGTTTTTTTAAGTTTGTAATATTTCTTTTTTGTTTTTGTTGCATATATTCCCCATAAATGTAGCAAAATACATTAAGGTCGATCCAACAACGTCTTCCTGAAGAACTCATTGTTCTGTAACAAAAGAAGATGTATTCAAAAGATGAAGCTCAATCATAGTATCCTGAAAATAATGCGATATTCAATGTTTAAAATGAAAAACAACTATGTTTATATAAAGATATATATTAGCGTTAAATGTGAGTTTCGTGATAGAATCATTCGTTTCAACGTTTGTAGCACAAAAAACAGAGCCAATTTAATGAAAATAATGCCAATTCTGGATTCAGCATACACCGATAATTATAAGTTCGTTGCAAAATCCTAGGCAAGTTAAAAAGTTTTTTTTTGTTGAGGAGTGTTATCCATGTTTATGTAGACTATATTACTGTTAATAGTTAAAAGCATTAAAAGTTCTGTAATAATCCATCAATTTGGTTTTGAGGTAGAACAATAAAGATATCAACTTAGTATGTATAATATACGAAGTTCAGATCACTTAAGATTTCTTATTATTGCTTTTAATGATAAAGTGGCATTCATGGAGCACATTTACACTAAGTTTCCTTGTCTGCCTAAAAAGTGTAGGCATGTTGATTCCAGAATTCCTAATTCGAGACAATGCTCCTTTTCAATAATTCTTAACTTTAAAATTTTCACAAGACCATGTAGAATTGCTATTTTCTTGTATTAGATATAAAAGAGATTGGAATGACAATTCTAAGAATCCAATTTCAAATCGATATTATGGAAGTATCGTATCACTGCATGTTCCAAGGGCAACGTCATTGACTCAGAATGAATTGGCAAATATTCAGTGGCGCAGTTAAATCTCCCAAGAAACAAGAGATAAAAAAGAGACACTGACAGTTTTAGCAAAGATTGTGAATAATATTTAAATGCGTTAGATGATATACCACTGAGTAGTTATTTAATCAATATTGTGTACTACATAGCAGGTTTAATTGTTAGAAAATTATTAAAGTCTACTAAATGTCCAGAGCGAGTTGCTTTGCTCACTTTAAGTGAAACATTAAGTGATCAAACATATTGTAGATCTAGTAAGTCTGTTCCAGATGCTTTTACTAAAAGTGTATCCAAGAGTGGTTTTGTACTAGCATCAGAGCCTGCCGTTAAAATTTTCAATATTCAGAAAAGTACTTCAGATTTTTAGTTACGAGAACTAATGCCAAAATGTCAACTGTGTATGCCAAATGAATCAATGCTGTCTATCACCATTTTGCTTATGCGTGAACGGACCGTCAGGATTTCGTAGCACAGTTTTTTGTCTCCAGTCTATTCAAGAACTCTTTTCTACAGTATAAACTACTAGCGGAGCCCTACAGATTCGGCCCTTCATCTCCCTCTTTCTCCTTCCCTCTCCCTTTCTCTCTCCGCCCCTCTGTCTCTCTCTCTGTCTCTCTCTCTCCGTATCTCTCTCTCCCTGTTTGTCTGTCTGAATCTGTCTCCGTGTCTCTCTCTGTGAGTTTCTCTGTCTGTCACTCTCCGTTCATCTCATTCACATTTAGTTGCATATTCTACACGTCTCTGAACAGGTGATGTAATATCTGGAAGCGCCGGACCAGCAAAAAAGTAACAGAATGTTCAAGAAGATCTCATCGTGTAGATTATGATGTGAGAAACGTTTCTTTGAAACCTTCGGACTCAAAATATTAGTTTTAATGTCCTCGAACGCTTCGTTTAGGATTTATTAAACGATATAGATTCAAACATGTTGTGGGATGCATTTGACATATTCAGTTTTGTTCTAGAGCGCCATCTAGTGGAGTTAGAGCAAACTTAACAGCACACAAACCTTCTGGATGAAAAAAAGAACACGTAATGTGCCAACTTTCATGCAGATCGGTCACACGGTGTCGGAGTTAAATTTATAAGTTAAGTCGGAGTTAAGTTTATCTATAAAGGATAAAAAAAATAAAGTGGCTCTTCTATATATAGTTATAAGTTAGATTTAACTTAGGTATACGTAATATATGCATGTCACCTGCCCTCTCAAAGCTACAAAAGCTAAAGCAGCTGTAGCAAAATTATCTAAAGCTCCACAACTGAATAAATTCCTGCCTCTCCAGGTTAACTGGAAAGTCTGAAAGAAAATCTAGAGCTCACTGCTGGCAACTCACGTCGTTGTCGACGCGGTGCAACAGGGAGTTGCCGTTGGCGTCGCGGTAACCCTGCCGCTGTAGGTAGCGCAGCCAGAGGGCGTTGAGGATGGCGGCGCCGCGGCCGCGGGCCACCTCGTCGAGGGACGCGCGTTCGTCCGCCATTTGCACCATCGCTTTGCGCTACGCACACGGGAATGCTCAATGGCGCACCTCCTTCGCAACATTTAATTCTGTCTGGGTCATCCTAGTATCTACATGCACAAGGGGTGTACACGCACAAGCTGAAGGTGCGTTAGGCTTGGAATAGTGGCTTCCTATGAAAATGTTTGTCAGATTTGTTCTAGCAACAACTGAGATTTGAATTACAATTATATTATTTACTATTAATTACTATTTCGCGTTTATTTTGTTTCCGAATTCTCTCTCGTATAAAGGTGTTTACTAAGGAATAGGAATATGTTTGAATGGCGTATTCTTTCCTAGTTTTCGTTTCATGATAGTATGTTCTATGAAATCATTCTGTTATTTGTTGCATATAGCAATAATATAGAATTAATTAAAATGTCTCATTACGTTGGTACAATTCTCATTTACGGGCGGACAGCTCTTGTAACAGAAAATACCCTTATCTCCTAACCTGAACTTAGAAAAAAACACTTAAGTAAGATACTTTCGGTTTGAAAGCCAAGATACTTTCGATTAAAAATGTTTAATTTTTTTCTCAATTGACGATTTAAATTGATGTATAATTACATTTTAATGGGACATTTATTTTCTTTAGAAGAAACAAAACGCTGAAATGGTGACTGGTCTTGCTTCTGGACATAAATGTAACACCATGTAACACCAATCTGTGTTGGTTTTCTTGATTGCAGTGGTTATTGAAATTAACGTTCTTCATGTAATTGAAGCGAGCCGATAGCTTCACGAAGGTCACACTGAGGGATAATATCCAAAATCTGTAACTGATTTGCCTTTGCAAATAGTTCTTATCTCACCGAAACGAATCTTTTCTTATACATTCTTGACAAAACTCTCGTTTCCAACTAAATCCAGAATTCAACTTGTTTACAAGTTTGTGTAGAAATCCAGAATTTAAGCAAATATGCACAAAGTACACTTCCTATACTCCACAGTACGTCATACACAGTTTTAACATGTTTGACGTAGAATAAATAAATTACATAAATAAATAATTCATTCATTCATTCATTCATTCATTCATTAAATAAATTTAACGGATAGCAAGAATTAAGGGTGATGTAGGGCAGCATGTACCTTGAGCGCAGGGTTGTCCTCCTGGAGGTTCTCCTTGAACGTCGTAGTCTGCGGCGTGAGCGCGAGCCTGAGGTGCGGCGCGGCCAAGATGGCGGCGAGCGAGTCGGCCGGCGGTTGGAGGCCGGGCTCCAGCAGGCGCGCCATGAGGGCGGACTGCGCCAGGCTGCCCATGACCAGCGCCACCGCCACCCACGCGGCAAACAGCGCCCGGCCGCGCGCAGCTCGCGGGCTGCGCACCCCGGCGCCCAGCAGCGCCCCCGCCGCGCGCAGCACGGCCGCGCCCCCGCGCTCCCAGCCCGCGTCCGCCCCGCCCCTGCGCACGCCGCGCAGCAGGCCGCCAATCGAAGAGAGGCGAAACAGTGCGCACACATATTGCTGTCATTTCTGTCAGCAAGAGGAAAAATAAAGTTCTTGTGGGCGGTCCAGATGGCCGAGATCGTTAAGGTAGTAGAGCCGTAGCGATCTCGGACCGAATGATCGCGGGCTCGAGGCCCGCCTTGGGCATGGTTGTATTTGTGTTCGTCCTTTCATCCCCTATCATCACCATATCATGTCATCTGCACAGTCACCATACCTTTCAATGCAATAGTGCTCGCTTATGACCTAGATGTTGTTGCGATCTAAAAAAAGGGGATTGTGAATTCGGGCGTGTCTTATTGTTAGTTTCCGTATGTATATGCTTGTGGGTGTTTTGCAAATGATCTTGACTGACCGGGAGACTCGTTGAAGGCTGTGAGGCAGACGTTTCGACCATCTTATCGTGGTCTTTCTCAGGGCTGGTCTTCTAAGGAAGATCACGACAAGATGGTCGAAACGTCGGCACTACAACCTTCGACGCGGCGTCACCCGGGCTGCCAAGATTATTTGCACGATTTTGGCCACGGAAGCCTACGACTTGCTTGTACTTTCTGCGCTCACACACAGCAGTTCTATGTGTACAGCGTTTCTATTATGTGTCTTTTTAGATACATTTTAAGATCATTATTTTGGATTTTGGAAATGACGTTCAGCACTATCTTCCTCCGCTCCCTTCAATTACACGAACCTATTTTGGGACGAAAAATGAATAAACATTTAATTGATCTTATGTTATTCTTACAGGAACTCTATTTACTGTCTTCTATACATTACGTTTCTATGTATGTATGTACGTACTTTGGCACAGCTCTTTACGAGCTAAGGCCTACCAGCCACGTCCCCAGGTTGACGCCATGGTTTAAGGGGTACGTGTGGTTAGCACACAGTCATCCCTAGCTCATCGTCATACAGCAACATATACAGGGACATTGCAAGGAAAACACACAATTACTTTTTACCCCTAATTACGTTTCTATACCTTCCTGAATTACAACAATTATAGTTCGACATTAATTTTTTCTGATGTTTATACCTGACGTCGCTTTTACTTCATTTCTGAGCTTTATTCCATCATTCAAATTTCCGCACACCCGAACAGGTTCGATTTATGCTTTGTTCGATAACACTGTTAACGCACAAGCATCCCACAATGTTCATCAGATATCGCCAGTTGTAGGGAATAACTCAGTGAAATGTCTCAAAACATGTAATTTTTGACTTGTTTGGTTCTTGTAAGAAACCCCTCAATTGGTTTGTCTCTAATCATCTGCAATTATTTTGATCTATTGATATTTTAGGCGTAATCACTAATCATGTGTTAATCCTTCCAATAATTGCAATAACTTATGAGGTGGTCGCCGAAAACTTTATAAGCAGTGTGTACATCATTAAATTTCCTGTAGACATTTGAATCAACTTCCAAGTTCAATTAACATAATAATAATAGTAACAATAATAATAACAATAATAATAATTATAATAATTTTTGTTGCTTTCGTTGATGTTGGTGACTGTTGAAGGTGGAGGTGGTGCCGTGACAGGGACGAATCAAGAGAAATATGATGGCAACGTTTCTGAAATATCAATTCAATATGTTCATGACAGTTCTATTTCCAGTATTTAATTTGAGAAATTATACATAAGTTTGTATACTTCTTTATTTTATTGCACATTTCTTTCAAATTAAAGGTTTAATTCTACAATAAAAATCTGATTTATTTTCCATGAATTGTATTGACATCTGAGAGGGAATATTTCTTTTCGCCCGTGAAGTAATTGTCGAAGCGGTGTGGTCATGGCAATAATTACCGTGGTGCTGAGGATGCAATAGTGATGGTGTTTTTAATGCCGATGGTGGAGGTGATGATTGTTTTTGTATTGGTAGAGCCTTGATTGTGGTGGTGATGATAACTTCAATGGTACTGGTGTTTGTAGTGCGTATGATGGTGATGGTTTTGGTGTTCGTAGGAACGGTGCCATTGGTGGTGAAGATGTTGGCGATGGTGATGGTGCGTTGTGGTGCCGACGGTGGTTGTGGCGCTGCACACTCACGGGGCGTGGCGCGCGCAGGCGCTCTGGAGGGCGGCGACGAGCGCCAGCCCCAGGGCGAGGGCAGCCCACACGGGCGGCTCGAACGCCCTGCCCAGCGCCGTCCAGCGGGGGCGGGGCCGCGCCGCCGGCGTCACCCACACCACCTGGTCCGAGGCGTACGGCACCGACACCGTGCTGCGGCCGCGCCGGTACGCGTGCGTCAGCAGGAACTGCCCCACGGCCAGGTCGGCCACCGCCCCCAGCGACGAGACGGCAGCTCGCCACCTGCACGCGGCCGCCGCCTCAGGCACACAACGCCTACGCCGCACGTCACTTAAGCCCGCCTTACACGGTCATCTTTCATCACTTTTCTGTACAGAAAATGAATGGGAAAAGGACGTTCGTTCCTAGGCGGTAGTGTTTCGAAATTGGATGACGAGATCCAGCGTTTTACACGGTCATTTCGTTTTCATCGTGATGAAAATATTTCATCTGGACGGTACGAAAAAGCTGAAGATCGAACAATTGAACATCGCATCTATAGTAACAAATTAAGTTACATTATTTTAGGTATGAGCACGAAACGACTTTAGAACACAGTACAGGTTTATATTGCTCACTACATAGTCGCTACACATTACAAGTCAGTACACAAAACTGTTCTCGAAAATGTACAAAATAAACAAATCGCGCCACACGCATAGCAAACCAGAGAGAGTTTGGAAAAGTAAAGCCAGGAACGCGGTAGTCCAAGTGGATGGAATCTGTACCGAAAAATGAAGATCAATTTTTTTCACAAATTAAATACCATCTGGTCCGTTACTTTTTTATACAATAAAAACTGATGAAAAGAATTACATTTACGAAGGGCTTTTTGAAGAAAGCACATAAGGACTTTTTGAGGCCAAGTTTCCGGCGTACTGAGAATGTGGTATATCTTAAAAGTTTCGATTTTGCTATAGAAGAGCTTTGTTCTGAGAGGAGCGGTTTATTTCGCTGCCAAGAACAAAGTCTTTTATTATAAAAATCCACCATCTTGTGATCTATCTCAATGAATTTTTTACTAACAAGAATACACTATTTTCAAAACATATTTCTGCACTTAACAAAACTAGAGTTGCTACAAAAACACATACTTTCTCACATTATTTGTATTTTATAATACAAATGAAGCCGCAAAAGGTGTTACTAACGCGGAAAGTTTTTGCTCACGCTGAGACTTGAACTTAGATACTTAGTTTTAGCATGCACTTCAGTTATCCGCTACATCTATTACCCAAGATTTCATAGGAATGTCCCCGACGCTTCAGAGAACGTTGAAGAGTAATTTTTGATTATCCTTGGTTTTAGTGAATATCAGATCTAAATATCTAATTTATAAGAATTGCAGATTCGTTAGAAAAAATATCTATTTTCAACATTGCTGTTGTAGGAAGATTACGGAAAAAAATATACGTTAATGTTTTGTATCTTCCATGTTTAAATATTTTTCAAATAAAATTTATGGTAAAATTTCGTGTTTATGGTCAAATTTCCTACTTATTACCGTGTTTTAAAAAAATAATACAAACCAGAATTTTGAAAAATTTCGAAAAAAACATAGGATTTTATTAAAAAAGTTATTTCTAAGACCATTAAATCTATGATAATATAAGAAGACACGGGAGTCTTAAAAATTGGGAATTATTAGACAAGAAGCATTGTGACTTGAAACATGTTTTCTCGAAACCAGAAGTGAACCAGAAGTTTCGTCTGTCGTATTTTGCGTTGAAGATCACGGCCCGATCCGCCAAAAAGGTCTGCAATTTTTCCTTAGATCCGATCCCGAGGCCCTTTTGCGGCACAGTTCTTAATTATGCACCTCTATAGAGTTGTCATCAATACAATTTGTTCCTGCTACTTTCCTCTTACTTCATTACTACCTTTTTTAATTTAATAGTAGGTAATTTTGCTTAACATTTAATTTAATGACCACTTGTCTATTCGCTCGACGCTAGTTTCCTTCCCGCTTGTCAGCAGCTACAACTGGCAACGTGGAAATATGTCTTTCTTAAGTCACCTATCATAATTACCATGACGCGAAAGAGTGATACTCCAGATCATGGTTGATCAAGATAGTTTCCTTTCTATACTTTGAAAAATCGGAAGTGCTAATTTCAGTTGCACGAAGAATACATGCCATGCAATTGTCAACATGGAAATTACTGCCAAATACTTCAACGAAATATCTGAGAATGTTGTGTATTTCAATGTACTGGGCCAGGTTCAGCTGGCACTCACTTGTTCTGGACGCTGGTGATGGGCGTGCCGTTCGCGAGGGTTTCCTGGAAGTGAAGCCGCATGTTGAGGTGGTCGCTCAGCGCTTCCAGCAGGAGCACGTCCAGGCCGTCCGTGAACGGGGCTGGTGCGGGCGCGGTGGCGGCGGCGCCAGGCAGCGCTAGCGGCTCCATCACCCAGGGCTCCACGGCGATCGCTATGACGCGCAACGGACAGCCGCCGAAGCCCATAGGCACCTTGTCCGGGAAGAGGCCCCCTCTTGGAGCGTCGACGCCTGCAGGAGCACCGCCACCAGTCACATGTGGAAGACGTCGGTGTTCGTGAGGAGCCGTCCATAAATTACGTAATGCAAATTTGGAGGATTTTAAATACACCCTTTCCACGCTGTAACGCGCGCTTGAAGCCTCCCTAATTAAATATGTTTTGCTTGCGGTAAGAACTCCCATTTACAATTAGTAAAATGAGTTATAAAGCAATAAAAACGAGCTCTATTACTTTTGTGCTACGAGTATATTTTAAAATATGAAGTCGGATTATTCGGTGTCACAGACTGCACCTAACAGTAAGTTTGAGGACAATTTTTGGATGAACGAAGGATGCGACGACGAGAAAATGTCTGCCAACAAGCCGTACACACTCCGTCGTGGATGACGCATGATCCCCCGAGTCTACTGTGCCAATTTAATTCAATTCTAGAATATACAGTAGATCAGTTTTGAATATTTTCTTCGTAATGTAACATTCAATCAATATACAATTGATGGAAAAATATGTCCATTTATTGTAACACTTTATACATCATAACTTTAAAATTTATTTATATTTCTTTAATATTTTAGTATAAGATTGAATAAAAGTAATTATTTCAACAAATGTTGAAACATTTTGTTACATAACTTTAAACTATGATCCACCTACCCCTCTGTAACGTAGATCAACGCTATCTCAACCCCCTGCCCCCTCTTTAGACATGGACGACCCCTAGGTTACTGGCTTTCAAGCTGCAACTGGAAGCTGCTGCTGTCTTCAAACGAGAACGACATTTATCAGCCACACATTTCCTATTCTCGGAGAGAAAATCTATTCATATGTTTAAAACTACGAGAAATGCGGAGACTGTAAAGTTGGTCGCTACACAATACGCTAAATAGTACGCAACATTTTCGATGTCTACTATATATCAAAAAAATCCATAAACGTTTGCCTAAAATCTGAATATCGCATAAAGTCGACAATGTCGTAGTAAAATAAATAAAAGCAAAACTGCGGCTTGATTACGGTAATTAATTAAAAGAGAAATCAAGTTTATGAAATACAGAATACTTGTTCATCCAGCGAAGCCAGTTCATCCAGAACAAGCCGAGAATCTACCGATCGGGTTCTCTGCGACACGCGATGATCGGCACTGGATTCAAAGTTCGGCTTGATCATTCAACTTGACGACGCACGTTGCTCAGAATCTTACCTTAGGGCATCGTGGCTGTAAAATTGAGAGAATTCAAGAAAAGTTTGAAAAATTCTTGAAATGGAAATGAAACTATAATTTTTGTTTTTTTGTTTTTATCAACAGCATTTTACTCCGACCAATTGAGAGGCGAGGGCTCTCAAGCGAAGAGCACACATCTACAGCCAACGTGTAGTGCTAAGTCAGGAATAGTTGTTCTAGAGGAGCTTGTTTGTGGCAAAGGATTTAGTACTTCGGCTACTCTCTTATTGGCGAGCTGACTCGTAGTGTGGCTGTTCATCGTTGTATACATGTGGTGAACTGTTGTTCAGTATTCTGTGATTGTTTCGTGAACATAACACTAACGTTCAGGAGAGAGGAAGCGAATACCAGAATCTTCAAGAGTCGTCCACAACCGGATCATTTCAATTACAGTTATTTATAATTTTTTAAATTTATATGAAAATGTAAACAAATATTACACATTATATTTTTCTGTTGTAGAACTTAATTGATATTACACCCACTTAAACTTTCTCTCGTTCATCAATATGCCAATGAATTGTCATGTTCATAGATAATTTATCAATACTGAAATCTTATATGTGATGATTTGCTCTGATGTATTGAGTAATAGTTAACATTTATATACATAATTAATAGCATTATAACGTTAATAACGATAACGGAGAAGCTGAGTTAGGTTTGGACTTAATTGATCCACAATATCATAAATGAATAGGTGAAACCAGAACGGTATAAATGACATTTTATAAATTCCGAGAAGAAGGTGTTTATTTTAGGTTACATTTCAGTGGCACTGTATTTTTGTGGTTTTAATGAAGAATTGAAATGCCGTGGTTTTAATGAAGAAACAAAGCACCACATCTGTACAGTGATATTGACTTAAATAAATCGATTTCTCAGAATTTATTCACTTATATCGTTCTGGATTTCACCCATTCAAATATTTTACAAAAAACCTATTTGAGCAAAATTAATCGCAGCCGGTAGGACTCGAACCTACGCTCCCAGAGGGAATCTGATTTCTAGTCAGACGCCTTTACCACTCGGCCACGGCTGCCTGTCCAACAACTTTATTCTTTATGTTCATACTGCCAAAGGCGTTTCATCACGCTACGCCATAACTGCCTGGTAAGCGCATGGCTATCCTTCTTCGGGAATGACGATGGCACATAATTAGCGTGCGCCAGCTGTTTGTCTGTAATCGCGTGTGATATTGCATGTTTTTAGCCTTCGTAAGGATGGTTGTGTATATTAAGCAAAATTTACTTTAATATAATGCAAGTGAGTCTTCTAGCATAAGCAGCCGTGGCCGAGTGGTTAAGGCGTCTGACTAGAAATCAGATTCCCTCTGGGAGCGTAGGTTCGAGTCCTACCGGCTGCGATTAATTTTTGCTCAAACCGTTTTTTGTAAAATATTTGAATGGGCGAAATCCAGAACGATATAAGTGAATAAATTCTGAGAAATCGATTTATGTAAGTGAATACCACTGTACAGACGTTGTGTTTTGTTTCTTTATTAAAACCACGACATTTCAATTCTTCATTAAAACCACAAAAATACCGGCTGCGTATTATTTTATTTTATTTTCTACTTCCACGCCTTACTTCGTTGGTACGTAGCAAAGGGAAAGTATTGTAATGCTACCATAGAAATCGGCGAATTATTGGTAGATGTACTACTGCTACAATAGAACATCCTTGATAAACAGATGATTTGCAACTAAATGTTATAATAATATGAACCTGAAGAAGGGTTTTCAACTATTAAAAATTTTTTCTGTACCTTGAGGTCCGAACTCGTAGAGGGAGAGTTAACCCGGGAGGGCAGTCACCACCTGCCTCACGGCTAAGCTGAACTTCCCTCCGCTTAAAAAGAAGTTGATTATTAGCTTTTGCAATTTTCAAAGATTTAATTTACATTATTTGAAGATACCATTTCAGATAGTCCCACCTGTGGCCACTGAATTTCGACTGGGCCAGGCGGCGTACCTACCACGCAATTGCAAAGAGGGTGTACCGGGTGACGCGGCGAGTGCCGGCCCAAGCCGGAATAAGGGAGCGTGGTTTCTTGTGTTACGTTACTTCCGCTTATCTGGCTGTCCGGGAGACGCCGCGTCCTAGGCGCAAATGGAAGAGAAAAACTTTATAAAACTGAATTCCTATGAATATAATTCACTTGGTAGTGTGCGTTGATGAGACATATTCTTAACGGAATGAATCAGCAGTTCAGTGTTGAATTCTCTGCGGCAGGCGACTGAACGCAAAGATCAGCACTAGATGCAATGTTCGGCCTGAGCATTTTTTAAAAAATTGTTGCGTCTAAGTTGACGCAACGCGTCTCCTAGCTCCTTAAGGAGCGTTGAGCGCACTGTTTAGTAATCCTCCGTCAATTTTAGGAGTAATCCTCCGTCATTAATCACCCAATACTCTCTAGGGCCGCTGGGTAGTCAAGTCACGTCAATCGCAGTCAAGTCAGGGAATCGCCGAAAGGTTGCGTCTTCGCGCTCGCGTTTCGCACACGCGAATTAACGTGATGAGACATATGCTCGGTATCTGACCTCAATACGTTTGCGCTCACCGGCGCTGTCAACATCCGAGAAGTTCGGAAAGCCAAGGAATGGTAAAAAGAACAGTTATCTCGCATTCTGCGCCCGGAGGTTTGCCGACCGCTGGCGTAGGAGAAACGAACATCGACCTCTGAGCATGTCAATGTCTTCCGGCTGGAACTGTCACCTTTTTGCGCAACTCCCTGCACTACCTCGAAAAACGTGAGAGATACATTACACAGTGACATGCGAAAATATGGTAAACGAAACAATTCCCTCTGACCAAACCTATTCTCAAGTAATGCAATTTCTTATACTGCTACAATAACTACTGCACTAATAATCGTATTAGTGCACCCTTCTACTGCACTAATAATCCTGAACTATTACAGACCTTTTCAACATTAAGGAAAATACATAATTGAAAATGTGTTAGAAAAAATATAAAGCAGTAAACATTGGGTGAATATTGGATACAGTAAAACAGAAGCTAATAATGCAGTGTACAAATTGTGATGTTTTTTATTAATTTTGAATTTTATTATGTAATTAATAATTCATTTCAATGTGTAATTACAGTGGTAAACAATGATTTTGTTACATAAACAATTTCTTGTGTTTCTTATGTATTTTCATTTGCTGATTCCAAAAATGAAGTCAGAAGATTTCTATCACCTAGCATTTTGTTGTAATTTTGAAAATATATTTTTCCTCATTAAATTTCTGGTATATAAGATACGGATTAGAAGGAGTATTTTACATTTAAATTTTATTTCGTGTCAACAATGGACTTATAACGTTTTTTGATTGTTACCTTAAATTCACGAGTTACAACAGTGACAATGACATTCCCCTACAAAACTATGATTTAAGGCGAAGTTTGCAGATGAATAGGTTTCTTAAAAATAAAGAAGATATTTCTGTGCTCTCTCCCGATGTCAATTGGATTCTGAAGGAAATCTGTAATACCGTCAACTGTATTATAAGGTGTACTGTAGAAGTGCACAGTGTATAAGAATCATGTCTCGAAAGTGCGTTAATGATAAAAACCACTTCTGTTACGTGTGGGGTGAGCTGAGTTTTAAAGCTCTGAGGCGACAATTTACTCATCTAATAGGAAGAGATTATGTCTGTTATTTCAACAACATAATAGATCAGAACAAGCATGGGCCCCGGGAATCTTTTGCGTAAAATGTGTAACTCTGTTAACTGTCTGGTTGAAAGAATCCCGTCGTATGCCTTATGTAATCCCTAAGACATGGCGCAAACCTAAAGATCATTTGACAGACTTCGGCTTGAAAAATATATCTGGATTGATTTCGAAGTCCATACACAGTGTTAATTATCCGTCTTTAGATTCAGCAATTCCATCGGTGCTTCATGGGCCAGGACTCCCACACGAACTCCACCAGATGACATAACAATGACTGAAGAATTTTCCTATGTTCAGAATAAATTACAGAATGATCCAAATTTTGCGGAAGATGATGCTATAAAAGAACTTCACTTTGTAACACAAGAGGATTTAAATTATTTGGTTCGGGATCTTGGTTTATGTAAAACCAAGGCAGATTTACTCGCGATTACCTTGAGATTGAAAGGATGAAAGCTATTGCAGGGTGACGCCAAAGTCAGTTTTTTCCGCCAACACCAAAAGGAATTTTAGCATTTGTTTTCTAAAGAGGAGGACCTACTTTTCTGCAATGATGTTGAAAATTTGTTGCAGTTTCTGTGTGATGACCATAAGTCTGTGGACTGGCGTTTTTTATAGACTCCTCGAAACAAAGTTGAAAGGAGTGTTACTACATAATGAAAAAATGTTTCCATCACACCAGCCCATGCGTTGGTGTGAAGGAAAATTATGAGAATATGAAACTCTTACTATCCGCTATCAAGTATCACGATTTTTCTTGGCAGATATGTGGGGATTTACAAGTTATAGCAATCTTACTAAGGTTACAGCTTGGATATACAAAATTTTGTTGCTATTTATGCAAGTGGAAGAGCAGAGATAAATGTAATCATTATATTAAAAAGAACTGACCGTAAAAGAACACTTAGTCCAGGACATGAAAATGATCTTAACCAACCAGTTGTACGTACTGAAAAAATATTTTTGTCTCCATTGCATATCAAACTAGGCTTGATTAAGAACTTTGTAAAAGCTATAGATCGTGATGAAAGTGCATTTCTTTTCCTGAAAAATACGTTCCCAAGGATAAGTGATGCTAAACTAAAGGAATGAATATTTGTTGGCCCTCAAATAAATGAACTGATGAACGATACGCAACTTGAAAGCGAGTTTAATATGCAAAAAGCAGCTGCATGGAAATCTTTCAAAAAAGTTGTAACAAACTTTCTAGGAAACTTCAGGTCGGATAAGTACAGAGAACATGTCAGTGTAATGATTCAGAACTACAAGATAATGAGATGTAATATGTCATCGAAAGTACACTTTCTGCACTCCCCTCTCGATTTCTTCCCTCGAAACTCCCTCCCTCAATGTGAGCGACTACTACGTGGAGCGTTCCCACCAGGACGTAGCGGAAATAGAAAGGCACCACCAAGGAAAGTAAGGGTTAAGTAGTAGATATGTTACCAAGCTACTATTGTACACTGAAGAAAGATGTTCCTCAAGCAAAGTACAGTAGAAAATCCAATTCACAAACATTTTAGGTGAATAAATGTAATTTTAGCTAAGATGTCATAATACTGTAGTGTGTAGACGCGAGAAAAGTTTTTGATGTGATTACTTGAAAACACTACGTGACGGAAAAGTTCTTTAAAAATATTTGAAATAAGCACAAAAAAGTAGATCAGAAACACCTATTGTTTCCCTTATGACATAAAAAAGGTCAAATTTTGTTGGCCAGTGGTGTAAATGCAGCAAAATGCGTACGGGCCTGTATTTTAATCTATATAGTTAGTATGTCATTACTAAGTTTTGACTAGGAAATCAATAATATAACAAAAGCGTCAAAGAAATCAATACCTAATAAAAAAGAATCGTCCTAAAATCGAAAACTATTTGGTCCCCAGCGATTCCGGTCACACATTTTACTGTAGGTTCAGAAGATCTGCAAGAGCATTTTACGTACAATACTGTCATAATACGTTTTTACGAACTCTAATTCATATACTTCGGAAAGGTATACGCAGGGATGTTATATACATTTCTATTAGAATAATACGAAAAAAATTGAATTCAAATCAGTGATAAACTGCAAAATTTGGCAATGTCTGTAATTATTCAATGAACTCAGATTATTATCAGTAAATTTCCGTTTGTATGCAATAATTTTTTTATTTAACATTGACTAAAAATAGACGTCATTAACAAGTCGGTAACATTATCGCTTCCACAACACTCAACAAGAAACCATAGCTGTACATCGAACTTTTCGATCCTTCATCATAAAGGAATTGTTTTGCATCATTTAGGAACATCATAAAGTAATAAAAAACATCATTCAGTAATAAATGGTACCATTATACATTAATAATTTTAGTTGAAATCGTGACGGTCACTTAATCCATACCAGATAACCAATGGTGCTATATTACCATGTCAATAAAAAGAACTGTGAAAAACGTCAGAAATCTTGTAAACCTCCCAACCTATCATATTAATGACCTCTCACAGAATTCTTGTGTATGTTCTTTCATATTTGAATAATCTAAATATGTGTATAGTGAGTAAGTCAAAATTGTGTATGGTGTTAGGTGGTGGTGTGTTTTTTATAAGTATTTTTCGATATTTCTTGCAAAAGCATTGACGAGGCCTGCACACCATCACACGAAACACCCGTGTGTGACGTAACCTTCTTTTAATTATTATGACGTGCTAAAACGAAAACAAAAACTTTAACAAATATGTATCAGTTGTTTTGAACAAATTAGGAAAAGCACCCAAATGTTTCCCGGATGCTACAGCTGGGCGCACCTGCCGGGCGGGGGATGGCGGTGAGCAGGCGCAGCGCGCGGTGCGGCGCCCAGGAGCAGGCGCGCCGATAGGGCCACCACGTGAAGGCCAGCAGGCGCCAGCGCGGCGCAGGGGAAGTCCCGGGGGCGGCGGGGGCGGCGGCGGCCACCAGCGCCGCAGCGTCCAGCGCCCCCGCGCGCTCCCACAGCGCGTGCAGCGCCGCCCGCGCCCGCTCGCCCGCTGCCTGGGGCGTGGCTGGGGGCACGCCATTACTCCAGTTCAAAGAGCGCCTTAGGAGTCTCAAGCATCAGTTGATGTCGCTGCAGTGCCTTTGGCAGGGATGGCCGAAATTGCCAGACCAGACATTGGCAGCATTTTCCACACATTAGCTACATAGCGAGGCCGAATTCAACAGCTCTCTGGGGGAACATTCTTGCGGCCGACTGCTTCATTCGGTAGTATTCTGTGGTTTCTCCGATCAACACCAGGCGAATGCCGGAGACGTACACTAACAAACGGGTGGACCGCCCGCGTCCTCGTCTTCCCTTTCCTTGCCCTATCCTTACCCTTCATTTACACAAATTTACATTTACATGCACTACACTACCACACATGTTGGGAGAACAGCATAGAACCTGTACCGGCGGGCTCGATGCTACGCTGGTGAAAGATACTTGGTTCAGGAAAACCCTGCTGGCTGACGCGTAGGTCGGCGTCGGATCTCGCAATACATCGAAGAAAGATCACCGACACTTCCGCGATGAAACCATGAAATCACTTACTGAACTAATGACCTTACTGAACTTAGCAGTTGACGCACCCGGAATCACTAAACAATCAATTTAATTCAAGGGTTTCCAACCATCTATTGCTTCGCACGCTTTTAAAACTGACTTAACGAAACGAACAATGTTTTGAAAAATTGTCTGATTAATTTTTTGAACTATTAGTCATTTATACCGGTAATACAAATTACAATTAGTATATAAAGTTGTTTCAAATGTAGATGAAAATTGAAATAAATACTAAATAAAATGTTTTATATTGAACAGATTAATTGAGAATACATACACTGGAACTTTTTCTCGTTCAGCAATACGCTAATTTTCTACACATTTATAAATTATTTATCAATACTGAAATGGGATATTTGATGATTTGCTCTTATTCAGTAATTGTTAATATTATTGTAATTAGTGTCATAATGCCGTAGAATTTCAAAATGACAGGTTTGAGAATTAAAAAAAAAAAAAAAAAAAAAAAACGCGGCCGGTAGGACTCGAACCTACGCTCCCAGAGGGAATCTGATTTCTAGTCAGACGCCTTAACCACTCGGCCACGGCTGCTTGTTCTTGCTTTCATGGTTTCTTTTAGTTCAAGTTCAAGTTTACGCAAATGCCTTATATTACACTTTGAAACAACTCCGTGGCAAGCGCATGCGTAAACTTCTTTGGCAACGCTGACGGGGCTAAAGTGTGCACCAACACCTTGTCTGTCATTGTGTGTTTTAAGCATTGAAAGGATGTGTGTATACAACAATTTATTTAAATTTGAATTGAACTGCATATTTAGCCTTGATGTGAAGCAGCCGTGGCCGAGGGGTTAAGGCGTCTGACTAGAAATCAGATTCCCTCTGGGAGCGTAGGTTCGAGTCCTACCGGCTGCGTGTTGATTTTATTCATTATATTTTATTGAATTTTACTTTATTGCCTTATTACGTACTTATATACTAACTCATTTCCAGTTATCTACTCGGCTGTCCGGGAGACGCCGCATCCTAGGCACAAATGCCACCTTGACATCTCTGCCTTGATGCGGATACTCCCGGACAGCCATGTAGTTTCTGACTCCGGTCAGAAACCTCTGGAAGCCTCCTCTGTCATTACTTACACTTACGTTTGTTACTTCTATTTTCCTTCTCATTTGGTGTCTCTTGGTCCCTTATGCTTTTCCCACCCCGACGCTTTAAATTTAGAAAAGCTAGGTAGCCATTATTTTCCTCCCTGTTATCAACATTCTCTGAGGAAAAAATAAAGAAAAACTTTGGAGCCTGTTTTGAGAAAAAAATTATTAAAAATTTGTCTACGTTTCAAGCAAAATTACGCGAAAACTACTTATGTTTTCGAAAAATGTACAAAACCTTATTTCAAGATCTCTTTGAACAACAGATTTCATTATGAAAAAATCATTATCTTCAAAATCGTAATTGAAGGAAGGCACATAAAAAATTGAAATTTTGAAGTATACGAAAATTCCTGGATTTTAAGGCAAATAAGGCCTGAGCAACATCAGCAAATAAAGGCGCAGCAGCATGAACTCCAGAAACAGCACCAACAACTGTTACAATTGCAAAAGCAATTACAGGACCTTCAAACGCAAGTACAAAACAGCCAACGCTCTAGTTAGTCGCCCTTGTAACACAGTGCACCTGTCCAACAGAACAAAGTGAGCCCAAAGGACAAAAAATGATTCTGTTTCACGTCATGCTATCCCTATTGGAAACAGGTTCGAAATATTAAACAATGAAACGGATGAAGACGATCATATCTGTTTCGCAAAAATAGTGATTAAATTCCCTTCTATTATCATACAGAAAGCCGAAAAATTTCAACTATTAATAAAAGACATTGAAAATGAATTTAAAGAAGATAGAACCACAAAAATAGAAGAAGACAAAGAAAAAATTAAACTTAATTCAGTAGACGATTTCAGAGATCTTCGTAAATTTTGCAATGAAAACAGCAGGTATTTACGTAAGCACCACTATTCAAAATGCACGGCACCTGTAATGGAAACAACTCGGAAATGTGTGAACGGGAAAAAAGATCACACGGCCAATTGTAAAGAATGTGAAGTTCATCAGAAACTGCTAAAAATTTAAGCAGAGAGTTAAATCCAATGGCAACGGAATTCAATACTAGAAAATTTCTGAGGAAAAAAACTTTGACCAAAAAGAAGTCCCTCACAACAATCTGCAACAGACAAACCCAACGCTACGTCCTCCCAGAAAACCCTGGTTTTCAAATCCTCAAAGACTTAATTTCCACGATCCCCGTAAATGAACTCCAATCTCCCTCCACACTAAGGGCAGTTAATAACAACAATCATTAACCAAGTAATAAACGTACTCATTCCACAAATTCAAATATTAATAAAATCAGCTCTCGATAATGGAGGTAATAAAAATCCAGAAACCAACATTCTCAATTGGAACGTGAATGGAATAAAAAGGTAAGAAAATCAATTGCGATACTTTATAACAAAACACAACATAAAAATAGCTTGTATTTCAGACACTCACCTGTTACCACAAATCAAGTTTGCAATACCAGGCTTTAATATCTATCGCCGTCTCTTACCGATCGCCGCAGGAGGAGTAGCTATACTAGAGCACAAAGGTATAAAACATACATTAATTAACAGTCCTACGAGCAACAACCTAGAAACTAAAGCACTAAACACCAAAATGAATAACGACGCAAATAATAAACGCAATTATATATAAGCCAAACCTCCAAGCGATATATAAACCTCCAAATAAATTATTTCCTAGAAAAATATGTACCGAAATGTTTAGAAACAACAGTAATATCATGTTAACAGGTGACCTTAATAGCAAAACCAGCGCTTGGGGATGCAACACAACAACCTTCCAAGAGAAAAATTTACTAAATCTAACTACCACTCTCAATTTACGTATTCGGACCCTAATAGAACCCAGTCATTACCCTTACAACAATAATATAGTTCCGAACACAGTGGATATCCTCATCACAAAAAACAAGTATTGATTACCCGATATATGAAAAAGTATTTCCTGAACATTACTCGGATCACACCGCAATAATCATATCACTTCATCCTCTTTATCTATATCCTTTTAACAAACAGCAAAAGGTAAAATAAACTGGTTTAAATTCAGGAAAATTTTAAAAATCAACTGCAAACATCCGCTCAATCCGCTAATAACTTAGATAATGAAGTCACGCGATTAGTCAGCAACAATCAAGAACCCCTCGCAAATTTTATCTATCTCAAAAGAAAAAGCTCGATAAACAAGCAACTAATTCCATTGAAAAATCATAAACCTACTTAAACGTAAACGCAATTGGCAAATGACACGACGAGCAGACTTAAAAAGAAAATTAAACGAACTGAAGAGACTAGTTAAAATAAAAGTAGACCAACATAGATATGCAAGCTTCCAGACTTTTCTAAAAGAAATTTACTCATCATCTAGACATATGTGGCCCACCATAAAGAGAATAAAAAGACAAAAACAAGAATTTACACAAATTAAACTTGGTTCAGATGTGGCAAATTCCGATTCGGAGAAAACATCCCTTATAGCTGACTAACTTGAAAAGTGGTTCAACGCAAACACTGTCGAGAACGATCATTTTAATAAACATGTAGAGGAATTTAATCAGAAACCGCTATATAGAGCTCCAGTTAATATAAAATATATATTCCCATCAGAAGTAGAAATAAAAATATCAAAAACTAAAAATTAGTAGGATACGATTCTATTTTGAATAAAGATATAAAATAACTAAATAACATCATAGCCAGCATTACAGCAACATTTAAGGCAGCACTCAGAATAGGTTACTTTCCAAACAATTGGAAAATTGCAACAGTGCTGCTCTTCCGCAAACCAGGAAAGAATCCAAAAGACACAACAAACTATAGACCAGTAAGCCAGCCCCTCTCAGAGTCGAAACGATTTGAGGCCCTGTTATTAAAACGAATAATACAATATCTGACAAACACACACATAATCCGAGACACAATTTGGATTTCGACCTAACCGCTCCACAACACATCATATATTACGGTTAACCGAATATATAGCGCAAGGATTCCATACCAAGCAACACACTACTGCAATATTCCTGGATATATTCAAAGCCTTCGACAAAATATGGCATTAAGGCCTTCTCCAAAATTAAGACAAGTAGGTTCTTCATACTACTTATACCAAATTTTTAAAAGTTTCTTAAACCAAAGAAAGTTTCAAGTCAAAATTAACGCTGCCATAACATCCTTACGCCCGATTTCAGCAGGGCTGCCTCAAGGGTCCCCTGTTTCGAGGAACTATTTGTCCTCATCATTAGGCTATTGACAATAGATAATATCAAGTTAGTACATAAATATAATACAAAATAGACAAATTATTACATTACATATTAAACTAATAATTACTAAATATAAATATATGAAGAATACCTTTTTATAAGTATAAATTAATAACTGTCTTAATAAAACCTAATACAGAATGATTCATATGTAAACACTACAATAGTTAAAATAAAGATCTGTTAAAAACTAAAGGACCAAATAGAACAATCATACAATTATTATCGTATATGCTACACATAATAAAATTATCCTGCACAACGATAATTTTCCTGGGATGGTGGCCGCTTTACTTGCGTCACATTCAGCTTTATTGCAAATTCCTGTACTCGCTCTCTTGGCGTGGCGGTGGTGAAGAACGGTTCAAAAGTTGACGGGGAAAATTAGCGCAAGATTGTCTTTCTTCGTGCAGTTAATTCGTGTTTCGGGAATGTCTTGTTTTGGTGAGTAATATCACGAACAGCTTTGTTTTCATAAATTGGTAATTTCCAAATTTGGTCTTGTAAACAAGATATAATTCTTGATATTGTTATTACCACGTTGAAAATACTAACACCTACTAGTTTGCTTTGCATCGAAGACATAAACAAGAATACAGGAAATACAGTAAAAAGCTCTGAAAAATAAATCTCATTCTTAAACGAACTAAAGAATATATCTTACAATGAACATAGATTTTATTGCTATGTTTGGGTTAGCAGACTTAGGTCATTATCGTGGATGAAATGAGCATATCTTCATTTAGCGATTGAAAATATTTGAAGATGTATTTGTTTTCTATGTATATAATGTTGTGTGTTCAATGAGAGAGGCATATAAAAATTCTTTATATAAGTAAGTTTGAATATTGTCAATCTTATGGACCATGACCTAAGAATTCACGATGCTAGAAAGGCAGTAATTACAGTAATTCACAGCGTTTCGCCTCTGTAGGTGCCTTGAGACACGAAAATAACATATTTTTTCTCGATTTCGTCAGGTTTTGAAAGGATTAACCTAAAACACTGTCTATTAATTTGCACTATTGAGAGGAATCAAATGAGTTATTGGGTACTTCTCGAGGTGTCTAAAAATCTCAAAAACAAAGGTTTGGAAGAAATATCATAAAATATTCTGGATGAATCCGCAATCAAACAAAACTCGAATGACATCTCATTCGCGACCGGAAAAATAAGACCGTAAAAAAAAACTGCACTGAAGTAAATTTTACAGGAGATGCATTTGAAGTTGAGGCTTTAATTTAAGTGACAAAATGACATCATAGCTTTGTGAGTATCTAGCAGTTTTTCCTTCATAGAAGGATCTTTCTTGACAACAAATATCATAGAAAAATATTCATTAAAAGTATAGCAGTTTTAAATTTAGTTCTTCAGATAAAGCATTTGACTTTTGACTTACTATCATTCAGATAGAACCTCTAGTTTGCTGGTGGTACTACAAAATAATAATCATAAAATGAAAACTTATTTTTATTGAATGTTTACCGTGAAAAGATACAAACTGCTGAAATATGAAATTATTTATTGTTATAAATATATTTTAGCAATGCGGTGTGGATTGTAACATGATTTATCTGCATCAAACATTCATGTAATCATTGACCTTATATCTGATATTTTGTCTTTTGAAAGGGTCACTGAATTATTACTGATGTGGAGAGGACGATACGGTGCCGTGGATTTTCTTCCGAACGTCTGGAGTTATGAATTGGTCGAACAATTATAGAAATAGTGTTCATCTCCAGGCTTCAGTTGTATTGTATTTTACTTATTTCCACGTGTAAAATTAAATTGCATGGCTTTGGAAAATGGTATTTCATTAAACAGTACTGCTTTACTGCTATTATAGACATATCTGAAATCTTGTTTTGGCTGAATCTGTATGACATGAAATGGTCGTTTTTTATTCACAGCAAGCAGAATACGTAGAAGTTAAATATGAGACCTAAATTCACAGGGGGATTTTGATTTTTCTATTTGTGAGTGAACATTGTAAACTTCAGAGATGCTAGAATGTCGTGGAGTGGAAAATTTCATTTTCACACTCTCAATATTAGAACATTAGCAATAAAATCCATCATTTCCAAAGCCTATTATGGTACTTTCAGGGTACTGGGAAAATACTCAGACCCGGAAACTTCTAGACATTTCTCTATATAACTATTAAACAACATTATTTTTCTTGAAAGTTTCACACTATGAAACTTCTGCAGATGTGCCAACATAATTAATACAACATTTTTACATACCAAAGGAAAACAATATCTCCCTTAAAGAAAACAGTATTTTCAGTGTGGAAGTCTGTTGAACTGTATTAAATTTAGCTTTTCATGGTTTTCAAAACGTTTGTCAGTACTAAATCATAATTGAGGAGGAGCATTAGTCAAGAGAAATATCTTGGAAAGACCATGATTATTCCAAATAGAACCGTTTTATTTTTTTTAAATATGAACATATGCAGGTAGAACAAATGGCACTGTCCATAAGTCCAAGATAAAACAAAAGTGACATCTCAGAATATGACCGATACATCAGATACAGACGATAATCAACCTTTGGATATATCCAACCATGTCGATAAATATTTTCTTCATAAATGTGTAGTGAGAAAACTTTTGGTTTAAGATCACAAATTGGTGGTGGCCGGGAAGCAGTCTAACCGTAAGTGTCAGCTGGACGGACGCAAGTTACTAGATTGCCGCACAAAGAAGTAAGCGCCTTGAGTTAGAGTGTGATACGACCGCAGCTGCTGACATAGCATCTGCGTTTTCGCACCTTGAAACACAGGGCGGCATACTGCACACGCTGCGCAGCGGCGAATTCTCCTACTATGAACTCGGGACGCAGCTCAGCAACAAGTCTTCGTACTATAAATATGTGCTCAGCAAAGTAGCCATTTCTTTAACTAAGAAGGGATCGTAAAATATGTATGTTCGAAAGGAGGGATATAACATATTTAACAACAAAAGCTATAAAACCGTATGTTGTATTTGTGAGAGATAACATCTATCTTGATTGATTCATTGTTAGTGATTTCGGGCCTGTCAACGACTAAGGTTATTAGTCCCGTAAGTGTGGTGCAGGTCTTTCCTTGGGAGATAGCGGTGATTTTTCTCCCGCGGGATTGCAAGATCCGGCGCCTACCTACCGTTGGCTAGCGGGTTTTTCCCAAAAACTCTCACCAGAGGGGTACCGCCCCAGACGGGACAAGTTCTAAGCTCCCGGCATGCGTGGTAGTGTAGAGAATGTTAGTGTAAGTAAGGGGCGAGGATAGGACAAGGAAGGTGAAGAAAAAAAGGGATCAAGAGGACCATGGCCCGTTTGTTTAGGGTACTGCTCCGGCATTCGCCTGATGTTGATCGGAGAAACCACGGAAAACTCCCGCTCAGAGCAGCCGGCCGCCAGAATTCTCCTCCAGACGGCGACTGAGTTCGACCTAATTGACGAGCTAGATCCTCCCGGCCAGAGGCACTCCAGTGACATGTTGATGCGCTGATACGTGGTATGTGGCGCAGTGCTCTCACCCGCGAGCGCGGCGGAGGCGGTGGGCAGCAGCAGCAGGAGCAGCCTGCCGGAGGCGAGCGGCTGGGGGCCCACGCGCCAGCCGGGCCAGGCGAGCGCCGCGGGGTCGTCGCCCAACGCCACCACCAGGGCCTGCGGCGGCGGCGGCGCCCTCTGCAGCCCCAGCAGCGGACGCCCCGCCCACTCGTGCGCCGCGCGCAGCCCCGCGCCCAGCAGCGCCTCGCAGCCGCGCGGGGCCTCAGCCAGCCACGCCCGCCCGCGCACAGGGCCGACCTGCACACACACACACACACACTGCGTGGGAGGGAAAATTTTGTTTCCGGCCGTGGCCTTGAGATCATTAATCCAGTAAGAGTAGTGTCGTACATGACGGTGTTCCTCCCATCTGGAGCGTGAGATCCGGCGATAACCTATTCGTCGGGTTGCGGGAGAATTTCTTCTTTCATGTATTTCTTAAAGCGGAACTCCGCTCTAGCCGAAAAGGCCCGAAGACCCCGACTGGTCTTTCGTGTGGTAAAATAGTGCATTGAAATGTATGTGTTCTATCTCTTTCGCTCTCTCTCACGGAAAGCTGTCAATTAATGCAATTGGCCAGCTGCAGTTGGCTTCTCCAGAACAGAGAATTGCCGCTAGAATTCTTCTCTAGTCCTTGAATTCGATCAAGCTATCTGGCTAGATTCGAAGATCAACCACAGTCGGAACACGAACCCTAGAACCTCCCGGTCAACTACGATGCAGAGGCATCGGTGTTGCTTCTGAGGTATCACAGCCTGTGCACACGCGAGGGCAGGCAGCAGTTCATCGCACATTCAGTTTTTGGTGTCCGCTCAAGCAGCGAGGCATTCTGACAAAAATATCAAACAAGAAGCCAATTCCAAATAAAACATCCATTAGCACGTTTCACGTCGAAACAAGTGGAATAGCTCTTACTTCTTGCATTATTTGTAACACTTACATAATAATATAATACTTGTCAAACAATCGAAACCACAACAAAAGCTTAATCATGTACTTAGTTTTAGCTATCAATTCACGTAACAATTACACCAACCGCTTAAGGCTCCTAACGATGCTTTAAGAAGAATGTTGGCCTTTGGAATTCTTGAAGTTGAAAAGGGTTAATGAAAATCGGATTAGTTCGAGAAAATAAATAAGATAAATTTGTATATTTGAGAAAATCTTAGCTCTCAGCTCCCGTCAGATCGTATAAATCGTATAAATCTTTCTTACGTAATTTGTAAACTTTCTCACTATTTCATGCGGAACTACTCTTGTTTTCAA
This sequence comes from Gryllus longicercus, assembly GCA_038098605.1. Classification (NCBI taxonomy): domain Eukaryota; kingdom Metazoa; phylum Arthropoda; class Insecta; order Orthoptera; family Gryllidae; genus Gryllus; species Gryllus longicercus. The sequence continues at coordinate 99,113 of JAZDUA010000266.1, read as the reverse complement.
AAAAACTTGACATTATTTAAACCTCTAATTTTAAAGACCGGATTTCATTAAGAAGACATCTCTACTTTCAATATTGTAATTGTAGAAAGATGCCGAAACATTTTCATACTTTTCCAACTCTCAAAAATTCAGATATTTTAACGAATTTTTTTTAACAACATACTTTGCTCTATTCTCGAGACGAAATAAAAAAGATTAAACCAATTTTTGAAAAAAAATATGTAAAATGTGGAGATTTCTTGTAAAATATCTCAAAAATCAATATATCCGTGTTCAATTCAAGGCACCGCGACGTCACCCGCGATTATCATTTTTTAAGAATTGGTTTCATTAAGAAAACTCTTTACCTTCAATATTGTAGTTGTAGGAAGACTACGAAAAAACTTTTAACTATTCCAATTTTGAAAAATTCGGATATTTTAACCAAAATTGAACCTCCCATATTTTTATTAGCGCACTTTGCTTAATTCGATAAAAGAAACTAGTGGTGTTAAAGCAGTTCAAACTTTTTCGAATTATTTAAAACTTTTCCATTTTTAAAAATTCAGTAAGTTCAACAAATACCTCGACTGACCTATTTTTAAGAACACCTTCCTGTATTCGAGAAAAAGATTTATGGACAAAAATCTATCGGTTTTTGAGAAAATATATTTTTACTTTCTCGCACACTACGTACGCAATAAAAAGTATAATATAATGAGCATTGTATCATTGTGGCAAAACAGTGATTTTCGACCGATAAACTCGAATTCTAGTGCATTGAAATATAAACTATTTCCACAACAGCACATACTTTCTGCCATAGTTTGTAACCAGTAATTTTCGGAAATTCAGAGTATTCAATGAAAACGGGACCTGCATTTTTTTAGCCTACTATGCTCTTTTCGAAAAAAAAGAGAACAATTGCAGCAATTTTTTTAGAAAATATTTTTAATTGCCTTTATTTCTAGCAAAAATTGCGCGTAAACTACATATGTGCCAAAAAATTGCACATCATTTAAAGATGTATTTATTAGAACAGATTTTGTTAAGGAAAAAGTATTATAGTTCTTATTGTTTTGCATTATACATTGTTTGCAGTTTACCAAAATTCATTGTTTCCAAAAATGATATATGCGTCATATTTATAAACATACTTCTGTTTCAGAAAAATATAAAAAATATTTGCTGTCATCTTTGAGGAAATAATTGTTTATAATTGAAATAATTGTTTGTATATTGAAATATCCTGTATTTCACGAAAACTTGTAAAATTTTTTAGAGTCTGATATGAAGTACCCTCAAAATCAAAATATCCATTTAAAAGTTTGCAGGACCTAGGGTCGATCGGAAATATCAATTTTGGAGAAAATCGTCTGAGAGGTTTGAGGCGCTACCGTTGGCCACAAACAGACGGACGTTTTGCTGGCAATCAAATTTTCGCATCAAAAACCCATAAAACATGGAATCTGACCACAAAATGTGTTAAAGGAAGTAATTTACTACGTAGAGGAATAAACTTTATCCTCGTTTTCGATATCAGGGCCCCACATTACGAGTTTTTCTGGGGAAAATTCGCCATTTGCCGCTACAGCATTTCTATACTTTCTCTTTTCTTTGTACGTACTTAAATGTCAAGAATGTCAAAATTTAATGGAGCAGTTTTTGTGCCTCCACAAAACTGATACTATTTATACACGAAGGTTTTATCTCAGGCGTCTATGACTGTTGCTGCATTTTATTTGCCTAATCCAATGTTTAAATGTATATCAGGAAGAAAAATAAATAAATTTTAAACCTAACTGTTTTTATTTTAAAATTTAGTCATAAATTCTATAATATGACTAAATGATACTACCCAGAAAACAGTTATTTCACTTATTGTTTTGTAATTCCTTTCAATAAATAACAAGTTAATCACGCTTGCGATCAAGTCCATAATGTAGTGAAACCTTCATCTAACAGAATAATGTCAGTTATTTAATCAGAAATATTCTGAAAATTAATTTTAGTGGCCTGCTACTCTCGGTTTCTGCGATCAGTAGTAGTCTTGAACATTACCCTAACAAACGGCCTCACACCTCACGCGATATTTCCTTCCTTCCTTTCCCTTTCTTTTCTTTACACACACTTCCACTTACATGGACTACACTCTCACATGGTCGGGAGACAAACAGGAAGCTCTCGTCTATGAGGATACCTCGCTGGGGTGATATACCTGATGGGAGTATGGAGGGAACTCCCAATGCAATGTAAGTTGGCGCAGGATTTCACATTACAACGGGAGTGGGGGACGTCGCTTCTTTTTGGGATATAACATGCACTACACCTAGGGGACTTATGACCTCGGTGGTACCCACTGATGGTGAGCAGTGCCTTGTACCTCGCCATCCTCCCCGACTGAGCACGGCGCCAGCGCCAGCGGCGCGGCATCTTCGCCCGCCAGCCGCAGCGCCTCCACCAGCAGCACCTCCAGCGGCGGCTCGGCCCCCGCGACCTCTGCTGCCGCGGCGGGCGCCGTCCCCGCCAGCCACGCCCACGACCACGCCCACACGCACGCGGACCTCATGGGGCGCACCTGCAATGAGAGCCGCGCGAGAAGCTGGCACTGCGGTGGCAGGGGACGGATATCACTAGGGGGCGGATTTTGATGACCTAAAATCGCAACAAATGTGATCAAAACCACTTCAGATGGGCAACTCAAGCTGTTCGGTATGTTACTGATGTAATCGAGGCTTCTTCCTTTTGTTGAAGTGAATTCAGCCTGCAAACCTTTGGTTTGGACTGTTCTTTAAAAGAACATATCTGCCTTTATTTATCGCCAAATCGGCCGTAGTGACAATGGCGCCGATAGGCGTCACAGGAATCTTAGATTACATAGTGCTCACAACGGTTGACATCACAATATATGATGGAAGAAATCGAATAGGCTCTTCAGGAATTCTGTGGTGAATATCTGTTGCTCCTCGTAAATTGCTTGAAGCAAGTACCAAAAACTGACATAAAAATCGGTCATTTCGTTTTCTTATAACATAAAATGAATTTCTTTACTAAACGGCATTGTTCTAAAGTGAAAAGTAAAAAGATGACATTTCATGAAAATCTGGCCCCTGGAGATCACAATTCTTTGCAAAAGTCAGCTTTTGAGAACAAAAAGAGAAAATAAGGGCACTAGCGCGGTTGTTATATCCTGCCGTAACTACTGGGTGAGGTGTCTCAGGACATCAACTGCTGCACTCCAGTGCGTCTGACGGGAATGTCCTAGGTTCGAGTCCTGACGGTGGCAGGATTTTCGACACTAGCTAGATGGCTATGTCAAATTCTGCCATAGTGAAGAGAAGAATTCTACTTCTGATCGATCGAAGTATCGGCTGTTCTGATCGAACGTTTTCCGTAGTTTCTCCTATCAAAATGAGGCGAATGCTGGAGCAGTACCGTAACAAGCCAGCCACTGATCACGCGCCTTCTTTCCTGCCTTTCTTGTCCTAACTTCACGCCTTACGGACATACACTTACATATAGGGAGACATTTCGGAGCTTAGAGCTTCTCCCGGCAGGGGCAGTGCCTACTGCTGGTGGGATATAAAGAGATGGGGAAAACCCAGCAAGCTCCGACGGGGAGGCCAGCGCCGGATCTCACCATCCAGCCAAGGAAAAATCCAACCACCTTTCGTGGCTATGTACTACACTTACGGAACTAATGAACAAAGGCAGTTGACGTCCCAGAAACAAATAATCAATCAATGAATATCAATATTGTGCCAAGAACTATAAATTCCCCAGGCTAAATAGTTTCAATAGTACGGTTAAAAGTTCAGTATATTTACGTAAGCATTTTTTCAACCTATAATACAGGCGTTAAATCACTAGACAAATACATATCAAGTATCTAAGCCGACGCAACCGTTTTTAGAAGTCGAAATTTGTATAAATCCAATCTTCAATTATCACTAAAAAGTTCCCTTTTCCATTTAATGTCATTCAAACCAGTCTCTGTATACTCCTAATACCAAGTACTAAGAACAAACTAAAACATTTTCAGCTAATTTGAGAGGTTTTCGAGTTTATAACGCACTCATATTCGAACAATTTATTTACGCAGATACAAATATTTAATAATTGAATACCGTGAAAACAAATAGTTATATTAATTTTAACAGAGGAGTTAATCCAAGGTACAAAACTTAAACTACGTTGGAGGTACATCGCTTCGTCGTATTTCACAGAAATACAACCAGCCATTTTCAGGTTGGGCTTAAACTTGTTTTAGATTAATGTTTTGTAGCAAAGATAATTATTTAAATGACTATAATCATTACATAATGAAAACAGAATGGGGCTGTTACAGGAGAAGAAGACATATAAGCAAAATACTTATTTTCAATAGATGAAAATTAGTATTATTTTTTCCTCTTCTATCCTCATCAAATATTACAAGTTGTTTGTGTCTACTGGCAAGTCAACAAATTGCAATGAGTGGTTTGAAATTATCCTAACAGGTGGAGCCTAAATCACTGTACCTGTTCCGCTCTATTGCCACGACAAAACGCAAGCAAGCCAGCCAACAGGGTACACCTACAACAAAAGTCACGCGAGGAGCTGACATTGCGAAGGAAGGAGGAAGAAGATCAGAACGATGAGTTGCATATCAAACTAGTCATCATGGAGCCTCCTTAACCTTCGATGTGGTTCAAAAGAGGTAGGCCAAGAAGTTGGAATTTCCCACGAGACGGGGTGCTTTCTCACGTCCGGCACAAACTCTTGTTATTTACTGAAACCCATTGGTCCTGTCAAGTGCTGGTATGCATAAATAAAGTTCACCTTTCAATTATATTGATGGTCTCAAATCAAGTTGACTGCATTTAATTTGTTCATGGGCCTTTAATCTATCTACTCCCACTTAACTTTTAATACAACCCCAACAAAAATACATTTCTTAGTTGTATTTACTACTTTCTTGCTTTTGAATTGATTTTCAGTCTCAAAAAAAGTAAATGTTTCGTTTGTTACTGCATATACGTCTCTTATTTCGGAGCATATCTCGCTAACCGCTATTTCCTCTCCTTCGTTGGGGTTAAAAACTTAATGTTATGCTCAACTATCGTAAAATTTCATAACAAATATAGTACCTCACATCGTAGATACAGAGTGAGAAATATGGATATGAGTGAACATTTCTGCGAGCCTTTAAAGAATGACTCTCGGAGCGCATGTCACACATTTTCGTGGCCTCCCCGCGATGGGTTTGGCATCGCTATCGTTTTCACCCCGCAGCACCAACGCCAAAGAACAGAATAGTCTCATAGCCACATCACTTGAATTTTTTAAAAACTTTTATTCATCTTTCAACTATTTATAGTTTAAAATGTTAAAAATTAAAGGAAGGAATTCTGGATCTCACGAAAACGTGCGCAGATGGTACTTCTCTCACTTACGTCACATACTTTTTACTGTTCTTTGACTACATGAATCAATGAAATCAAATCAGGACCAACACCAAAGACAGATTGGTCTCACAGTGCGTTTCCTCGTAGTGGTGGAATATTAAGAGTCGGCGTTCGTCGTAAAAACTGTATTCCTCACAAATGTTTGTGTAAAGTAAGGCGACATTTGAACTCGTCCCTTCATGCTCGGTGTCATGGGCTAAAAATCTAGGGATCTACTTAAGAAATCCAAGCTGTGTCAATATCTCTTAAAAAATGAAGCCATTAAATAATATTATGACTCTTATGTGCTCCCCGCATACGTTCATTTCGGTGAAAGCCACATCTGAATATCTACAACGATTTAGGAAATGTTTTAGGGGAACGTGTTAAGTGAGCCGTATGTAGAACGTATGCGTGGACTAGCGAAAAAAAGTAACTTCTAATCTAGAGTGTAGAATTTTACACAATTTGGTGACCGTTGTTTTTGGTCATCACAACTCGTTGTTTCAAGTTTTATGCGGGACACAAGTATATAAAGTTATACGTACTCTAATCATCAACAGAACGATTTAACCCAACCTAACATAACAAATCTTTTAAAAAACCAAACGCATTGATGAAACAAGACACACTTTAATACCCTACCTGAGAAGTTGTGAGTGAACAAGAATTACAAAATTCTCTTTTATGATAAAATATGATGTGTCTTCAATAGGCAATGAGAAGAGGAACATTCACTTACCCATTATCAATGCAATACGTATTGTGTTTATCTATTCCAGGAATAAATAGTATTTGAACAGCCTTGTATTGAAAATGTTGACAAGTTGATATATCGGGTCGTGTGGAATCGATAGATCCTATTTCAAAGTTTTGTGTCAGTTCACAAAATGCAAACAGCATACAAGACTTGTAATTACACAACGTAATTACAGCTCCTTACTTATCAACATACAATGAAATATCACAAAATAATAGATTTTCCCTATAAGAAACATCGGAGTTTGAGTAAACACGATATCTACGATACCTACTAATGTACAACTTGGAAGTGTGAATAGCTGGTATAAAAAGGTGGTTGGCATATTGAGTTGATACACATATCATTTTTCGACTATTCCATAGTCACGTTCTCAATGTAACACGTTATTTGTGTTAACTAATGATCATACTTTTAATATGTTTTATATTATACACGTTTTATATTTTATTTCATGTCAAACAAATTGTGCTATCTTGCCGAACCAATTAATGAAGTATTTCAGTTGATTCTTGCATAATTGAACATTATTTATCATATTTCCATTCCATTGTCTTCTTCAGTTTTTCAGAAGTGTCTGTTATATCAAGTAACAAAAGAGTGACACTTTATGATGATTTGTCAATTGACCTTTAACCCTTGATGTGATTCAATAAAGTGAAAGTCAATAACATTAAATTTCACACGAAATATGTTTTCTCACGGGTCCTTTCCCACGTCCAGTACAAGCTCTTGATACTTACTGAGATTCATTTTTCATTCACGAAAACATGTCAAATTATTTTGACATTATATTACTTATGTGACAATCGCTAAATACACGGAATTAAATCTAACCTGAGATCATAGATATTCACCAATTGTCTCACGTGTATGATATCCTGTGTCAACGACATGATGGCACATCAGCAAAGAGATTTACTGATTTGCTTGTTGCTAATTATAGAGCTTTCCTAATCCTCAATGCATAACCTTCATTATTTACTCATTAATATCACACTTCTAAATTAAAATACTACATTGTATTGCGAGTTATACAGACTGGAATGAGGCTTACGTTGGGAAAACTTTACGTTATTAAACAATAAATAACGACCGTTCAAATTCGCGCTATCAGATTCTGTTCTTTCCCTATCTTGTAGCAATTTCGGTAACTTGTGTCGCATTTTCTTCAAGGGAATATTTTGGGCGGAATACTTTTACATATTTTTATTACTTTTTACATAGACAGGTAGAAAACAAACATAAAAAAGGATTGGTTTCAGAATAAAAATATGGAAATCCAAGAAGTATTAAATGCGATGACATTCTAATGGCATTTTTCTCATTTGTTTGTGAATAATTTTGACGCACCATATGTCCTTAACTACTAGAGATACAGCCGTGAGATTTGCACTGGAGATTAAATGTACTTTACATTTTATTGTGAATATAAAACCAAATTTTTAATTGTAAAAGAACTGGTTAAACATGGCAACTTCATACCTTGTATTTTTGATAAACATGACGTTTGTTGCCTACGTTTTCGCGAATTTCTGGAAAACAGAGTACCTGATGGAAATATGCTTATCACCAGTGTATTTACTATGAAATTTTGTGCAAGAACACTAGTTTTGAAACTGAAGGCATTTTCTGAAACTACATTCGTTTTTGAACGTAACTATTTCTATCAAATTGTAATATGTTGCATAGTGTGTGAGATATGAGCAGTTTTTTTGTCTTAAAAATGTAAAAATTTTACGATCACCTGCCGAATTTCGCGATTTTCGACATGATCCGGATTCTTCTCAAAACCAGTATCTTAGCACAAAATTTCATGGCGATTTAGTGATAAGCATATTTCCATCAGATACTTCGTTTTCCAGAAATTCGCTAATATCTTACAAATAAATATCATTTTTCACAAAAATGCATTCTAGGACATCGCCATGTTTTACCAGTTCTTGTGGAATAAAAATTCTGTCTAAATTGCAATATAAAGAATGATGTACTGATTATCACCATTATAAATCTTCTCGCTCTTGATCTTATAGTTTAGGGGCTAAAGCATGTCAAATATTACCACTTTTTCGATTTTCTTTTTAAACCCGAATTTTGGTAGAACGTCTTTAAAGGGACAGTTATCGTCCGTATGCGGCAATATGACGTTTTTTTGAAATATATTAAAATTTAAGAGTGTTTTGTGTCTCCAGAATTAAAATATTTTGCATAGTTTTGGAGATAAGGGCATATTCTGCCAAATTTTTAATGTAAAAAAATATGTCAAAAATTCAACGACCTGTTGAATTTTGCGATTTTTGACATGAACGAGATTCTTCTTAAAACCAGTGTTCTAGCACGAAATTTAATGGTAAATCTATTGTTAATACCACATTATCCGTAGATTATTCGTTTGCTAGGAATTCCCGAATAACTTACTTGAAAAACGCAATTTACCACAAAAATGCATTCTAGGACTTCGCCATGTTCATGTGAATTAAAAATTCTGCCTAAACTACAATATGAAGAGTGATGTACTGATTCGAGTAACCAGTGTAAATCTCAGCGTTCTATATGAAAAAATGTAGGAGCTCTTGCGTGACAAAGATTACCACCTTTTTGCACTTTTGGAAAAACTCGAATTTTGGGAAAACGCACCTAAAGGGCACTGATATCGGCGAATATAGCAAATGATGGAATTGTCAGAAACTATATTAAATTTTGAAATTGATTTGTGCCTCTTGAATTGAAATATGTTGCATAGTTTTAGAGACAAGGGCATTTTGCACCAAATTTTGCATGTCATTAAATATGTCAAAATTTAACAACACCTCTCAGTATGAATTTTGCTAGTTTTGACATGAGCCAGAGAGATATTAATATTGGCTATCCGTTTCATTAATATTTTCGCCAGTGGTGTTACGGAACCGTTTACTCTGTCGTCGGTGTTTTTGGCTAGCCCCAAAATTATCTGAGAAACCACGGACATATCCAGTTTCATTCACGATGTGATTGATTTTCGTAATATCTAGATCTCTCCTGAACTTCCTCATTTAAGACTGAATTCGTTGTTTCTATTACTCTTAGCTTTAGCATTTTCGTATGGTGTCCTTATCTGTGCGCGAAATTTTGTCGAAGGAGATTTTGCATCATGTCTGTATCGTGTCATTCATAGCCAGATGAATTGTAATCACTGACGGCAGTTTAGTTGTGAAGAGATGGCAGTTCAAAAGGATAATCATTATCAGGAATTTTAGATGGTTCTTGGCGGAGGTGATATGCGCAGTGAATTGTGAATTTACAGATGGGATCTGTAGTATACCATACTCCGTCCTCCTTTCATAACTCTGATTTCTTACCTGACGTAGGACCACCACAACTGGAAGCTTGTGGAATTTTTTTGTAGCTGAAGAGCTAATTAATTGGAAGTTTGTCATCATCACTTAGAAATGAATAGAGGCAGTGCAGTCAATAAATATAATTAAATGATTAAATTTTACACAGGCTTAGTGAAAAATGTAGTATGCTGTGTAAAAGCATACTTCATTGAATTCTACTAATACAAATGATGCAGTTGAATGTTGGTATGATGTGCCGTGATTAATAGTCTATGAACAAATGAATAAAAACACAATTGTGAAAGATATTCATATAGGAAAGCTCTATAATTAGCTACAAACAAATCTTTTCAAGAATCAGTGCATTGCTGTGCGTGTTGATGCAGTAGGTAGATCACTTCCAGTGGCCCAGATGAGGATTTCTTGTTACCAACAGAAGTTGAATGGCATGTTGGCAGACTCGTCGTACGTCAGAAAACGTTGCCGCGTACGTGATGTGTGCAGTCGCATATTCGCGTTGCAATTCTTGATTGCACGTAGACTGTGCCAAAAAAAATAATTTTTCGAATTTCAAGCTGTTCTTCGAGTATGTTGTAGAGCGTTTAATTTAAGAAAGATTGATATTAATTTAAGCCAAATCGGTTAATATTTAGAGGTCCATCAAGTCCAAAATGTGTATTTTTTAGAATATTTAATTTTTTAAGTGGATATTCCGTTGCTGTATTTGTTTAAATAAGAATTTTGATGATATCATGCATTCTAATAGTCAAAAACATTGTCTGAAGTCATATTTTAAAGCTGCAATGAATACTCAGTGGCTATTTAAAAAATTATGACAGTGTATCTGAATGATTTTTGAGATAATTTTCTGTTATTTGCCAACAAAGTCATATTTTCTCTTTTAGATTATGGTTAATAACGAAGTTTTTTGACTGTATATATTAGGTAACATATTATAAAATACAGATAAAAGCAAAATTCATTCACAAGTATGTAATATTATAATATAAATGCTTGTTTATATATGTACCCGAAATATCGATTTTTCTATATTTTGGTTAAAATAAGTTTATTGCTTTTGTAAAATTATAAAATCATTATTATATGTTTGAAAATATTAATTTGTTCATGTTTTCCGTCTTTTGTATTACAATTACTTTTATTTAGTTAAAATATTAGTTAATAGTAATTAATTAATCGCATTCTCATACTGTTAATTTAAAATGATTTTCGTGATACCAATTTTTTTCTTCTACATACTTTTAGGATATCCATGATAATAAAAGATCAGTTGTCAATGTAACGTGTTTTGAACTTATTTATTTACATATATATTAAATATTAAGCTTAGAATCTAAAATTAATTATAAAGATAATTTTAAGGTGACATTTTACTTGTGCCTGGCATGTGCCGCCTATGTTGTTCGACAACTTTTAACAGATATTGCTTCTGTTCCTCACTCTTGGTTATAGTTGCATTAAAATTGGATATTAAAGCAATACCTCGTTCGGCCGTATCATTTGTTACCCGCAGATGAGAAAGAATACTTCTCGCTTTCTTGTAACTATCATTTTCACTCCATAACGATGGATGAATATCGAAAAAATGGCAATCCACGTTGAATCTGTCAAACAATTTCTGCGTGTGCTTCGAAAATAGCTCATCCATACTTCTAGTTACCCACAATGCTAACTCCTTCCTACTATTTACATTTAACGGCAACCGCTTTACAGGTTTATTACATTTAACCGTTCGTAAAGCTAATACCATTTTTTCTTTCATTTCAAGTGAAATATTATTGTCAAACAATGAAAGACAACAGCTTCGCTTGACCATAAGTGTTTCGATAATTTGCTTAACGCTGCCAAAGAAACAGCTTTGTTTTCCTTTTGGTACTTGATCAAAGCTTGTAACAACTGTAGGTCGTTCCATGGACTACAAACTGCAGAAGTAGCAGTGAACCAGTACTTAATATAAAAGCGTACAACAAAAATACAAAAATCTCGCAAACCACATAAGACATATTCATCCAATCCAATTTGGTCTCTGAAAATAAACATCTTTAAAACGTACTGGGCTTTTGCCATCCACCTTGCGTGGTGCATGGCCCCTGGAACTCGGAACTTATAATTTTCTTTTGGTTCTTCTCCTAAGAATATAATTGTCAGTTCCAGAAGTTCCTTGTAATCTACTATCGGGTGTGTTATCTAGAAGAAAAATGTTACATTATTATGATAGCTGTTATGTAATTATTTCACTTTTGCTATTTGTAAATTAAATATATTTTTTATTTACACATCGACTTCTATTTATTATATAAAAATAAATCATAATGTTTACAGTATTAAATTGTTTAAATGTACTAAATTAAATATGAATTACAACAAAATTGACTTCAAAATAACATTAAATTTCCAATTGATATATTTCATAACAAAAATTCTACTGTATTTTTCATTTAGAGTAAAATAATATTAAAATTAAAGTAATAATACTAATTAAAAATTTATTGAGTGTTTTATACTTTACCTCAAGCTGTTCTAATGCAAAGGACAAAATGTCTGATTTAACGGAATTCAATACTGAAGAAACTTTTTCATCGGTTAAACCGGATTAGTAATTAGTTAAATCAATATCTGGCCAGGCTTTTGCAAAATCTTTAAATAAATTAACTTCAGGACCTGATGTCGGCATTAAACATGTTTCAAACACATGTTTCAAAATGATTTCTGCTATGTGATGGCGGCACGGTAACCAAAGTAGATCTTGGTTGAGTTTTTGTTCTAAAATTACACACGTCCCTTTTCGTTTTCCTAAATAATAAATAAATTAATTTTAATTATTTTGAAGTTTAATATATAAACAATTTTTACACGGAAAAAAATATTTGTTGTCCCAAGTACAAATTTGCTATTCGAGCAACATATTCTACTTAATATACGGACAACAACAAATTTCTACTTGGCATAGCAAATATCTACTTGTCTTTACTAAAAATGTTGTTGGATAACCTAAAGATTTGTTGCTGTCAAAATATTTTTCTCCGTGTATTTAATATAGAAGTGTGTAAAATTGTAATAGTTCGAAATTAGAACAGATTCAATATTATTTCATGAATAACCTGTATTAACATTAGTTGTGTCAAAAGACATTGCTTTAATAGTTTCATCAATTTTCCATTCCTTCATAATGTCGTTAATTGCAATAGCTTGCATCAATCCAGTTCCAGCCTCAATTTTTGGTACTCCTAGACGTTCTTCTGTATCTACACCTGATGCAATGACCGCCAATCGATCAACTGTTTTTTTTTTCAGTAATATCTGGCATTAACTTTGAGCCCCAGTGGATTGTTAAACATTTTTCTGATGCAAAATTTTCTTTTAGGTTCTCCACTATTTCTTTTCGTATTGCTTCCCTTTTACGTACAACGGTCCGATGACTCACTGTTTTCTCATTATTTTTATCCAAATTATGTAATATCGCATTTACAATACGAGTCGCATTTCTGCCGCTGGTATTAGTCCGATCAAGTGTTAATGCGACGTCTGTAGAGATCATGTTTATTTTAGGCTTTTTAGTTGCAGGCGGTTCCCATAAAGTTGACTTCCCACTTGATTGAGATGAAGGTGCTTCACTTAGACTTAACTCGGACAAATTTTCAGACACTGCAGAAAGCTCATTTGATTCTCCGCTTTGGATTTCTATAGAAATATTTGCCTTATTTACAGTACCTATATTTAACAAAAAATATTATTTGTAACATTATACAAATACGTAGTTTAAAACAATATATAAACATTAATTTATTAAAAAATTTCAAAAATATTGAACATATAATATTCAACACTAAAAATCATTTCATACATTAAGAAATTCAATTAAAAATGGTTCATTGCATACTTAGTTTAAAAGAATTAAATTAATAACTTCGTACATATAAAGTATATGATTTTTTAATTTTCGTGTTCAATTATATTTATAGAAACAAAATTAAAGTTACTTTATTAAAAATTGCCATAAAAATTGTTGCTCATATATCATGATTAAAATATTATTATCATTTGTTACCTTTGCTTGTAACATTAGATTTTAACCGTAATTTTTTTTTCCAGTTCTGTGAGAAAGCAACAATTGTTTTGCATTTTCATTTTGAAGACGATCCATCACATTTTTTGGCGTTATATCAAACAATGAGTCCAACATATTGCTGAACATTTGTCTTTTTTTAGCCTCAACCGCAGTGTTTCGTTTTCTGTTTATCTTTACATCCATATATTTCTTATGTAAAGTTTTAACTTTTTTTGTGACATTTGATGCGCAAATTGTAGGTATTTCTTCCTTTTTGTAAATTGCAATGATGACACTTGTAACTGACTTGGCAGATCCAAGAATTGTTTTCTTGAGCGAAAGATGATGGTGACAGAACAACTTCAATGCTTGTCTAGTTGATGGTAATGTCTTGTCGCTGATTTGGTCGACTTCGTATCCTATCAAGTAGAATTTTGCACGTTTTTGAGGTGGCATCTTTTCCGTTAGACTTCTGGTTTGTTTGTAATGTCACCCAAATTCGAAATGCGAAGTTTCTAACCTCAAAACCGGTGTCTCCGCGCAATCGCATCGACGGCCAGACGTTAAAGCCTTGAACACATCAGCGCCCCTCTGGGAGTAAATAGCAAGAAATGAGGAGTATGAAGTCGACTTGAGGGACTGATCGAAACTAGAAAGTCGCAGAACAGAGCTCTACGCAGAACTGTATCTATCTTTTTTTAAAACAGTGTATCAGAAAAAGATAGAAACAGTTTAATACGACTTTTACGAAACTAACTTTTTTCTATGAATAAAGTACGCACTTAAGTAAACTAAATTGTCTGTCTGTTTTAATAGAACAAAAGTTATTAGTTTCTGAAAACGTAACTAGTCTTGACTATTCCCTCAAGTCAACTTCATAATACTTATGCCTTGCCATTTAATCCCCTAGCTGTCACAAAGTGTTCAACGCTTAACAGATGAATGTGTTCTATATGATAAATATAAAAATTAACAGTGAACCTAGGTGAAGTATAATTTATATTTTCTATGAAGAACTATTTATATTTCTATCTTTATAATTAATTTTATAGTGTAAGCTTTATATTTAATATACCTATATGTAGAAGAAAAAAATTGGTATCACGAAAATCATTTTAAATTAACAGTATGAGAATGCGATTAATTAATTACTATTAACTAATATTTTAACTAAATAAAAGTAATTGTAATACAAAAGACGGAAAACATGAACAAATTAATATTTTCAAACATATAATAATGATTTTATAATTTTACAAAAGCAATAAACTTATTTTAACCAAAATATAGAAAAATCGATATTTCGGGTACATATATAAACAAGCATTTATATTATAATATTACATACTTGTGAATGAATTTTGCTTTTATCTGTATTTTATAATATGTTACCTAATATATACAGTCAAAAAACTTCGTTATTAACCATAATCTAAAAGAGAAAATATGACTTTGTTGGCAAATAACAGAAAATTATCTCAAAAATCATTCAGATACACTGTCATAATTTTTTAAATAGCCACTGAGTATTCATTGCAGCTTTAAAATATGACTTCAGACAATGTTTTTGACTATTAGAATGCATGATATCATCAAAATTCTTATTTAAACAAATACAGCAACGGAATATCCACTTAAAAAATTAAATATTCTAAAAAATACACATTTTGGACTTGATGGACCTCTAAATATTAACCGATTTGGCTTAAATTAATATCAATCTTTCTTAAATTAAACGCTCTACAACATACTCGAAGAACAGCTTGAAATTCGAAAAATTATTTTTTTTGGCACAGTCTCTGTTTAGCCAAGAACATGGATACAGTACCTTTGTGCAATGTGCACGAATGAAATTGTTGCTGCAACAATAAACTAAAGTTTTGCAGCTTACACATACACGCACATGCTATGTAATAAGTTCACAGTTCAGGCGATTGTGATTAAAAACACGTTTAACTACGGAAAAAGCAATTGATAGTCTTACACACATGGGTATTAATTCACAGTGATGTGAAGCGAACATGAAATGGCTGTGAGGTGTCAAGACACGGAGGTGAATGCCATGTACTGTAATTGATTATTTAAAATAAAATCCGCACGTCGTGCATTATTAAACTGTTGCATTGACTTTAAACAATTTACACACGCGTACGTTGCGTACATTGCGATGTGAACGTAAGAGAGTGAGCACCAACTGGTGTCTGGTTGCACACGCGACCAGTTTTCTTCGTACTGAATTGCCGGCAGCGGTGAGCCCGGCTGGGACCTTTGGCTTGTAACCAATAAACCAATAGAATCGTTTGTTATAATACATTGTAATTAAGAGATTAAAGTTATTGCTAGTTGCAAATATAAATTGCAAGGTTACTTAGCATTTTGAATTGCAGAAATTATAATGTTAGTTTTGAGTTTAAGAATGTTGGGATAATGTTACGTAATATGACGCAAGGATTGCTTGTGGCTGGCACGCGCTATGAGACCGTTGGGTTCTAGAAAGATGAGGGGAGCGGGGAGGGGATATTCCTAGAACTGCGCCTGCCTGAGCTTGCAAAAGACAGTTGTGAATCACTTTTACAGAAATGGTTCGTACTGAATTCTGACTGTATTGATGTGTGTGTCGAAGTAAATGTAATTGATTTCTATGTAGGTAGCTTGCACGAACAGTTCTAAATACTCATGTGAATGGTTCAATGGACAACATACTCCGTGAAGTGATTTTGCGTGGTTTAACTTAAACCAAAACTCAAGAGCTTCTATGTTGTATTGTTTTTTAAAGTTTGAACAGTAACAACAATATCGTAAATATACGGGAACTTGGCTGTTACAAACTTATGGAGTTTCTCTTGCTTAGATCAGGATAGTATGTCCTTCTGGGGTTTGACACATCTGTAACTAATAAACATTTTTTGTTTACATGGCAATAATTATTAATTAATGTTGTAGAGCAAATATTGATTTGTAAAGCTCCAAACATCTGTACGCTGCCCATTTTAGCTACATGGGTCATAAGTCGCTGTTTACATTCTTCTGTGCACTGTGCGTATCCACTTTTGTATCCACCACTATATGTATTTTTAAGTTGTATTTTTTAAGTTTTTTTTAAATGCTCATTGTGTCTCTTAAGCAAAATTTTAAAGTAGTGGTCTTTTTTAAAACTTTATTATTTAATTCTAACTAAAAACATTTCAATTTAGTAATTGATTGCTCACCAGGAATGTTATAATCTCCAAATGATAGCAAAATGAAGGAAATTATGAAAGCAATCTCTCTCATCAAAATTGACATAGAAAATGGAATATAGGCAATGTACTCGTCGAATGCTCTTTCAATTTGCGCATTCTAATAGATGGTCCCCACTCCTAGAATTTGCCTCATCCCCACCCTTCAAATTTCTCCGCATTTGCACTTGAGTACTCGCGTGCGGCTCTGGAGATCAGACTGCAAATTGTTCTGCAGGTCTGATGCAAGTAAATATTTATATACATAATATCCCTTGGGGTCTTTTTCTTTGCTCTTATGGGGGTTGACATCGCGTAAAATATTGCGCAATGATACAATGGTATCATTAAGTTTAGTAGAATTTAAACTGTAAGTTTTCTTTGAATCGAAGAGTGGTACAGGAAACGTAATGTTTGTCCGCATTCAATTTTGGCATATGATGCATTTAATTCAGCTTTAAACATGCATCTAAGTGCCAATAATATAATAGGTATATACCAGGGATTTTCAAACTGTGCGTCGCGGCCCCCAGGGGCGTCGCGATGATTTATTAAAAATGAAATTTAGATTTGATTTAGTTTAATCCTTGTGTCATTTAGGTTTACAAAATAGTTGTGTATTATCTTACTGTATGTTATTTATAATATATATGATTTATTTTACTTATTAATTGTGGATTAATTGTACCTGGCAAATCATTTTCCAATAATCTTCTGTGGCACCTATAGCTTCGATGTACATCTCTAGCGCGCGTCGCGGCCGGGGATATTTAAATACCGGAGGGTATTCTATTCTCTATTTATTCTATTCTCTAGTTTATTTAATAACTTGTTAATGTTGTAAACTCTTTGGCTGTTTTTTTTCTACTAGGGTGGTGGAATCAGTGTATTCTTTGTATTGTGAAAGAAAAACGTTATGAGTATCGTGTGTAGAAGAAATGTACGTCTACTAAAACTGTTGAATAAATGTGTTTAATCCAAAGAATCATGTTAATCATTGAATTGTATTCAAACATTATTTCTTCTTTTTTCGTTAGGGTCATCTAGGGATCAGGACACAATTTTAATACTTCCTTTTAAGTGGCTCTTTCTACGTTTCGTACTCCTTTACCTTTTCACTATGTTTCATTTTCCTCTCTTCGGACCATTTTCGTCCAGTTTTCCTCTCCTTCCTTGGTCCCCTTCCATTTTTTCAATTTATTTTTAAAAACCTCTCTCTCTCTCTCTCTCTCTCTCTCTCTCTCTCTCTCTCTCTCTCTCTCTCTCTCTCTCCTCTCTCTCTCTCTCTCTCTCTCTCTCTCTCTCTCTCTCTCTCCATTGTTTTTTTCTCTCTTACATTGTGTCTTTCTATATCTTTCTTAACTTCTTGAACGCAAATTATGGTAGATTTCTTATTCCAAAGGTACATAAAAATGTTTTTTGTTAGTCTGTTATCATCCATCCTGAATATGTATCCAAAAAGAGCAATCTTTTCTTCTGAATTATGTCAGTTATTTTTTTCTATGTAGCGATATATTTCATCATTGCTTCATAATTTCGAGAATTCTGAAGTTTTCTGAGATATTTTTCGTATGATTCTTTTTTCTAATACTCCTAATACTTTCGGCAACTATATTATTATTATTATTATTATTATTATTATTATTATTATTATTATTATTATTATTATTTTATTAGACAATCAGATTGTTGTTTTAATAACCAAATAGCTTATTCTTAATTTTTTTAAATTAGTAAACTTGAACTTCAAATCTCAAAAATCTCGTATATAAAAAACATTTAATTTTTCTAATTGCACTCTTTTACCCAATACATCTCTCTCTTACCTTTCTGTGGCTTCATTCCTATCTAGACTTGAATGAACAATTCACATTCGTAAAAAAATTCAAATCATGTATTTCCCCTTGAGCCACTGAGCAAATGCTGAGATGGCCCCTTGTTTTCCTTCTGGTCATAAATGTAGATTCACTATGCGCACGTTCTTTACCTCTTCTTTAACTAATTGTGGTAAGAGTAAAGTTGGTAGCGTAGGTTGCTATTTTGTTAGCAGTACTTAAAATCAAATTTGTAGTTCTTTAACCAAAGCAAATAAGTACTCTCTTACTTGGGAGCGAAACTTAAGTTTTCAAATGTTGCCTACCTAGCTGTGTTGATACTTTTATTCATCATTCAACTAGAGGAAAGTGTCCTAAATCGGATTACTCCCCCTTAAGTGGACTCTTGGTCTCCAAGTTCTGCATTCACCTGAACTCTAGGACCAAGTCGTAGTTCCGGCTTGTATCTCTCTGTATGGGGAGCATACAAACCACCCGCTTTACTTATTCGTTAGCAGCCCACCATTAGGTATTTTGACGCCGGAAGAAATGTTTACATTTTACTAGTTTTTCGTGATTTCTCCTTGATGTTTGTTAAAAAATATTGGGTTAACAAAAAGTAGGTTATAATTGCACAAACCGGACCCCTTATTGTTTCATGTGTAAAATATATCTGCATTTGTTCACATTCTTATTCACTTTGACTTCTGTTGCATATTCCAATAGGATAATGAGCGAAGTTTGACCAAAGAAAGCGAAGCCCCTTTAAAATGCTTTTCACGCAGTTTAGAAAAAGATGAGTAGTAGGTCAGCGTTCAAAAAGTTCAACAAGTTTAAAAACTATACTTATGAGGTTGTCCAAAATTAAGTATGGTGTACTTGAGTAAGCAGCAAAAGCAAAAAAAAAGACAGCCCTATAGCGTTGGATAAAAATCTTGAATAGCTGTTCACTACTGTCTTGCTGTGGTAGTAACTTCATCTCTTTAAAATAATTAAAAACTGGGGATTTGGCTTTAGATACTTTGCTCGACGAATAGAAAAAGAATGTTGTAGGGATTCTGGAGCTCGTGTGGAGATTATGTTTCTTCCCTATACGTCACATACAGCTCTTTTCGATTTATATACATACATAAATCAAATGCATGAAAATCATCCATTGTTACTTGCAACAGAACTCAATCCAAACGCGAGTTCAACAACTCTCGATATCTGATCTATGAAATCTAACACGGCTTTTTCGCATTAATATTCCAATACTGAATCAACAGTAATATCCACAGATATTTCGCCTCGTTTTGTGTTACCGCTCTTAATCACAAATTATCACGAAGTTCTGGCCGATAAATACCGGGTAATACACACGACATGTGAATATTTGGTCCGTTGACCACGAAAGAACGGCCCTTGATGGAGGGAACTGCGTTATAGATTTGGCCGTTTCAGGTTTCACTGTAGTTTCTTCACATCATTACAGTTTGATGTAGTACTGAGATAACGAAAAACTAAAGTTTCTGAATAATATGAATTAGAGATTGTTTCAGTCTGCAGTTCTACGTAGGGGCCTAACTAAAGGATAGGATACAAGAAAATATTTGAGGAGTAACAAAACCAGACAAATCATTAATGCTTTAAAACCTTTTCATAAGTGTTGGTTTTCTCATGATGGAATTTTTACAAAATAATTTATTCATTAGTTGCATTTATAATTTGCCAATTTATGATAG
Source organism: Gryllus longicercus (assembly GCA_038098605.1). Classification (NCBI taxonomy): domain Eukaryota; kingdom Metazoa; phylum Arthropoda; class Insecta; order Orthoptera; family Gryllidae; genus Gryllus; species Gryllus longicercus. The sequence continues at coordinate 78,806 of JAZDUA010000266.1, read as the reverse complement.
TTATTCAGGAAAAGCACTGTACAAAACAATTTTATGAAAAATAACATTTATTTAAAATTCATATATATGAGATCACACAGCAATTGTAAAGTCTTGGTTCCCACTTGATGGACCAAATATATTCAAAGAATTTTTCATAATTCCAATTCTCAATTTTTTTACAGAATCAATATCGCATTCTGCTTCACTTAATTCATGGCCATCAGAAAACCCACTGGGGGGTTCCAACTTTTGACCTAGAACAAAGGCTGTTTCTGCTGTAGGGAGCTTCCTCAACATCCGCCCATTGCCAATGTTGTTTCTGAAACAAAAACAAGAAAAAGGTTGTTTGTCCTCATTCCAAATATTAAACATTTATTCTAAAATTATCCATGGCAGACAACTTTTAACTATATTATTAGGCAACCTAAATCTCAAAAGTATACATTACTAAACCTATACTTTTTTAATCTTGGTCTCTCTCTCTCAATTTCATATCATTTGCGAATTGTATTATAAAAATATGGTTTATAACACAGTACCTACAAACTTTTCTCACTTTGCAAATGGATAGTGTTAATTACATTTTTAGCAGAATTATGTTTTCATTTTCCAACACACATTGTGTAACTCAATATTTCAAGCAACTTCCTTGTGAAAAAAAATTGGATTTCATTGTATATGTACTTTCATTATAAAATTTGTGTTGGATTGTAAATTTTCAATAACAATACACAGCATTGAGTTAATACAAAGCAGCAAGTTGGTGTAAAGGTGAAGATATTTAATTGAAATTGAAAATCACACTTATAATGAAGGTGTATTATTTCCATTCCGTTGTTTGTTGTTACTGCTAATAATAATAATTATAATAATAATCATAATAATAATAACAATAACAATAATACTTCTTATCATATCAAATTAAAAACTAGTTGCTTTATTTCATTAAAATTCTTGAATTTTATCTCAACCAACATTGTTATTTTGAAGTGAGGTATTAGATAAATGTTTGAATGGGAAAAGTTGTCATAATATTTCATATAAGGAGTTAATTGAATTTGTCCACGAAAATTAATATTTCTTGCATATCTTTCTTTGTTACTTTCTTACATTTCATACCAAATGTATATGAAAAATTGTCAATGTTCTTATATGGTATTATGTAAAACCTATTTTTAAATAACCTTTTCAGTTTTAATTATATGTTGTATATCCTATTTTGTTAAATTGTGTTTACTCACTTTGTAATGTCAAGATGGCATTGTACAAGATCTAAAAGTCATTTAAAATAAGAATAAATGATATTAAGAAAAAAGAAATACTTTGATCACTTCCACTTGCTGTAGACACAAAACCTCAATTTGCATATGCTGACTATTTCTTGCTGAAATATTCATTTTGACTGCAGTTATGTTATACTATACATTTTTAAGTATTGTTAACCTGGGGTTAGAAATACATATAGTTCTTAAGATAGAAAAGATTTTACCAAAATCAAGCAATATTAAATGTTATTAAAGTTGTTCTCTAAGTATGGTAATCCATAACAATAAATTCAATAATATTTGGGAATAATAATGTTATTAAATAAAATTCATTTTATGATCAGAAAAGTCAAACTTCATATCTAAAGCTTATTATGTAATGTTTTTCATGACCAAGCTACAAGGAACTAAGGGCATGAATATATATATATATATATATATATATATATATATATATATATATATATATATATATATATTTTTTTTTTTTTTAAAAAAATTTAAAAAAAAATTATATTTTAGGTACAATGACATGCAACAGAGAAGAATTTTATACATTTAATAATACACTGAAAAACATAAAAATCAGTATAATCAGCTAGAAATAACAAATATTTTCAACCACATAATGGTTAACCACAGCAAACAATACAAAGGGAAATATATTAATTATCAAATGGAGAGATGGAGACAAACTGCATGCAACTCAAGCAAATGTTTTTTAACTTTTCCCAGTTTCTGGAAGGAAATTACAAAGGGAATAAACATCAATGCTACTATGCTTTAGAGAGTAAAGTATTTTCTGAATTCTAGAGAATGAACCAATTGAATTGTTTTATTTGCATATTTTTGTACTAATAACCACTTAGAATGTTATTGCATTAAATGCATTGAATAAAAATTGTTAAATTTCAACATAACTGTTGATAAGACCTGTGTCTTCCTCCATATAGTAGGAATACAAACATGTGCATATTCAGAAGAAATCTGAACAGATCACCTAATTGCAGTGAGCATTCAAACTAAAATTTGAAATAATGCAAGATCTTTTACAATTTTACACAGTTACAAAGGAAAAATAACAAGTTAATTCTATGATGATACTAGGCCAACTCTTGAACATATCTTTTCACTTATATTTGATGTAAGATGATTAATATGTAATCATTTAGGCTATATTTAAATTTATGTAAATAAGGAAATTAACTAGAACTAGGCACTTTGAGTCTGTTAGAATAGAACTGAAGTGAACTAATAAATTAGAAGGAAAAAAAATTAAAAATTAAACACAGGAAGTATCCAAGCACACTTGTATGCACCTTATTGACTTTTTGATGGAAATTGTAGACTTACTAACTTGAAATTCAAATCACATTTAATTTTTCAGCACCAATAGGATTTTGTTTTCCTCATTGATATTTTAAAAGAAAAATAGTACTTCGAAACAAACATCATTTTTATTAAAAATAACTTCTCTGCATTGAACTTGTGAATTTTTCGTTTTTTCACCAAATTTGTCAAGAATTGAAGGCATTAAGATAACATTTTAAATGTAAAAAAAAGATGCATTTGAATGATACATTAAAATTGATTCAATACTCCATTTCGCATTTCTGCTCAGTTTCCCTTCTTTTCTTTTTCTTTTTCTTTTTCTGGGTTCTCATTTCAAAGAATGATACTTCAAGTATGGTTTCTAATTTATAATTTTAAAACAAAAAAGTATTTAAAAAAATAGATTTATCTTTAAAAGTAAGTCAATATCTTTGATATTGAAAAACATGTCAAAATGTTTGGGGTTACTTTTCCAGTTATGTAGCACATTGTTGAAACAGCTTTAAAGAGAAAAAAACTTTTTCTGTTTTGCACATTCATCCTTCTAAATAATGTCAATCTTATTAGAATCATATTGCTATTAATATGATTTGGCTTATTTTTCATATATAAGTTTTAAAAGATCTTAGTACTCACTGTAGTGGAAGAGGACACTCTTCCACCATCATTTGCATATTTGATATGGGATGATGGATCAAAACAGTAGTTCTCTCTGTGAAAAATCAGAATCACTAGAATCAGAATACAAGGGTGTACAAAAATGTATTCTTTTCATTGATATAGAAAATATCCTAAAACCGTTATGCTGAACAATGCATTGCTTAATATCTATTCTCATTTCAATAAGTTATTATGTATGTGTAGGAGAATGAAATGTATGGTATACACTATAAGTGTATACACAAGTAATAATAGAGTAGGGTGACCAGACGTCCTCTTTTATCTGGACATGTCCTCCTTTTTATACTTTTGTCCAGGATCCAGGTTGATTTTTTAAAACTCAAAATGTTCTCCTTTTTAAACATTTCTCATCTGACAGCACAATATTTTGAAATAATTATTTGTTTGGACTCCTATTTACACTAATATGCCTAAGAGGAAGCGCTATCACTGGTTCACTCATTCTGCCCAAACTTGTTTTTAGTAGTTTTGTGAACTGGCTAGGAAGAAAATATGATCTTCTCCTAGGTCTATATTTGCTAAAGATATATTGTGATAGTTTAAAATGCCAAAGAGGAAATGTAAGTTTATTGATGCTCTAGCCAGCAAATTTCCTGCATTCAAAATGGGAAAGATGGAATCTGAGGCTGAAAGCTAAGTTTGTGTAACTAGATGATACTACTTGATTTCAAATGAAGGGTTGTTACTTTTTCCATGTATCAGTATTCTCTCAGTGTACATTTATAATTATACAATGTAACATGTACAGTCATGCAATGAGTTGCATATTACATTGTTATTTAAAATATTATTTACTATTATTTTTTTCACTAAATGTCCTCCTTTTTAGTTGCCTCAGTCCTCCTTTTCATCAATGAGTATCTGGTCACCCTAGAATGGGGGAAACTTTTTCTAACAAGGAATGTGTTTGTTCCTGCTTTTTTATAAAACTTCTCAGATACTTATATCAACTGGAAATCTTTTCTCTTAAAATATATGCTAAGAGTTGGGCTGTTCCACAATAGGCATCGAAGAATGCCCATGATACTTGTGGAAGAATGCAAAAAACATCTTTATCCTGCAAGAGGAGGGTTGAGGCATTATGCTTTAATAATCATCACTCTCTGGCTGAAAGCCATTCTAAATTATTGTAAGGTTACAAAGATTCAGTTTCTATAGAGATCAACATCATTTTTTTAGTTGCTACATCAACTGAGAGGCAGATGCATTTTTAAACACATGTTATATGGGTTAACTGTGTAACAGTTATATGGGTGGTCATTGTATTATGATTTACAAATTTTTTTAACCCATTTTATATATCAACATTATGTACATGAATGGTCTTAATAAAACTAAATTATATTCATTAATATTTTCGCAATACCTATTACAAAAGTCATGAAATTAATATTATTCTACTGTAATCTGTTTTATCTTCTAGGGAAAAATTCCCAAATGACCTTACCTTGTCCCCACAAAGAGGAGATTTGGCAAATATGAATTTTCAGGTAGTATCTTAAACTTAACAAGGTTTCAGTACTAATAAAAAAAGAGACAAAGAATCAAGATATCTGGAAATACAACTGAAAGTCAATGCAAATACAATCTACTGGAATAATGTTTAAAACAGGTGCTACTTTGTTGCCTTCCTTACTAAATATAAATGCATTATGTGTTTTAGTGTTTAGAGGTGCTGTACTTGGAACACAGATGATACTAATTGACAACGTTTTGGATGAAACATTGAGATCACACATGCAATTAATTTTCTAATATCACCTTGTGAAATATATTTAATAAATATTAATAAACAAAAATATAAACTACCCTTTTAACAAAACATTACTACATTTCATCATATATATTCATTAGACATAAAGGCTAACAGTATATTTTACGTGAATGCCATGCAGACAAATAAAGATTCTTTTAATATTGAAGAATCTTGACAATGTCAGCTTTTCTTTTAATCTCTTGTTGTTCTTCTACAATTATTAACACTTATTACTTACTAACAAAATAAACAAGTGTTTCAGAAAAATGTTCAAAGATGAAGAGGACAGGTAGGAATACAGTCACCATACAGTCATGTCAAGGGATACAGTTTTCATCAATAAAACCTAGGTCAGAGAGGCCAGGGATTGGCACTGGACTTTGTCAAAAAATGCGTTAGGCTTTGAGAGACTGGCATACCATTGCTCACTCAAGTTATATGGGTGGTCATTGTTTCTGACTAAGAAGGGAAGGCAGAAATTCCCAAAAAGAATCATGGAATAATTGAATTCTGAATTGAATTGAATCATGATCTCAGCATTACATTTTATTATTCATCTTCCAGAATCTATGACACCTTCTGACCTGGAAATGGGATGCTGTTTCGTGACTCCTACTACAATTCGTGTGGCCTTACATTCTGCTCTACCCAACAGCCTGAAATAGTGGCTACCTGAACAACTTAGGTGAGCATTGGAATGCTGACCTCACAGGAGGAGAGACACTTTTTCGACACTGTCAAGTGCCATCCCATCGTCCATTGAGTAAAAGTACCTCCTTTGACACACTCTAACCTGTCTTCTGTGTTTGGGTTGACTTTTTTTCTGAATCAAATTGTAGGTACCTATCTAAAATGGAAATCTTTGCAGTTAGTCATAATACACTTCATTCAAAAAATAAAAAAGCCTACATCCATTGTCTATTGTCATTCAAAATTCATGCTAGAAAATTTGAAATGCAGGTAATTAGAAAACACACAATCACAAAAGGGTATATCTATGTACATTGTATGATTTGTAAACGTTAAAGAATAGAGAATATAAAATTAAAAACGAAAAAAAAAAAAAAAAAGAAATTAAATAAAAAAATAAAATGAAAATACAAAAACTTCTGATGTGTTAGGAACTGTAAACTGAAACATTGGTAAATATTTTTAGACCAGAGAAGAGATAGTTATATTTTTTAAACATTTCTGAATTTCTACAATGCTGAAGAGTGTGCACTAAATATTTTATACAACAATATGAAAGTTGTGATATGTACCGTACCTTATAAAGATTATTTTAATTGCATTATTGATTCAACCTATTATATCTGAGAACAACAGATAGTTGTCACAGGATTATTATTGCAAACTAGGGCGTTTAGAGAAGTGTGTGGAACATAATTTTTTCAATGAACATGTGGTGGATGATCTCATATAATGAAGTTGTGACACTTGCCACCTTTGTCACATTTGCCCCTGATTGGTTGGTAATTCATTGTTCATTGTCATGGTGTTTGGCAGGTCTTGTTCTGATGCTGTCATAGAGATTTCATGTGCCTTCCAAACTCCAATGCATTAGTGGCATACCTATCAGGGGAAAATGTCACGTGTATAACTTCATAACATGAAACTTCCCACCTCATGATCATTGGTTAAAAGTGACCATCCTCTTACGTGCTCCAGAAGTTTGTGATAGTTATTCTGTAACATCTGTACATATTTCAAACTGTCATATGTGAAAGTAAATTACATCTTAATTAATGTGCTTTCATATTAATACCATTGCATTTTACAAGATTATTTTGACATTTTGAAAGTACATTTTATAATTTTGAAACATTGTTATGTGATGAAAACATAACGAATTTAAAACAATCTCTCGCATGATCACAGTTGTTTCTATATCATTTAATTATAATTTTCAGTCACTACTAATATTTATAATTTCAAAGTATACACAAAGTAGGCCTAAAGATTTTCATGACGTGACACACAAAAGAAACAAATTACAGGTTTTGGAATAAATGTTTATGGATACTTTGAATCTTGCAGGTCTTTGTAAATCTGAGAATATGTAAGAGACAGAAAATAGAGTATATGAATTGTAAAATTTTATGCTGATGAATTCAGAGAAATGGAGAAGTAAATTTCATTCCTAATACAATACAAATTCTTTATATTCTAAATTTTGGTAAAGCATGTGGTTAACCTACAATTTAATTAAAAGTATAGGCATGTTGGAAATTGTAAATATGAATAAGAAGCAAGTGAATGCACATGATATAATTTATGATATTAGTTGTAAAAGAGTGAGCAAGTATTTGCTTTTTAATTTCATACAAAGATTTATTCAGTGGTATTTCTAGTTTTGGTTTCTTAACCCAATAATGAATTAATTTTATGGTATAAATAAAAAAGCAGCCAGCTCAGTTTTTCAAAAGAAAAGAGCATTCTAAATAAATTAAACAAAAAAATTATATGTGAAATTTGTTGCCAATACACATTATTTTGTTGCATTAGATCTAATTACATTTATCATCTAATTATTTTCATTAAACAACTATACATTGTACAAGCACAATATTATTTCATTTCAGCATCGAACTTAATGAGATCAAAATCATCTTTTTATATGGCGTTGAAAGAAAAAAAAGAAATACAAAATAAAATTGTATAATTCATCAAAAAATATTTATTGTAATAAATAGACAAGTGTGAGTAAAATATATTTTGTATATAGAACTCCACTTTGAAATGTTTATCAACTGACATCTGAAAAGTGGAAAAAATTAATTAGATATTAAGAGCAAATAGTAGGTCACTTGAATTGCTATCAATTAACAATATGATTTTGGACATCACATTGTATTAGTAATGTGGGCTTTTTTAAAATTTAAAATTATTTACAACACCACTATAAAATTCATTGGCAATTTTAAACCAAACTTTTGTTTTTATTAATTTCTTGAGCCCTACTTTTTGCCATGTTTTCTTATTTTTTATGTAATGGAAATACTATTATTACAGTGTTTTTAAGATTTATTAACATAGCATTAATATTGATACTCATATCCTGAGTTGCGATTTTATTTCTCATTGAGTGCCTGTTTCTTGAAGGTTTCCATACATGATGATTTCTCTTAATAAGTGCAATATGTTTTGTCTCTTCAGGACTATTCACCAAATGTTATGAAGCTCTTTCTTATAACTTCTACATTTTACAGATATATAGCCTCGTGAATGTTGTCATGAAGGCTGATTGAAATATTCACAGATAAACAATCATTTATTTATATTATCATACTTGCAAGACAGAATTGGAAGTAGTATTGTGGACTATCCCTTCCAAATATTTAAGTACTGTGTTACAAAAATACCATATTCATTTTTTAGACTTTCCTGAATATTATTAGTTGGCGAAATAAAGCTATAAAAATATTTCACTCTATATTTACTGTTCAAACGACAAAACAGTAGATTTTGCTATCATCACCTGAATTTGCCATGGCGTGGAAAAGATTTCCTTTCAGAAATTGGTGACGGCTCGGTTGAAGTGCTTGATTCGTGTGCGTGGTACAGGAAATCTAGAATACAAGAAATTACATACAATAGATATTTAAATAAACATGTAATAAAATCTTGATTAATCCAGTGGTTGAACAATTCATTATAAGGTACTGTATAATACAGAAGGAATTCCTTGTTAAACTTTCTTTTTAAAATTTTGTGAAAGGTTAATTCTTTACTGCTTTCAGGTCGATCTTGATACACATAAATTCAATTATTTCATTGACTTTTTGTAGAACATTTGAAATGAAAATATATTTCAGGAATTTTATAAATAGGTGCAGGAAATATTTAAACTTTTGCCAAAATGTGTGTTTTGCTAAAATGTTGTCTAAGCTACAATTAAGAAAAAATTAGGCTAATTCTCTCAGGATTGTTCACTTCCTTGTCTGCTGTGATATATAATTAAAATGTGTGAATTCTTCAGAAAGATTGTTTTTGTTAATGTAAATTTTAGTCTACCCTGTCCAGGCACTATAGGTTTCTCTGAATTTCATGAACTTAATGTTCCTGGTTAACATTAAAAGGAATCCAGACATATTAGAAAGTGAAAAAGTAGCCATACTACTGAAAGGATTTACTTAACTTTACATTTGGGACTGGTTTGTTTGGAATTGGTCGTTATTCAGAACAATCAGGAATGAATAAAGGTCCATGTTTCAACTAATATTAGACATTTATTTTATTCAATCAGGAGCTCAATGCCGAGTCATCTGAGTCACAATGACTGAATTACGTTGAAGAAGAACGAGTATAAGTAAAAGAAGTAGAAATGGAAGAAGAAGCAGAAGAAGTGGAAGAAGTGAAAGTGGAAAAAGAAGAAGTGGTGGAGGAAGAAGTGGAAGTGGAAGAAGAGGAGTGGGTGTGGAAAAAGTGTAGGAAGAAGAGGAAGTGAAAGAAGAAGTGGTGGAGGAAGATGTGATGGAGGAAGAAGACATTGTGGAGAAAGAAGTGGTGGAGGAAGAAGAAGAAGGGGTTGAGGAAGAAGAGGAAGTTGTGGAAGGTGGAAGTTGTGAAAGGGAGAAGAAGTGGTGGTGGAAGAAGTGATGGAGGAAGAGGAAGTGCTGGAGGAAGAAGTGATGAAGGAAGAAGAAGTGATGGAGGAAAGAGAAGAAGTTATGGAGGAAAAAGAAGAAGTAATGGAGGAAAAATAAGTGGTGGAAGAAGAAGTGGTGCAGAAAGAAGTGATGGAGGAAAAAGTGGAGGAGGAAGAAGTGGTGGAGGAAGAAGTGGTGGAGGAAGAAAAAGAAGGGGTGGAAGAGGAAGTGGAAGAAGGAGAATAAATGGTGGAAGAAGAAGTGGAAGTGGAAGAAGTGATAGTTGGTAAAAAAAAATTTCACTTCAAAGTATCTAGTAGTACCTGCATAATAATAACACTTTTAAAAATTATCATTTGTAGTTTTATAATTCTACTTTATTAAGTAGTGTTGAACACAAGTAAAAACACATCTAACATAGTTGTGATTAGAACTTTAATAACATGTAAGGTTAATAAATAAAAGCAAAAGGAATTTGTAAAAGTCATCTTTTGATCGTAATAATGAACCTTAGATATTTTTCTATCTCTTCTTTGTTTGCATTTTCTTTAAAACACATTAATGCTCAGAAACAAGAAAATACAAACATTTAAATACATGCAATGTAAAAAGCAGGGAAATAAAAGAGCAAACAGAAACACCATATCACTAGACTCCTAAGATAAGAGTAACCATGCAGCAATGAAATAATGTTTGCTATTAGTTAATTTTTTCTTTTTTGGAGAGGAAAGGAAATTTTTGATATTCTTAGAGCTGACTACTTAAAATTTTTAAGTTGGTGTAAATCAGAAACGAACACAAAGAGAGAAATTATCAAATGAATACAAGCTCACATGACAAATTGTGGGCAAGTTGATGCAAATATTTGGTGAGTTTCTTAAGGTTATTATTCTCAACAGAAAATAATTTCTAATATTGTGGGCTTCTCTTTGCCCAATGATGCAACTTTTGTGAAGATTCAGGAAAATAAAGAAATGCTATTCCCCAAGATTTTTCTAAAACATTTTTTCCAAGGCAATGGTAGGTGTAGAAAGTTTTAAGAAGGAAACCATTTAATAAAATTAAAAAACAACAACAAATATTTCGAATACTACTAAAAAATTGATAAAGTGAATTTGAAGACAAATAGTTTATTTTATAGATACTCACAAAAATTATAAACCTTTTGAAATGTATGTACATTGTACATTTAAACAAATAATGAAAAGCAGTAACCCAGCAACATTTACTGTCCTGAAGCTTCAAGATTTTACATTGCTAATCTTTCTGGAAAAGTTCTGTGAAATTAAATCTAGTGCTTTAATTTTAAAAATACATTTTAATATATTGTAATTGTTTCTAAATTCATAAAATATACAATTTTGGTGGACTTGGAATTGAATATTTTGTAATCTAGAACATTTTCAAGATGACAATATATCCTCCAACCCCCCTCATTCGATTGTTGTGTTGAAATTAATATCTCAGTGTAAGATATAAAAGAATGCTTGGTCTATCACAGGCAAAATATTATTTTGTTATTTCCTGTAAGAAATGAATGGATATGAAAATGGTTTAATTCACATAAGTGTAAAACTTATTATACAAGACAATAGTAATTATTAATGAAACAAGTTTGATATGGACATGATAATGATACAAATTGAATGAGGCCTTATCCAAGACGAGTAATGGCAATACGAGGTCCATTAATATCTTATATGTGGCATGTATCTCCCAAATTTATCTATAACAATTACAATATATAGTTATTTTTATTGTAAGTGAGTGAAGTGATTGCTTTTTGTGTGATTGAGAGTGATGTTACTTGATGATAGTGACAGGTTGAAAATCTTGCAACAAACAATTTTGCTGACAAAATAAATGTTTTTTAATGATGTTATGGTAACAGTGTATTTTTAATGCAAATGTTACAAAAATGATTTATTTCAGCTATAGGTAGTCTTTACAGTACTATTGAAACAAAGCTATCTTCATGAATGATTGTATAACAGAAGGCGTTTGCGACAGAGATGGCTTCAGTGGCGGCTCGTGGACATATTCAAGGTAGGCAGGGCCTACCCTGATCAATATTACGTACACGTTTAATACATTTCACAAATAATAACATTTAAACGACTTTTACTGTTTTAGCATTGGGTAGGTATGTATTTTTTCTCTGGAATAATAAAATGAACATTTCATGATGGTGGTACGTGTTAATTCTCTATTCAGGTGCTTCATAAGCTCGCGCGACCAGTCTCATTTCCTTCCTTCTTAGATCGTCCCGCACTCTGGGGAGGCACCAGTGATACCATATGCGTGTACGCGTGAAGTTCCATTGTCTACATCTGCATGTACTCAATGTGCAATCTCTACATTTGAATGTACTCAAACGTGCAATGCGTAATATCTGTAGAATAAAGTAACCTATAATTTTTGCAAGGAGAGGAGGTATGCGATTTGTGAACTAATCGGGCGTCAGGGCACACGAGAAAATATCCCTGTGCGCGATAATTCTGGGTACGGGGATACTTTTAAAATACAGAGTAATGGAACAGAACAGCACACACTTTCTTTCATTGTTTCTAACTTTTGCCATTTTCGAAAATTCAGAAAGATTGTCGGGACGCGTAGTATGAGAATAGATGGAATATCGCAATCAAAATATTGCAGTTTTCAGTCAAAATCGAAACTGTTTAATTGTTTCCTGATTTTTCCTGGGTTCCTGGGTATCTGACGAAACCATAGACATCTCTCACATGGCCGGAGACTGCATAGTTTGCTTGCAATTTTTGAGCGCATTGAAAATCAGTGATAAAATGAAGCAGTTTTAAGCGCTTATAGTTTACGTTAAACTTGAAAGTCAATACAATACTTTGTTCAATTTAATTTTTTATTCAGTCAAACCTCAAATGGAATGAACATATAACAAAATTAAACACTAAATTAAATTCATTATTTTACGCATTCAGAATTTGAAAAATTCTGTCAGTCTTCATGCAGCTCATTGCGTGTGTTTTGCAAATGTACATTCCCGCCTGAGATATGGCATAATATTCTGGGGAAACTCATCATGTAGTACTCAGACCTTTAGATTGCAAAAGAAAATTATTCGAATAATGAAAAAAATTCCATCCGCGTGATCCCTGCAAGCCTCTCTTCATTGAGCTTGGAATCTTACCCCATATATTTACGAATCTGTTATATTTGTCAAAAGTGACCTACTTAACGGTGGGAACATATTTTCATGCAATACTGATATTTATAATTATAACACACGTCGTAAAAATCACGTTCATCAAGTGTCAATATCAACAGCTCACTATCAGAAATCCACATACAATATATGTACGTTACTTTACAATGCATTGCCAGATGACATTAAACATCTGAAGTCGGTTCACAAATTTAAGTTAAAAGTAAAATCTTTTCTGCTGCATATCCGTTTCTATACAATTAGATACTATACTGACGATCGAAAAGAAAAATAATGTTTATTTTAACAAAACATATATAGTTTACATTTGTATTGTATATTTTTTTAAAAGACCTCATATGTTTGTAACAAATAATGCACTTTAGCTTCCGTGTCAATGACCCCCCTCTCGATCAGGTTTTTGTCCAGTTTTCCTGATCCGTTGCGCAAATACTGAGATGGCCTCTTGTTTTGCTTCTGGACGTAAACATAGCTTCACTATGCGCACATTTGTTGAACTCTCCTTTTGCTTGTAATGCTAGGAGTAGAGGTAAGGGCGAGTTACTGTTTTGTTAGCAATGCAGAAAAATCATACTTGCAATTCGTGTACCGATGCTAATAAGTTTTCTATAACTCAGAAACAAAAATGGCTATTTTTCAAATATTGCTAATCTTACGATTTTTAAAATTTGTTTTTAAAATGTATTTATTTAATATATTTATTTATTTATGTTACATTTTTTCTCACCTTTCAACTATTTATAGTTAAAATGACGGGAAGGGATTCTGGAACTCAAGGAAATATGCGCAGATAATCTTTCCCCCCTACGTCAGATACAGTTTTTACCGTTTTTTTGACTGAATAAATCTAATTCTAAACCGAGACACTAGATCACAAATATTAGATATTTGAATATCAGTTGGGAAAATTAAAAACGGAGTCTCCGCAGCCGGTAGGTCTCGAACCTACGCTCCCAGAGGGAATCTGATTTCTAGTCAGACGCCTTAACCACTCGGCCACGGCTGCTTGTTGCCCATTTGCTCTGTTTGTACCTACAAATGTCTTCCATCAAGCTGCGCCAAATGCGTGGTAAGCGCATGCGTCTCCTTCTTCCGGAATGTCGATGGCGCATAATTTGGTTGCGCCAACTACTTGTTTGTGATCGCGTGAGGTATTGCGTGTTTTTAGCATTGGTAAGGATGGTTGTGTTTATTGGTACAACATATGCTTTAGTATGCAACTGTGAGTTTTGGCATAAGCAGCCGTGGCCGAGTGGTTAAGGCGTCTGACTAGAAATCAGATTCCCTCTGGGAGCGTAGGTTCGAATCCTACCGGCTGCGTGTAAATTTTCTCCCTTTTTTTTCGTACTAAGTAGTATAAAAAAGCATTCCAATGCTGTTGAAAAATGCCGACTTTTGGCCAGAAAACTTGATTTTCTTGGCCCCAGATGCCGAAAAAGTGCTCCTAAATGTTGTAATTACTTTCTTGCAAGTCTAATATAGTCATAGTCCCATTGTGTGGACCATTGATACTGACTAAGTGATTTTCGGTAATTCGTCCCTCAGAGTGTCTGTGAAAAAGAGGTTCATAATTTGAAGCAAAAGTGATATTCTCAACTCGATTTGGCAGCCCTTTGAATTTAAAATGGATATTTTAATTTTCGAGCTACAGGTACTTTACATTCGCGCATCACATAGACAAGCGACAATTTAGTGACGTATATTTTTCAGTACAGCCCAAAAACTAGAACGAAGTGTAATCATCGCCTCCGCTTCCCTTATCTATTACTTGTTGTTCAGTGTTTTCTATGCAAGTAACTTATTCAACTAATTTGACTAATTCCATATGGTAAATTGAAATTTGCTCTGTTCAAAGATAGTATTAACAGAAAATCGTCAATTTTTTAGTGGTGACATTTGTCTATGTGACGTTGGATATAGCCACTACGATATTTAAAAATGTTCTCAAAATTTGCTTCAAATGTTTTCTTTGAATTGTTTGTTCGAACGTAGAAAGTACACCAAAACCGGCGAGGATCCAATATTCATTAGTTTCTTAGAATTTGCAAAAATTGCAATTGTTTGCTGTTTTTAACTGTTTTAACCGCCTCCATTAATTACATTATTGAATACCTATGTACTGAATATTATCTTTCCTTCAAAATAAGATATTTAAATAGTCGTGTTCATTTTTTTAGTATATATTTTTAGTATTATTAATTTTTTAAGTATTTTTGCAAAATTGTTATTTGTTTTTACTCAAATAGAGCAAAGATTGCTTAATGATATGGGAGAGGTTCTATTTCTCTTGAAAATTCTAGAATTTTGAAAATTGGTAAAATTCTATTTAGCTACACTCTTTTTACATGTTTAATATTAGCTAGGGATTCCATTCTTAATTGAAAACATCAATTAATATTAGATATTTAAAATAGTTAATGAACTCTTTTTTGAAAATATTAGTTTTCGCTAAATTTATAGTTGAAATTACAATTGGTTTACCGATGCAAATACGTTTTCTATAACTCTGAAACGAAAATATCTATTATTTTGAAATATTGCTAATCTTACGCTTTTTTAAAATTTATTTTTATTTATTTATTTTAAGCTTTTACTCATCTTTCAACTATTTATAGTTAAAATGACGGGAAGGGATTCTGGAACTCAAGAAAACGAGCACAGTTAATCTCCTCTCATATACGTCACATACAGTTTTTACTGTTTTTTTGTCTAAATATATCTAAATCTAAACGGGTCATCGTTCCCCAAAAAACAAATGCGTAGGATATTTGTCACGTATTACTATAACAACTACAAATGCACGCTAAGCAAATTCACGATATATTATGTTCTGAACAACCAATCGTACTGTCGGTTCTGAACAACTGTTCGTTACAAGGACACAGACTGAAACAAGGCAACCAGCTCGCCTTTACCATGTTGAAGTATCCGTTCAACGTAGTACATTGTAGTGAAGGGCTTGAATGGAAGTTTCTAGAATATTTTATTCCGTAAAACGACATTTTATACCGAAGCATTGCATTATAACGCAAGGGCGTTTAAAGATGGAGTTAATCCCACGTTTTAAGGAGAAAGAAAAATATTTGAATTCTGAGAAGAACTGATCTGTATCTCCCAAAGTAGATATTGCGAGGGAAAACGTAAAATCTAGAAAAACGTTCAAATTGGTTTTCCAAAGATGACAGAGAACACAAATATAAGTGATTGTTTCATAAATAATAAATATGGATAGAAAGTAAACGAAAACTAGAAATGGTACCAAAAACAAAGATAATAAATAGTACTTTACTCTAAAGCGGTCCATAGACAGTCTATATATTGCACAACATATTAAACAATAACATTGCTGGGTCAACCTACACGACTCAATATTTTTGCTCAATACCGTAGCGAGGGTGGATGAAGGAATGGTTCGAGAAAAGAAATGAGTACACTAAAGAAAATTTGTTAACAGAACTAAGAATTAGTGAACAAAGTGCTTTCAAAGCTTTCTGCAACTATGCAATAAATATGAACTGTTCAAAATGGTTAAACCTGAAATCTCTTTTCCGTTTGTATCAATAGACAGATAAGTTGATGTTCACTCACTCACTCCCTCACGAGACGGAGAGAGGGAAAGCCAGAGGGAGTGAGAGAGAGAGAGAGAGGGAGAGCGAGGGAGAGCGAGAGAGAGAGAACGAGAGAGAGAGAGAGAGAGAGAGAGAGAGAGCGAGAACCATATTTTGTTTCAAGGTATACCACTGCAATATCGTTCGCGTATACCAAAAATAACTGGGAATAAGAAGTTTTACGATATCTGCAAAGTAATTAATACTGTCTTAGAAGAGCTAGCCCTTACACCTAATTCCCTCGAAGAGCTAACTGAAGAAGTGCATTGTGCTGCCTTAGTTGTCTCTTGAGAGCATGGGTATTCAATGCAATAAACACAGGCCAGTAACTTCTCCCACATCGAAACTTGAGATTGTGCCATTATGGAAGAGGAGAATCGAGGACCAAATTAATAAAGCTAGGAAGGATATTGGCCATCTGACACAGTATTTCGCCAAGGATGGAGATATCTCCAAAAGGGTGAAAAACGGAATAAAATCGATAGCTAGGGGGTTGAAAATCTGAATGAGCTCCAAAATCTTAAAAACTGGAAACAGAGGAAGATAGACTCAAACAAAGCTTTTTGCACAAGAATCAGAAGATACAGCGAAGCATAAAAAAGAAGACATTAGGAATCAATTTTTTCTGCCGATCAGAAGAAATTTTACAGACAACTGGAGACTTGTGATGGAGGAGAGCGGTAATGCCAATCCCCAAATGAAGATGATATGGTTAATTTCTGGTCTGTACCTCACTATCACAACGAGTAGGCATATTGGCTTCATAAAGAAATAGGAGCTTGCCAAGATATAGATGAAGTGCCATCAGTTATGATTACTGAAGCTGATATTAGAACAATCACCAAAAAGACGCAGAACTGGAAATCACCTGGTCCAGATGGTATTTATAATGTTTGATTGAAATACTTTACTGCTTTCCACCTACACCTGGCTAGATTGTTAAACAATGCTTTGCAAAATCTAGCCACATTCCCTAAATACCTATTAACAGGTAATACTTTTATGTGTGCTAAACCAGGAGACAGACTTCAACCATGAAATTATCGGCCAATCACATGTCTATCAACATTATACAAAATGTTAACTTCTGTTATATCTTCGATAATTAATGTTCATCTAATAAACCAAAACCTTTTGCCTCCTGAGCAAATTGGCTGTCGAAAAGGAACTAAGGGTTGCAAAGAACTATTGATTATAGATAATGTGGTTGAGGGTCCAAGGAAGCAAAGACCACGAAAACCATCATTAATGAAGGACTACACAAACGTTGTTTAGACCTCTGTTTGAGGAAACTCTTCATGGTAGCAACTCCATATTTTTGTAGACAAGTTGTGTCTTGAGCAGGAATGCTTCGACATTTTTTGAGAAGTAGAGAAGTAATAAATAATGATAATGATAATAAGATATTGAATATAAGTAAGGAAACAGCTGCAAGGTTTATAGGATATTTATGTTTCGAGATACAGATCTTCTTAGTAGATCTAAAATCCCAAAATTGGTCTGTACCAAACAAACTAATATTCTTATTAACCTTCGAGCGATCGCGCTAGCGGTATAAATGCCGCCTTTGCAAACAAGACGGCGCTGCGTCTAGATGTTGTAACTGAGCATGACGAGAAGCCAAGTATTCTCTAGTTAGCTATTGAGACACAAGATAGCGATACCGTCGTCGCCAAGACCCACTCACATTTGCGCCAAATTCTTGCTAAAGTGACCAACGTCATCAGTCTTCGCACTACGCAGCATAAACACCGCCCCGCGATCGCACCTGTTCCAGTTTTTTCACAAATGTGATGAATGTGTTAGTGTATTTTTCATATGTTTTGTCGTAAACATTTCATAATAATCCTCTTTTGCTAATTAATGTGTAAATTAAATGAATTGGTTATTCATTACATGAAATGTGTTGGTGATTTCAATAGATTTTAATAATCTAGATAATACTTACTATTCTCGTTTTATTATAATATATAGTTACCTACACATTCTCTCTCCGCCTCATTACCATTTTCATCTTACATATTCGATTTTTACCTTCCTCCCCCATTAGATTTTAATTTCGATTTTTAATATGACATTATTATATTGTATGTATTTGTCATTAGTGTTTTGTGAAGCCAAAATAGAAGACTGATATTGCAGATTTTCTCCTTAATAAATTTATTTTCTGGAGAATAATTAAAATTGTTTCAATAAATTCTTAATCTACTACAATGTCCAGTTGATGTCATTTAATAAATTAACCATGACGGTCAACAGCAGCTGTAATATTGAGAAAAGGGAAAGATGTTCTTCGGCGGCAAAAATACAGTCCCGCGATCGCGTATGTAGCACTAAATCGCGCGAGCGCCCGAAGGTTCAGCACGTTGATCAGGTTTACCTCAGGTTGCTGGCCAATTAAATGACTTGAAATATATTCCTACTGCCTTGTATGCAGCTGCAGTTGCTGTAATTGATCTTTATGGACAGTGCACTCAGAATAGTTCACCAAGCAACTCTGTGGGACAGCGGGCAATCATTCTAGCGAGAACATGTTCTTATGTAAAGTGAATGTTCCAACACACTCTATCGTATGGCAGGCCTGCCAACTTGCCAGCAATGCCTGGATTGAACAGGATGTCAGTCATTTGTCGCAACGGCGCGCAGGGCATCACTCGCGCTGTGCAACTCAGTGCCGCCTCCAGTCGTTGCACGTAACTTTCTGCGTCCTTTTTTTACAGCACTACGTGTCAGTTATATTGTGCACTCTTCACAATTGTTGTATTTTACTCATACCAATCATAAACTATGAATCTCAATTTTATAAGGATTAATCACGGTATATTATGCTTACATTCAATCACATCATTTGTACTTCTTTAATTTAATAAAGAATGCTTTCATACAGCATACAAGGTTTACTAATTAGCTTTCGTTGTAATAATTTAATGGTTCAATTACATGGATTGACTTCAATGCCTTCATTTATTTCTGAGTGATGATGACAACTCCCAATTACAAGTAAATAACTTGTAAATAACTTTCAGCAACAGACAAGTTCTACAAGCTACTAATTGTGGTGGTCCTTCGTTCAGGTAAGAATTCAGAGTTATGGGAGGATGACGGGCAATGATATGCCAAAAGGTCACACCTGCCTATTTACAGTCCACTGCTGCATATCTCCTCCGCCAAGTGTTATAATTCTTTGTAGGGCAGAAACTGTAATTTGCTTTGCTACGATGTAATCACATATTTCGCGTGCTGCTAATACAAAATTGTAATATTGAATCTTTTTTGTTTGATGACGGTAGTATTTTTTTCATTAACTATGCTTAATTGAATAAGACAATTTTATTGAAGGTAAAAAATTGTATTCTTAAAAAAATCATTTATTTCTGCTTCCTGCTCTAATTCTCTAATTTCCAACAAGAGTACTTTATATATTTCTAATTTCAAATCAACAAACACTATTCACAATCCTTTACAACATCGTATATAAAAGATTAAGCCCTTTGCATTCTATTGAACTAGTCTCAAAATAGTTTCATGTTTCCCCGTAAAATATCGTAAAAGAGGTTTGCTCGTCGGTATTTCTTATTCAGCTTCATAATGAGAGAAATGATCACAAATATGCGCTGCCAAATATGCCCTTCTTGAAATTGCGTGTATTTCATTTTTATATCAATCTCGATGTGAAAGACTGCCCTCAATTTCCTCGGTTAAGTTATTATTTGAAGTTCTTGATGAAAAATCAATTATTAACATTTTTAAAAGAGACTACTGCATTAAAATATTGTTTATGAGTTACAATGAGCATACATTTTTTAAAAAATATGTCGATACATAGCAGTGCATAGAGGAACATAAACAGTGAAATATGGCCTTTGCAGCTAAAAATACAGTAGACAGCCCATTTAAAAAGTTGGCAAATAATTTCACAGTATGGATGCCCAGGCATTATAAAATAACAATCTATTCGCTGCGTCGACCGCTCCAACTTCTCCCCTTCCCACAAAGCTGTATTTTCCCCACCACTTGCACTTTCGGCATTCTCGCGGGCAAATGGCTGGCTCTTAAGTGCAGAATGCTCGGGATAGCAGGACAGGACAGGATCTTGAGTTTGTTTTGTTGGGTACGCTTGTCTCTAATGAGACTCTTCGTCCATGTTTTGTCGGGAGAGCAGGCGTTGTGCAGGCCTGAGCTATAGGGTTCCAACGTTACTTGATATTTGCTAAACGGGAAACGTATTCGCACATAATTGTTAAAGTTTCAACTGTAGCTAGATGGTAAAATGTATAATAAATGAGCCACGAGAGAATTTTTTTCTTAAGGCCATGTGAAGAGGTGATTATTTCGGTAGAACAAGTGGTTAGAGCAACTGGGAATACATACAACGGGAGATCTGGATTCGATTCCTCACCGAGGCAGTCAAGCCATTGAACAGTCAAAACATAATTTATAAAAATAAACATTACTTTTTCTTTCTTTCTTTTTTGTTATTTAAGGTCGCATCAACTACTAGGTCATTACGACCACTATTGCTTGTAACGGTATGGTAACTGTGAGGATGATCCTTCGGTCCGAGATCGCTACGGCACTGCTGCCTTAGCGATCACGGCCACGGGATCGGCACTTTTCTATTTGATGATCAGTATAGTATTTAAGTATTTCTAAAACGTGTTACGTGAATATCCCTTTTCCGGATAAACTCAATCCATTTCAACAAATAAGGGGTTGCATGAAAGCTGGAAGTCACCGATGACTTGTTTGTTTGTATATGCTATATAAATATTAATCATATAAAAATATTTTTTGATCCAGCACAATTTGGAAGAGACGGAAGCAAGATCAGTTGTGGTACCATGGAAGCGAAATCTCAGAGCATCTTTTGTGCGCGGTATTAGATTGTGCATTTCAAAGCAGTTTGAAGACGAATTTGCGTTTTTCAATATGTTTCCACTACAGTTCTGAATAGATATAAAAAATTCAGAATGAGAGTAATGGTGATTGTAGTGAACATGGCAGAGAATGGAAAGGAGCAGGATGGATTAGGGCGGTTCGGCGTAACGCCGCCAGCGATACACTACAGTACCGGCAGCGTTTAAGCGATTCTAACAGTTCAGTACGCTGTTGCCACACATTACTTCGCACCTGGCACCACCTACATCACAGATTAATTAAATCGCAAAACATAACTACATTATTCATAACTTTCGCCAAAGCCGAACATTATCGCCTCCGCGATGCGAGTCAGAGAAGCAGCAACGCTCAACACTAGCTATAAGAATGTAAACAAATCCTCGCAAGATCACATGACGTACCCCAGCACGTGGCGAGAGAATTGTCTGAGTTGCTTACATGCCGTCGGTACTGTAGGCTGAATTCATTTCTTGTCCTGTCTGAATAGATTTATGTGCCGTAAAATACATATTACGGCAAGAAAAATTGAATTCGGCTTTAAACTCCCCATGCGATTTACATGGGTTTCCACTTATCTTTAATTGCATAGAAACAGTTATGAAGAAGGCAAGATGACGCAGTAAAAATCTCTATAATCAATATTGTAGTTTTGTAATGTTAAATTTGTGCAATTTGGGAAAATAAAGATTTCACAAAAAATGGATTCTGCGATATTTTTGTAAGCGTACTTTATTCGAGAAAAAAATTAAAGCCGTTTTGGAGAAAATAATGTTTTAAATTGCCCTATTTTTTCGCAAAATTACGCGAAAACTACTCATATATTCGAAACTTTTGTAATAGATCTTCTTTAAAGAGATAATTTACAGAACATATTTCATTAAGAAAACCAGTGATGCTAAAACACCACACAATTTCTCGCATAATTTCAAACATTTTCAATTTTCGAAAATTCAGTGTTCAACGAAAATGAAACCTGCATCACTTTCTAAGCATTCTTTACCCTGCAAGTGAAAAAAAAGAACCGTTTTGAAGAAAATGTTTTTTTATAAATTGCATTAACTTCAAACAAAAAAGGCGCGAAAGTTAATCGTTTTTAAACAATTGTACATTACTTTTTTTAAAGGTTGATTTTTAGAACATATCGACGATCAATTCCAGGCAAATGTTGGGGAAATATCCTAACAAAAGTCCCACGGACTGCCCGCGATCTTTTTCTTGATAGTTCCTTGTCTATTGTCAATCACACACAATACGTCGTTTGCATATCACACACATACACACACGTCCATTATCTCATCACACACATTCATAAACACACACAAACACATACACATGCACACACGCTTACATGCACTACACTGTCACACAATTCGGGAGCTTAGAGCTTCTACCGGCTGGAGCGGTGGCCCGCTGTGGAGATACGTGGAGGAGGAAATCCCCCGCCGACCTCAGGTGATTCGAAAATACCATGATGAAAAGACTTGCATCATGGGAAAAGACCTATCATTCACTAATAATCTCTAGAGACTATTCATGTATACTTATGATTCAACAACCGCAACGCGGGTGCCCTAGGTACAGATACCTCTCGTTAAGGCCGCCATTCTGCAACCTTCCTCAGGGCGAAATGCCTTGAGGAAGCCGCAGAATGGCGGCCAAAACGTTGGCACCTGTGCCTAAAAACCGCATCTCCCGGACAGCCAAATTGTGTTCCTTATAGGTATTTGGAAAATTACCTATTTTTCCAAGATAATTATTGCAATTTTTGGTACGAATGTTTACTGCAATATTTATATTAAGAATTATTATCTAAAAGCACTATTCTTGGAAAAAATTACTGAAATTGAATGGTTCCAGTCACCCTATCAAAACGCGTTTCAAGAATTGTGAGAAAAACGTCGAAGTGGGCCTTTGCCGATGTTTCAGGGACAATGAGTGGGTGATCATCTACACCTGTTAATTTTCTTTCGGTTTTGGAAAAAAGGTTTCCTTTTGCAGATACTTGAACAATGGTGAAGTGTTTAGTGTGTTTGCATGAACTGCAGTATGTTAAAAATACGACCTAAATATTCATTACGTAGCTTTCGGCCCACAGAAACCTGCAAGGTAAAAATAAATTCTATGAATTGACAGATACCCCGCAATCATGGGACGAGTAAAGTAATTTGAAGATTGAAGATTATGGAAACGATATTAAAAGTCATGAGGATTTACAACATTCTAAAACAAAACTGTACATCAAAAAATATCAAGCCTGTAGTCCAAATTCTCTCTCGTAGCCTCTACCGGGTATCTATTGGTTACCTATTTGTTAACATTAAATTTTGTTTCAGAACGAAATAATTCATTATTTTATATACTACTGTATAAAATATTATTGTCCTAAAATGTTAAAACTGGCTTTTCCAAAAAAATTATCTAATAGAATAATGAAGTGAAATTACAGTACTGGTTATCATGAAGAGTTGTGTTGCTTTGAGTTATGTAATAATGTATGCTCTATTATATAATTCTTCATATTGTTATTGAATCATAAAGATTCTAAATTATAATTACCATTTACCAGAGAAATTACCAGAGAAAATGAATTTGTAGTAATATGTCTTGGCCACAAATTTTGAAATTACTTTTTTCTGGAAAAGATTGCATTTCGCTATGCAAAACAGTCACCTCTTTATTCTACCAGTTTTGGAGAGCAATTTTACTCCTTTAAAGTATTTGTCTACAGAAGAAAAAAATCGCGTGAGACTTATTACTTCAACCCCTTCAACACATTAAAAATGAAGCAAAAACAGAGCCACCTGGGAATGTTTTCTTGTGAAATGATAGTATGAGTAGAAATGTACAGAGACACACAAGGGTTTTCATTGTATTACAAAATAAAAAAAGTATCATTTTTGGAATTATTAAAGGAAATAAGGAGTTTAATTTTGGAAGTAAGATGTAATTCTAATATGCATGAAAATATTTCTCTAGTTATAAGATAGCAATTGTTTGTAATAAAAAATTTAAAATAAATAACCAAAAGTAGAGATAAGATTTCATAAAAAGGAGCAATATTTTTTCTTATGGAGCAAAAATAACAGCTAACAAGGAAATCTTATATCTAAACATTATTGTAAACAATAATCACAAATGGAAAACCTCAACTTTTAATAAGTAATAAGTTGTTGACATGATATCAGAAATATATTATGATCCGGCTTGAATAAAAACAATAATGTACATTTCAATAATTCAGCTTTAATATTAATAAAATGATAATTAATGTAATCTTATGTGTAAATAGTAAAGTTCAGTTCTGAACTCTACCATTTCCTAATGTACTTTGTCTGTAGTGTAACATTAATCACAATTTACAATATGTCTTAAATGCAAGTAAGATACTGATTATATAGAAACAAATATTATTGAACTGGCATAGAACATGTTTCGTTGCAGTTTATTTGTATAAAAGGATTAATATAATTTTATTAAGATTATAACATAACATTTAGAATGAGTCAATATATTTGCACAAAGCATTTCTAAGAGATAGCTGGAGGGGAATACTAACTTACTGTGGTGCACTGGTTTGTGAATGCCAGCGCCTGCTCTGCTAGTACCAGGACCCAAACCAGGACCTGGTCCTGAACCAGGATCATCAAGATGGTTAGATGATTCAGTACGACTGGAAGTTCCTTGTTCAGTATCACTGTCAGAACCCAGTGTATCGTATTCTTCACTTTCTGACTTGAAAGATTTTGATTTTCGGCGTTGTCTATGCCGAACTTTGGAGTAATGATCTATTTCACCCTGTATGGTAGACAATGACATGATATTGAGATGAAATGATAGTAAAATCAAATACACCTGCAGCTGAAGCTTACTGAATACAAATAACAGAATACTAGTACACGTTTTACAATAACTATAAAATAGAATCAGGATAAAGATTTAAAATGTAAATTACAAGTCTGTTAATTTTAGAAAATTAATCAATAATAAAATTGTAAAAATTTTTTTTAATAATTAGAAATACAACTTCATCTATTAGATGTAAAGTGTCTCTTCAACTTTTAGATGTAAAGTGCAGAACTTTATTATAACAAAAACAATTTCATTTATGCATTAATAGAAAATCTTTTATTTATCAAATTGTTAGAGTATCTATTTCATATAAACTGATAGAAGTTTTCAAATTTATATTTTATTTCTATTTTTTTTGGTGAACTATACCTGTACAGAATTGTATTCAATAAATTATAATTAAATTTGGAATTGTATTTGAAAATATATGAAATTTTTTTTGGACCAAAAAAATGCAAAAGAAAAGTTTAAAAAATTAGATATATTTATCTTTTTCTGTTCATTTCAAGACATTATCTTAACAATAAAACATTATTTAATTGAAATTATAATATTTATTACTGACAATAAAAATGATATTCACTGCAATGCAGAGAAACAGTAAAGTACCTAACATAAGTTACTAAAAAATTGATACTAATTATTTACTGGCTACTGTTATAGACTTAGTAATTATTCAGTAACTTTTAATTTTAATTTCCAATACTTTCCATTTCCTTATTACAATATATTCTAAATCATATTGTATTTGTGTAAAGTGTCTCGCACATTATAAGATATTTATGAAACTGTATCCAATATTTGTATTTTATTTTAAGAGATTAAATTTTGCTTTCATCTCATTTCTTTTCACCATATCATCATTGCCAGTTTGAAAATATTGAGAATAAAATTTCAAAACTAAAGATACTTACTAGAAATAATTTCTCAATTGTTGGTTATCATACATTTTGGGGTTATCCTTTGTTTACTGTCATGAAAGTATATTTACAATAATACACTTCTTTAGATATTGGCTAATGTTTTTAAAACATTTCACATATTTTAGAATGTATTGGTATTGTAGGTGAACTCAATATTTTCAGATTCTGCTTGAATTTGTTATCTTTTTCTTGAGGTAATAGGAAGCATTTTTTTTTTCCCAAATCGTTGAGTTCTGTTGAAATGCTTTAAATCAGTGAGTGAGTGAGATATACTTGTAATCTTTTTAGTTCATATTTTTTTCCTAATAGTTCACACAACAGTATTTCCTTGTGTAAGTAGACTTTTAAACTACTTTGAAGTATTATTGAACCTGAAGCTCTAGCATCAAAATAATCAATTGAGGAGGATGAAATTTATTGAAACTGAATATTGATATTCTGTATACAATTTCTAGACACCAACCAGAGTCTGAGAAAAAGATGGCTGTGAATTAATAAATTAAAGCTAATCATATAATGGTTTGAAATATTTTTTCTAATACATTTGTATTCGACAATTGAGTTATTTCTTTACATTCTGGGCCTTTTCATATAATTTCTTCACTCTTCATGATCAATTAAAGATTATTTTCTTGATTTGGATTATTATTTCAAAGTATGAGTAATGTTGCAAATGTTACAGCTGTAAAATCTTTTATAGATCCCTGTTGATAATTTCTTGAAGATTTACAAATAAAGAACATAAAAATGAGTTCTTTATTAATGTTAGTTATTCTTTTTTCAAATGTCTTGTTGTCTTACATTTCCTAAAATAATTGCTCCAAATTTCAGTAGTCATTTCTATATTGGTGTCTCCTACTGCTTGATTTACAATGAGGTATTTTGATGTTTTTTGTGCATGTAATTTTGCACATTTGTGATGCATGTAATTTTGAGTGAGTTTTGTATATTTACTTGATTTTCTCATGATTCAGTGATGGAAGATTTGTTTTCATTCTTCATTTATGAATTTATGCATCAAAATATAAAGTTGCAGGTGTATGAAATTGCTTGCCTTGAAAAATTATTTGTAATAATATTCGGATAACATGTTGATCTCATAATTGCATTTTTAATTTACATAAAATTATAGAATTTTAAAGGCTTTTGTATAATATTCTAAACAATGAGTGCTTAAAGAGCATCCTGACTTACTCTTTGTATATATGGAAACTCCTCCAGTTCTTGATAATTTATGATCCATCATTTAATATCATGATATTCAATTAAAATTAGTACCTAAAATCATTACATTCAATTCGAAACAAATTGTATGTAATATGAATACAAACATTAAAAGGCTCATGCATTTAAAAGTCATCATCAATTTCTTCTCTTGAAGTGGATAAAACAAAAGAATGACAAACGACTATCTTTAAGTTTCCTCATACGTGATAATATTTCTGCTTTGAATAGGTTTTCAGATTGAATTGTTTCTGCAGGAACATCTACATTAATTCAAGTAATATATTAGCCTTTGTCTGAATATAAATAATTCTTTGAAAAATTACCTGCTTAATTTGTGGAGCATCGCTAATTCGGGGTTCATATCCAAATGACTGGCGAAGCTGAGGATTTGAGGACATGTTTTCTTGCTCCGGTAAGTGAAATGTTGCATATGGGTAGATGTCTTCAGAATACTCTGTATATAACATTTACAGTGGAATGTTTAGTTCAAAGGTACATTTTTGTTTTTATGAGCCAACAACTGGGGTTACAGTCCACTTCAGTGAGAAATTTTGCTTCTAAACAGAACATGTGAATGTGCAATTTTATTAGATTAGATTTACTATACTTATCTCTTCTAAATTAGCAGATTTTATAATTGCTAAATGCAATATGCTATAATGCAAAATATTTTTAACATATTTATGAGGTTTTGTTGAGACATCTCAATACACTACATTATAGGAGATAACTATACTAGAATGATAAATGAGCATAACATCTTCCCTACAGTTATTAATCAATATCTTTACATTTACAAAAGCAAATATTTCTAATATATATATTACATATTCATTAAAGGAATTCTAGTTATTCAGCACCTTTAAAAAAGTAATTTCTTTCATTTAAATTGCAATTACTAACATTAATTATTATTATTATTATTATTATTATTATTATTATTATTACTATTATTATTAGCAGCATTTGTTTAGTTTCTTAGAAAACAGAAATTCATGATATTTATAAAACATAATATTATAACTAAATGCTGCAATATTACAAATGTTACAAGCATTATAAAGTGAATTTTTAAAGAACGGATTATGAAAAATAATGAGGCATATGTGTATTCCACATTTAGCAACTGAAAATATGAATGTGAAAATAACCCTTCATTATATCTTTTTAATTAGCAATATTTAAGAGAAAAATCTATCTCTCTTGTCAAAAAAAGTTCGGACTATTTAAATTTAACAAAAATATGTTATGGCTATAAGATATTGATTGCTAAATTTCTTAGGTATTAAAAGAAAATATTAATATTATTATTGGAAATACTTTTTTAATTATTATTTCTATTATTACTATTATTATTATTATTATTATTATTATTATTATTATTATTATTATTATACTAATTTCAAAATTTTAGTAGAATATTAATATCTGAATACCTAGTGAAAGTAGGTTATTAAAAAAACATAAATGATTTGATATTTCAAGATGCCTTTGAACCTAAACATAAAACCGTCTGTTGATTGAGTTTTGGATTTTGTCTTTCAAAATTCAACTATTTTATACGGAATATATTTACTTGTATTAAAAGTGTAATGTAACCCCAGTATATGACTTAATAAGGTGTTACAAGTCCAAGAAACAAATAATGAGAGATGAGGGGATAATACAGGAAACTACAAACATGAGTATATATATATTTTTGTCAGTGACAGTGATATTAAAGCACGCCAAGTTAATCAACCAGACCACAAAACCTTTGGTTTGTACAAATAATACTCCAGTCATCTGGCCACAACATCTGAAAGTGTGACCTGCACCTTCGACCACCCTTGAGCTACTTCAATATCAATAATTTTTCATTAATATATTTCATAGTTTTGAATAACCTACATGTGACACTAATGATTAATATTAGTCACTTAATAAAAGTTTTTCCTAACGATAAGAAAGAAGATCGACATTTGATTTTGATTTAAGATAATATAAACATTTTCCTATTTTTGCAAATTGATTACTGAAATTATATTAAAAAAAAGTGTTGTAGCACAATTTATGCATATGTTAGACATCTGATGTGATGACACTGCATATGAATGGCACTTCAAAGAAAGACTGCATAAAGGGAGGCATGAGAACTCCACTTACAAAGGTGAGATGGCCGCAGTGACAGATTGCTTTGTCAATATAGTAAATTAGGAAATCAATCTGACCAACAACAATGGGACTATTCATATTGCCAAAAAAAAACTTCCTTTGATAATTTCAAAACGATCGTGAATTCTAATTTTTTAGTAGAATTCTAGTTTTTTCATTGTGAATAACTGAACCGAGATTTTGAATAACAGAACCGATAGGATTTTGAATCATTCTGTGTATTAGAAAAATAATTGTACGAACTCTTTTATTTTAAGCATTAAAATTTCACTTTGCGC
Source organism: Gryllus longicercus (assembly GCA_038098605.1). Classification (NCBI taxonomy): domain Eukaryota; kingdom Metazoa; phylum Arthropoda; class Insecta; order Orthoptera; family Gryllidae; genus Gryllus; species Gryllus longicercus. The sequence continues at coordinate 49,064 of JAZDUA010000266.1, read as the reverse complement.
GCTTTTAATTTCGCGGATTCTTTCCCTAATTTTCTATGTCAAGCACTGATGCTTCATCGTGTTCGATAAATATAAATGCTATGTTAAGAAGTCTCCTTTGGCAATATTGAAGAGCAAAAAATATTTTAAAGGCGGTTTTGAAAATTACGTTCATTATTAACCACGGATTATTAGTAGTGCAAGAACCCTCGAAGAGAATAAAACATTTTCATCCAGGTACAAAACTAGTTAAAACAAGTGGATGAGTGGCAAACCTAAACTTTTCTTTGTCTTAGTCTTGTGAAATACTCAACAGTTTCTTTCGTTTTTAAAAAATTCATGATCGAGCTCCATTTTGTTAAAGTTAGGCTCTCATAATGTAAAAGAATAAAACCACTTTTCGTATGGAACTTATACGAAAACAATGCGTAAATGTCGTTTTTAAGAAAATGAGCGTTTCTTAACATGCACCATTTGAGTTAATTTACAAAACTTCTGAGATTTCAAGGAACGTCATTGAAGAATCGTGTGTCTCCACAAATGTATTACAGTATAAAATAGACCTGTAATGAAAATATTAATGACGTGCGAGATGTTCTAACCAATTAAATACTATGTTTACTATTTGAAAAATCAAAAGTTATAAGCAAATGCTTTAGTGCATTATGCTCTCTCCGTAGCAAAAGCGCGAAAAACAAATTGAAGCCATTTCTAAGAAAATCTTTTTCACACATTTTTTTAAAACAAGTCTAAAATTTGATCAAAATTAAAAACTGACTCGATTTTACTAAAAAAACTGAACTTTTTCAATTTTCCAAAATGCAGAGGTTTTATTGAAATCGAAAATTATCATATTTATAAATGCATTTTACTCCTCTTAGAGACAAAAATGAATTGGAGCCATTATTGAAAAAATGAAAATTCCCTTCGGGCTCTTGTATAAAGTACTCCCAAAATTAAAATGTCTTAAATATCTCTGGAACGACACTAATAGTCTTTACTTCATCCACGTGAACCAAGTCAGAGCTCAAAAGCGTCTGATCTGCTCGAGTTATGACACACACCTACGACGGATGGATGGAAGCGGGTTCTTGTCCGTCCATCCGTCCTGCCATCCACTCGGCCATCCATTCGCACATCCATCCATACTGGTGCATCCGTACAGGATAAATGCATAGCACTTTTTCTGTCCATGGATTCTCAAAATGGATTTTACCCGCAAAATCTCCCTCGATCTTCGACCCTCGACCGAATCCAGTACTTATTCTTAACCTACGTATTGCCGACAAAAAATTAAACATATTTTAATACAATATTTTTCATTGACAAAGGACCACAATTGCGACCCTTCGAGTTTTGTGTCCTTTTCGAGTTCGCGCCAGACCGGAACAGGTTTACAAAGATCAGTGGCCGTTCTAGGATTTCAACTTCAATGTTCAATGCAAATCCTCCTTTCATTTGGCAAAATCATGCCTTTAATTCTCTTGGAGTAGAACACGGTGCTTTTGTTAACGCGTTTGTGATAATTTTATTGGTATCTATGCTTGTTAAACTTCTTTGTCAGCTTCTTTAGATGTAAAAAGACCAAGCTCCAGGGAAAGAATTGACGTTTCATGACCAGGACCGAATGAAGCGCTGTGTCAATGTAATTCTAGCTGGAATGCCACAACAAACTTGACCATCACTCCAAGATTAGAAATATCGTTTTTTACTCTCATATTTCTCATTAATTCTTCCAACCTTTTATTTGGCTTTGAACACAGAGTAAATCTCCTTGAACGAAGCCATTTTGTCATAATGTCAGTTCGTTTTCCCCCATGGGGCTCGGCACAGGTTTTCTGGACGGTTATCACCAGAGACCCTCGGTGTCTCGAGCTGCTTAACCTCGGCGACTTCACCGGGCATGGTTAAGCGGTTAACCGGCGCCAGCATCAGACAAAATCTTTCTATCGAACACGAAAATGTATTTATTTACAATAACTGCAAATAGTAATCGTGCGTTCTAGACATAAAAATCAGCTCCATTTTCTACGTCGAATAAATAACATATAATTCTTTCATTTTGCGTCGTTCGTGAATGTGATTAAAAATCGAAACTAAATGAAACATGAAATATAAAAAATAAATTATACCACTCTACCCATCTACTATACGCGCACCTTTTCTTGATACTCCACAGCGGGGAGAGGCGGGTTCGGGTTACGTCACGGCTACAGTGCTGTCAAAGTAATCAAACGAAAACTCAGCATAATAGCGCGTCTTGGACAAATAGCAATGAGAAACAACGCAAGATGTTTTTTTTTTAATTCTGAAGAAATAATTAATAATTGTAGAAATTAATGAGTAACAAGAAGGAGCACGGTACGCAAAGGTCGTTAGAAAGAGAACTGAGACATCGCATTGCAAACGAAAAAGTCACTGCAAACTGAGCCATGACGTTCCGAGTGGAACTCATATTTTCTGCCGGCCGTGCTATGCCACGCTGAGCGAGAACTAGGGAGATGGAAGATCAAGAAAACGTGCGCGCATAGTACATTTTCCGTGAGTCCATAGCGCGCGAGACGGAAAACACTTAAGGCCATTTACAATGCAAACATAAACATAAACATGGCGTTAACGTGAAAGTTAGGGCTAGGTCCATAAGCGGCCTCATTCGCAATGCGTTCGCATAAGCATAACACGTAACACGTTAACTTAAAAGCTTGCAAGGTTCAAGCTTCTGTGCTTATGCTTAAGTAAGACATAAGAAATGAACCAATCACAGAACGGTAACTCAAAATCGAGAATCGAAATTGGAGCGACGTTGATAGAAAAACTAACGCCATATGGGCCATGGATACAGTCGATACCTTGAAATCAATTCCCACATCCAACCAATAGTAAACCAGAAAGTCTCACAGCCAATAGAAACTCTTATTTTGCTTACGTTTATGTTAGGCATTGTGAATGCTTCAGTCTATTACTTATGTTACTGTTTATGTCTATGTGTTATGCTTATGTTTACGTTTGCATTGTGAATGGTCCTTTAAGTTGTCTTCGTTCGTCATGCAATATTGACGAGAACGCGCTCGCCTTTTCGTCTGCGACGTTACTGAGAAATGAGAGATGAACAACATGCAAACAGGGCTTGTCTGAAAGGTACCTAGGCCTTTGCTGTGCGTTCTTCCACTCTTATCCTCTGTCAGGCGGCTAACCAAACGCAGTTGTGATTTGTGACATGAGTAACATTTAGTGCGAAAATAGATCCTAAAGAGCGTGTAATATAAATCAATTTCAATCACTTCAGAGACGTCTATAATATAACAGCATCTTTGATTTAGAGGGTAACGCAGTTTAGGTATCCTATGTACCCCAAAACCAAAGCTGTGTTACTATTTACCATCTAAGTGGTTTAGAAGTTACTTCCAGAGACAAGGAAAAGGCTGCGATTTTGATTTTTCAGAAAAGCCACAAAAGGGGGAAGAAAACGCGAAGGATAATCTGAACAAACGCTATTCAGTTTCCATTATAACAAACAGATGGAGTATTTCCCTGTTTATATCAATACCGGTGGATTAAACAAAAAATTGCAATACAAAAATGTGTATAACTAATTTCGTATGTGCGCAGAAATTGAGAGAAAACGAATCAGCCTATAGCCATGTGAGACATTTCGATGGTTTTGCTTGACACACAGGACCTCGGGAAAAATACAAAAACATAGAAACAGTTGGGATTTTCGTAGAAAATGCAAATAAACGAAATATTATTGAGGATACTGCGCGGCACTCGAATACGTGTTGTGATTGGCGGTTGCAGATTGTAGCACCGATTAGAATTTGAGTTACTAATTTCGTATGCGCACAGAAATTGAAAGAAAACTAATGGGCCTATGACCATGTGAGAGGCGTCAATGATTTTGTCAAATTCTCAGGATCATGGGAAAAATACAAAACAATAACAACAAAAAAATAAAACAGCTTTAATTTTTTTGCTGAAACTTGTACATTTCTTATTGTTGTTCTGCCATTTCTCATATTGCGCCTACCGACTACATTCTCAATATCAGTGTGTTGCTAAGTAGTGGATATATCTCTTGTCGAACATCATTCCAAGATTCAGAAATCTGATCTTTCTTTACTTTCGTATTTCCGGAGCCGTAGAATGAGTTTGATAAGACGACATGCGACAGGAAAGATACAAAGAAGAGTCCACCTAACATTAAATATTTGTTATTTACGTGTTGAGTTATGGAACAACTTTTTTGATACTTTTAGTGTGTAAAGAACAGCCATACCGTGTATTCGTATACACTGTTTTTGTAAAATATTTGGTAGGGGAGTATATAATGTATTACTGGTTCGGCAGCGTTTAAAAATGTTCGGTAAACCACGGACAAATTAGGGGAATTGATAAAGGACCATCATAGAAACGTAAAGAAATGGTGTTCTATTTCCTGTGCGAAGTCGATACGAAGGTATTGATCAATTTCTGTCTAGAGCAACATGTGTGTCACCCTATACCGCCAGCGCTTTGCTTGCAGCGTACGGCCACTGAAACAGCAATGCGAAAACACACGACTGAACATTGTCAAATGATACAAAATCATTCCTAATTGGATCCTTGAAAAAACTGGAGATTTATGATTGATTGATTTTTTTAATTTCCGATTTCAGCCGGTCAGTAACACACTAGTAGAACTACGAAAACAGTTTTCGCATTGTTTCGTATTTTGCAATTTTTGAAAATTCAGGAAGTTCAATGTACATTAGACCTGCGCCATTTTTAAGTGTTCTAACCCTAACAGAGAAAAATTAAAGAAAGAGTTGGAGCCGTTTTCCAGAAACTGTGTGTTTTATAAATTCCATTAACTTTAAACACAAATTATGTGGAAACTAGTTGTTTTTTCAAAAAAAAATTACATGGTCTTTTTTGAAGATCTATTTTTTATAAGAAACTGCAATTGAGAAAAAAAATGTCTCAACATATTGTACTTTCGCAATGTTAATTTTTTACAGTTTTTGAAAATACAGAGTTTGCCGAAAATGGGACCAGACCCAATTTTGTTTACCGTTCTTTATTAAATACGAGGTGGTAATTTAGAGACAAAAAATGTGGAGCCGTTTTTGAGAAAATAATCCTATAAAAATGCCTTATTTAACGCAAAATTACGCAATAACTACTGTTTCGAAAAATTGTACATGACCTTCCTCTAACATGTGTATTGAGAATCCATGATTTGTGGGTCTTGATAGCGAAAAATTCTCTGCTATTCCTCTGCAATTATCTAAAGTTCGAAATGGTTTCGTCTTATAATCTGCGATTTTTGATCTAATAGAGACTTCCAAACCAATGGAATTGTTTTATTCCACCTCGAAGAACAATAATAACTTCTTCTTCTTCTTCTTCTTCTTCTTCTTCTTCTTCTTCTTCTTCTTCTTCTTCTTCTTCTTCTTCTTCTTCTTCTTCTTCTTCTTCTTCTTCTTCTTCTTCTTCTTCTTCTTCTTCTTCTTCTTCTTCTTCTTCTTCTTCTTCTTCTTCTTCTTCTTCTTCTTCTTCTTCTTCTTCTTCTTCTTCTTCAGCATCAAGGATTTGGCCTGAAGGCCTGTTTCGTCCTCTTTAATACCATCAATCCACCGAGTCTTTGGTCTTCCAACTCTTCTTCCAGCTGGTACATAATTTATTATTAGTTTAGGGAGTCCGTTGTTTATTCTTACAATGTGGGCATACCAACTTTGTTTTTTATCAACTTTTTCGAAGACGTAAAAAATATTTAGATTTTGTCGTATATCCACATTTTTCTTATGATCTAATAATGCATAGTTAGCAACACTTCCCAGCAACACTTCATTTTGCTAGTTTAAATTTTGCTTTTTGATGATCTCTGTATTCGCATTCATAGGTCAATTTTCGCATTCATAGGTTAGTATTGGGGCGGCAAACGTTTTATAAAATTTTAACAGAGTGTCTCTTCGGTTTTTATTTTTTAATATTTTTCTTGTTGTTCCACACATTCTCTGGAATCTACTCAGTTTGACATCAAGATCGCTTTCTAATACATATGACATACTGCAGTCTAAGTAATGAAAGAAGCAAACTTGTTCTAGACTTTTATTATTTAGAACTATTTTGCACCTGGCATGGTCTGGAACTACATTGAGCCATTGTTTTAGATTTAGTAACAGATATCTTAAGATGATATTGCTCCATCACTTCATGTAATTTGTAAGCCGCTATTTGTAAATCATTTTCAGATTCTGCAACAAGTAGTTGATCATCTGAAAATAGCATGGTCTTGAAGGGCATATTACCTACATTAATTTCAGGTGGTGATGATATTTGCCGTTCTATAGCCGAATCCATGCGTATATTAAACAATGTCGGTGTTAATATACAACCTTATTTAATGCCTTGATTTACAAAAGAAGTATTGCTGTACTTGTCCTTGATTTGTATTATTATTTTTGTGTTTTATTAAGATTTCATATGGTTTTAATAAGTATGGCTTTAATAGGATAGCCTTTATCATACATTATATTCCACTGATATTATCTGTAAATGGAATCAGAGTTTTCGTAATCCACGAAGACGATGAATGTTGGGAAATTGAATTCTCTTCTTTTTTGCTGTAGGATATAAACTCACTCCGTGAAAATTCTTCCTTTTCTGTAGCCTGATTGATCTTCTATTAGTTTAACTTCACTTTTCCCCCTACGTTATATACAATTTTTACTGTCTTTTTGACTGAATAAATCTAAATCTACTTATTACATTTAGTCGGAGTGTTATTATTTTAGCATATATTTTGTAGGCTGCGTTTAGCTAACTAATCCTCTATAATTACTCAGATTTGAACGAACTCCCTTTTTATGGATGCTTAGGTTGTTGATTCTTTCCCCTCTCTATGGATGCCGTAAGTTGTCCAGCACAAATTTAATATATCCAGAAGGCGTTGTTTAATTGTCTTGGGAGCATATTTTAGAAGTTCTGTTATTTCTCCATCTCTTCCTGGGGTTTTATTATAAAGGAACGAATTTTGGATACTTTCCATTTCATTATATTCTATAAGGTCAATATAATTTATTGGTTCAAAAGTTTGGTAGTCATTCCTTAAAATACCTTCATTTGTGTGGTTTCTCCATAGATTAGTAAAATATTCTAACAAATCTTCTGTGATGATATTATTGAGATGTACAATGTCTCTTTCTTCTATGTTTAAATGGTTCAGAGACTTGTAGGCCATTGTTTGAGCACCATGAACATCGTATTCAATATTGCTTATGTAACTATCCCATCTTTCTCTGTTTAATTTTCGCACTTCTTTTTTTCTATTGCACATTTCTATTTATAATTTTGTTTCTCATCTCGCGATTTCGTATGTGAAATTTGTTTTATTATTTGTTTTATTTCATCATTCTAAATTTTTAGACCTCTGGTATTCCTCCGTTTATGCCATCTCCCTAAAGTATCTTGAGCTGCTTTAATGATTAAGTTTTTAAGATCCATCCATTCTTAATTTATATCGATATTAATTTCTCTATGATCTACATATTTTTCCATTAAGGACCAGTATAAAGTCCGTATACTGTCTTGTATTAAGAGATGTACTTTGAAGCAGCTATGTTCTGATTTTTTTGAGACGTTTTGTGAGAATTTCTTCCTTGCTAACCATTTTGAAGGAATTTTAATTTTAGATGTAAAAAGGAAATGGTCGGATAGTACATCGGTACTTCTGTATGCACGTGTATCTAATATATTTGACTTCATTTTTTGGTTCACGAGTATATTGTCTATCAAAGATTTGGAGGCTCTGGCTGCCCACGTGCATTTGTGTATTTCTTTGTGTTTATAGCGTGTATTTGTTATTTTCAGTTGATTGAAAGCTGCAAAATTCCCTAATGTTTTCCCATTCTCATTCAATGTTATTTGTCCATGTGGTTCCAATGTATCTCCCATTGGCTGGTTCTCTACTCTAGCATTAAAATCCGCACATAACATTACATATCCATTTCTGTTAATCTTATTGAGTTGCTTTTGTAGTTTCATAAAATTCTTGGCTTACTTCGTTTCTTCCTTCTTCAAGGACGTAATTGCTGAATATTAAAGGTGTCCTAGTTTTATTTTAAGTGGGTTGTGCGTAATTCTTTCATTCAAGAAATTATATCTATGTACTTTTCTTTTAAAGATTTCTTGATCAGAGGTGCCACTCCTGGAGATGCTCTTTGCTTGGGACACCTGAGTAATATAATAGGCAAGTTTGTAGGTCCATACTACCGTAACGTTTCTTTGTTTTTGTTATAGCTACGTCTAATCTTTGAAGTTCACTAAAGAGTTCCGCTTTTCTTGTGTTACAAGAACAATTATATGATAACTAAATTACAAGATCCCATCATTAAATTGTCCATGACAATAGCATCTTGTGACCATTATTATTATTATTATTATTATTATTATTATTATTATTATTATTATTATTAAGATTTAATGTTTCATCTTGTGCTGCCACTAGAAAGACAGAAGATAGTTCGTACGTTTTTGACAGTAATAGTCCTTACAAAATGAAGGAGTCCTGTTATGAAAAAGTTAAGGTGACTTTTACTTAAGAAAGGCAGAAAGTACACTTTATTATTAATGTTATAAAACAATGTGCCCCAAATTACTTCCAAAATGAACGTATACTCAACCCTTTTCCAAAACATATATTCCACTTTACTACCTCTCCGCAATGCATTATATACGTTTTGTATTGTTTTGAACGTTAAATATATAAATAAATAAGACTTACGCCTTGTGGAATAGGTAGAACTGGAAAGCCCCTTCCCTGTACCAGTTTTGCGGGTTTCAATCAAATGGTGATTAAAATATGTTGCGTTACATTTCAATATTTTAACTTCGAAAAAAATTAAACTCTTATATTTTAATTGTTTCTACATTTCAACTTATTTTTCATACTCTTCTTCTTACATTACCAGAGCGTTTATCTCTCAAGTAATATTCCTGTGGTCAAAAATACCAAAATTCTCCTCTCTGCTTCACTCCTATTCCGACTATGAAATATCCCGATGGAAAATCCCGCTTGAGAGAACTATAGCTGGATTTACAAGATAAACTAAGAGAGTTGTAAAAGCCGAGAAAGATGAACTGTTTCGTCGCATTTCATAAAATGTAAGGCAAGTACATTTTTGTAAACTAATAAATGATGCAATCAATTCCCAAAATTTTTAAAAAGAACTAATTTGTTTCGTTTAAATTGAAGAAATGCAGTGTCGGAATATCATTCACTAATACAAAAGAAATTAAAAGTCGGAAAATACATTGAAGAGCCAAAAAAACTAGTACAGCCATGCGTACTGAATGAAAGAGATCTGAAACCAATCAGAATACGGTGCTCCGATCGGCAACGATTATATAAAACAAGCAGTCTGGCACAGTTGTTAGATCGGTTACTGCTGCTACAATGGCAGAATATCACGATTTAAGGGAGTTTGAACCTGGTGTTATAGTTGGCGAAAGAAGATGGAGCTTCACTATGCACACGTTGTGTGAACTCTCCTTTTGCTTGTAATGGTAAGAGTAGAAGTAAGGGCGAGTTACTATTTTGTTAGCAATGCAGAAAAATTATATTTGCCGATCGTTTACCCATGCAAATAAGTTTTTTATAACTAGGAAACGAAAATGTCTATTTTTTTAAAAAAAATATTGCTAATCTTACGATTTTTAAAATTTATTTTTATTTTTTTTAATATATGTTAAAGTTTTACTCGTCTTTCAACTATTTATAGTTAAAATGACGGGATGAGATTTTGGAACTCAAGAAAACCTGCGCAGATAATCTTCTCCCCCATTCGTCACATACAGTTTTTACTGTTTTTTGGCTAAATAAATATAGATGGAACATAGCATCTCCGAGGTCGCGATAAAATTTGGATTTTCCATACGACAATTTCACGAGTGTACCGTGAATATCGGAAATCCGGTAAAACAAACCTCCGACATTGCTGCGGATGCCAAAAGATCGTGCAAGAAAAGGATCATTACACGTGACGGAAGTGCAGCCCTTCCGCAAAATTGCTGCATATTTCAGTGCTGTACAATCAACAAGTGTAAGCGTGCGAACCATTCAACGAGACATTATCGATATGTGGTTTCGGAGCTGAAGGCCCACTCGTGTACCCTTGACGACTGCACGACACAAAGCTTTACGCGTCGCCTTTGCCCGTAAAAACCGACTTGGATTGTTGATGACTGGAAACACGTTGCCTGGTCTGACGAACCTCGTTTTACATTATTTCGAGCGGATGGACGTGTACGATTATGGCGACAATCTCATGAATCCATGAACCCTGCATGTCAACAGAGGACTGTCCAAGCTATTGGAAGCTCTGTGAAGGGGCGTTAGCAGTTGGAGTGATATGGGACACCTGATAGTCTAGACACGACTATGACAGGGGACACGTACGTAAGCATCCGGTCTGATCACCTGCAACTATTCATGTCTATTGCGTATCCCGACGCACTTGGACAATTCCAGCAGGACAATGTGACAGCCCACACGTCCATAATTGCCACAGAGTGGCTCCAGGACCACTCTTCTGAATTTAAACACTTTCACTGGCCACCAAAATCCCAAGATAAGAATATTATTGAACATGTCTGGGATGCCTTGTAACGTGCTGTTCAGAAGAGATCTCCACCCCCTCGTACTCTTACGAGTGTATGGACAGCTCTGCAGGATTTTTGGTGTCAATTACCTCCAGTACTACTTTAGACATTAGTCGAGTGCAAGTCACGTCGTGTTGCAGCACTTCTGCGTGGTCGCGGGGGCCCTTCACGATATTAGGTGGTGAACCAGTTTTTAAACTCTTCAGTGTACGGAAGAATTTTTTCTCTTATTCACATTTAAATATTGCACATTTTCTTTCGAAACGAAGGGTCCTATTAAAGATTATTTATACATTGACTGAATTTTCAAATGTGCCGTCAAATTAGTGGCAAAACCCTTTTTTATTACTTTTGTAATACGAAACTTCAATTTTAGTCTGGATAGGCGAAGTCGCTAAGGCTGAAGGGCCGTAACTTCCTCGTGCCTCTAGGGTCGGGGTTCGAATCCCGCCCGGGATGTCTGTGCGTGTCCGACAGAGAGTATGCGAGTTCCGCTACCGTTACCGGTACCCCAATGTTACAAAACCTATGTCAGTTACAGTGATCGCTATATGACTTAAGTAGTTGAAAAGCGATCTTAAAATAAGTAAAAAAATCTTTAATTTTCAGCTCGTCTGCCGCGTATCGATTATGGTATTATTGAGTCTCCCAGATATTCCATATACTGGAGCACAAGCGTATTTCAGGCTTTTCTACTGCGCATGCCTGTGCCGTCGGAATAGCTGAAAACCACTTTCTACTTTCTCGCTTTACTTTGTAGGATCGTGCACCATGCGCCGGAAAACGATTTTTTGGCAGAAAAATTCTTATTGCATGGCTCTTTTAACGAAAACGTTGATACATCTTGTTACTATTGTAAATTACTTCCTCGAACACATGAAGTCAGAATTCATGTTTTGTGGGCCCTTGATACTGAAAAATCGATTGACGGCAAAATGTTTGTCTGTGGTAAATGTTAGCGCCTAAATCGTTCGGATGATTTTCCCAAAATTGATATTCCTCGATCGATTTAAAGGAACCAAAAACAATGCGTGTTTGAAATATTTATTTTGATTTTAAGGAGTAATTTTTATGAAGCCTCAACATTTCAAACATTTTCTAAAAAAATGCCTCATAGTTTTTGATAAAACTTTGTCCTCAAAGTACAATAAACACTTAAGAGAACTGTACGGATTTCATTTACGTTGAAATCCCTATTTTTTTTTGCAAAAATTCAATATTGTTTTCGGCGTCTTCCTACAACTATAATATTGAAGATAGAGGTTTTTCTAAATGAAATCTGTTTGACACAAAAAAGATCTGGAAATAAGATCCTGTACAATTTTTCGAATATATGAGTAGTGTTTGCGTAATTTTGCGAGAAATTTATCCAATTTACACAAACATTATTTTCTCAAAAACTGTCCCAAAATTGGTCTTCAAAATTTTTCTTTGTGTGTACCAAAGGACGGTAAAAAATGAAAAAATGTGCTAGTCGCATTTCTGGCAGACACTGTATTTTCGAAAATTGCAAAAACTTAATATCGCAAAATCATAATATTAAAGAGAGAGACGTTTATCTTAATGTCTGTTCTAAAAAATTACATCTTTGAAAAGGTCATGTAGAATTATTTAAAAAAATAGTATTTCTCATAATTTCTGCTAGGCGTTAATGCAAATTATATCAAACATTTTTTTAAATACCTCAACAAGTGGTTTCCAATTTCGTTTCACACGTAAGAGAATGGCACGTTCATGTATCATTTTCGTTGAACTCTCTGAATTTCCGAAAATTGCAAAAGTTAGAAATAATTCGAAAAAACTATGTGCTATTGCAGCACCACTAGATAAAGTTAGGCTGTCAATCCAATTCTGAACTGTTGTATGCACAATAATGTAATTCAGTATTCCGTGTATTGTGTTCTACTATAGTATATTCTTGTTCTAACTCAAACAAGAGTATACTAGAGCAAGCGAACAAATTAGAAAACTTATTGGTAGGATGTACTGCTCAAGAAGTAGTAGATGTGCAATCACAATGCACAATGCGATTCAATAAATATGTATAACTGTGTTTTTATGTAAAATATACAATAAACTCTTACTGCCTTTAATGAACATGCGATCGTCAACTTTTTATTTGAAACATCAATAGTCAGCATAATAAGATACCAATACAATAAGTAGTAGTAGATATAACGTCCTTTAGCCATACGTCTAAAAACATGAAACAAATGGTGTCTAAACGGCACTTACTTTCTCGCATTATTGGTAACCGTTGCGTAGTATGATATTGCAACATTTACCCTACTAACTCTTCAGTCTTCACTTGAAAAAAACATTGACACACAAAGCGCAAATTCTAAAGTTTAAACTATAACAATTTTTGTCATTGAACTCAGTGTTTTGTGTTCTTTTTACATGAAGTTCAAAGAAAAACATTCGACCATGCAAGGATTTGAACTCGAGCGTTAAGTACAAGAACCGTTTCCCGCCGCGACGGACCATGTGATAGTTCATTTAAAATGGTGTAATGAGACTGATGATGATGATGTTGTCGCAAGGGCGTTAAAATGGCAAAGCTGGGACCAGATGGTAGCCGGTCCCCATAGAATAATGGTTATCGTAAAACCCATGAGCTGCAGGGTCCGCGAATTCGAGTCATAAGAATTCAACCCGCCTTGGGCAGGGATGTATTCTTATGAGTCGTAATATCGTTGGGGGCTTTTCCAAATCACCATGTGTCTCCTAAGAAAATAACTTACTTCTTAGGAGTTTTTCCCTTTTGTATCCTCAGCCCCAAAAATATATAGGGTATTAGAGAATGAGTATATTTGAGGGTGAGAATATTTGAGGGTAAGATAGAGGATATGTGGTCTGGGGGTTTACGAACTGCGACTTGCGCGCGACCTAATCTGCACTTAAATTACCCAACAATGAATGGGGTGATTCAAAATGGCCCTTCGAGCCTGTGGGTGCAGGTAGGGTGGGTGTCTATGGGTTGCTAAGATCCTAGGGGCTTCTGCGGTATGACGAAGTGTAGGCTAGGCACGGTTACCTGAGGTGTAAAATGGTAGAGTTCATAACTTTGGACTGGGAACATCGGAGTATACCCTAAGCGGTATATCGACATTAAAACACTTCGATGATGACATTATGTTATAACTCACAATTACGCAAAGACGGCTGCTTTTTCGAATTAAAATATACATGAAATTATTTAAATATTTAATATTGAGAAATATATTTTAGTTTTAAGTGAAATAGAGGCAATCACGTAATACTGAGTGAAATCGTGACTATTTAAAAAAATACGTAAACAACATTTTTGCAAGAAGGCTCCAATTTTTTCTTTATCTTTTGAATAGAGCAATATGTTCTATTCAAAACATTTTGGGAGTATTTTATATGAAGTCACATTTTCAAAATTTTTTGAAAAAATCTCCAAATTTTGTCTTTGATTTTTTCCTCTGAATAGAGCAAAAGGAGCTTAAATAAATGACATAGTCTCGTTTTTGATAAAATCCCAGGATTTTCGAAAATTGAAAATTTCAAAGTTATTCGGCGTCTTCCTACAACTATTAACATTAAGATAGAAAATGTTATCTTAATGAAATGCATTCATCAAAAACAGATTTTCAAATAACGTCATGTACAATTTTTCGAAAATATGATTCGTTTTGGAGCGAAGCATAGATAATTCTTAAACAATTAATTTCTAAGAAATGGTTCCAAAGTTTTAAAAAATATATATTTCTTGTTATGTAGCAAATAAATGTAAAGACTGTTTTCTTCCGGATTTCCCCTCATCAAGATACAACACTAGCTGCACCAGGAAGTCATGTTCCAACATCATTAGACGACGGTCAGTCAGTGCAAAATGTGCATAATGTAGCATGTACGACGAATGACATCTGGAAGTAACTGTATGGGAAAATAAAAATCAAGTGGAACTATGAACGGAAGACTCGTAAGACTAGCAGATTACATAAGAAGATAGACAAATTCTCCAACCTGCAAATATTAAAAAAAAAAAAAAAAAGCGCCGTAAAGATAAGTTACAATCACCAGAATTAGATCACACGAGACTTAATCACCTCCACCTAATAAATGAAAATACTCCCCCAATTTGCAACACATACAATGCACTATAACAATATCACACATTATTCAGGATGGTATATATATATATATATATATATATATATATATATATATATATATATATATATAGCCAGTCACGCCAATCAATCTTACAGAACTTTAATATTGATGCATTGCTTCATTCAAGCACTCTACAAGACAAAAGATAAAATTCTATAAATTAATTAACGTGTTTAACAAACTGTGATTCTGCTTTTGAATGAATGTAATGTACTTATTATCATAACACGAACTGAACTGTTTTCAATATATTTTCGCTGATGACATGTCTAATGTAAACTGTAATGGTCATGCATTGTACAAAAATGTAAACAATATGTAACAATGCAATGAAAACCTTGTAGTGTAATCTTATACAATAGTTGCTAATAACCTTGCTGTTGATGCGGCTTTAAAATAAAATAAAAATCGTAAAGAAAATGATGCTGATCTCATTTTTGGCAAATTGCATTTAAAAAAATGAAAATAATTAACATACCAAAAGAACATCATTGATGATAGAGTTTTTTTGTTAAATGAAATGTTCTAAAACCTTACGTCTTTAAAATAGGTCATGTGCAATACTTTAAAGATAAGAGTAGTTTAGGGTAATTTTTGTATCTTTGAAATTGCAAATTGGAATTTTCCGCGCTTCATTTGCTAGTCTTTCATGAAATATCAAATTGCAGTTCATATTACAATGCCGCGCAGCGACTCAGCAGTTTAAAATTCTTAGCATTCCTTCCCAATATTGGAAGAAGTTTAGTCTGTATGAAAGGCAGTTTTCATTATTCAATTGTGTTGATGATATTAACATTTCAAGAATTAGTTTTCGCACTAAAAATTTTACGTGTGTAATGAATTTTACCAGGGATGATTGAGAAGTGTTAATATGGACAGAAATTGGGGGATTAGAATTTTACGCAACCGTTGTTGAGGCGAGAAACTACGCGCTGTTGTAGCACCTCTAATTTAGAAATTTGAGCAGTTCGTTGAATTTCTTGAGAGAATTCCCTTAGGTGTCAGATCCAACGGAATATCAAGACAATACAATACAATACAATACATTGTGTCGTCCTGCTATTCTTTTAAGTAGTGAAGGTGGTAACACAACTAGTTTTAAATTCGCATTTCTGACAGAAAACCTGTTTATTAGGGTGTCCCTTATTTTCCGACAAAATGTTTGATCGCCCACCTTGAAATTTTATTGGAATGAACTTAAAACATGCATAAACACAATTTTGTTGAGATCGGAGCATTCTAACTCATGCTGACTTGGGCGCGAACTCGCATGTCCAGACATACGTCCAGACCTACCACCCACCGCTGAGTCTGGCTGGAGACTAATAGTACATGAATTTCAATCGATCGTGTCACACGTGCTTACAGGCCGCTAATCTAACATAACGTCATATCTTAGTGTCGTATGCAGTGCCGAATAACATGTGTTTTAATAGGAAATAATACTAATTATTAATATACAAAACCAAATAACTGGGCACAATTTACCATCTAATAAACAAGGGCTTGAAGTTTTATTTTATGACGTACGGTAAGTAAAATTAACAGTTGGTGCAAGTGATAAACTTATGGTTCATGAGTGCATGATATTTTGGGACAAAGCAAGAATTTGGACAAGATTAACTGGCATTGTTCACAAAAACTTATTAACTTATATTCGGAGTGGAGAAAATTGCAAAATAAAACGCAAATAAGTGCGAAGCTATTTTTAAGCGTCGCGAAGAGGAGTTTACAAATAAACTTCTTTACAAATTTCAACAATCTATTTGATATAGCATATCCGAAGGCTTTACAAATGATTACGTTGGAAGAAGAAAGGATGTGTTTACTTCGGCCAAGAGAGCCAAGACATGAAAGCTATCTTGTAGGAGTAGATCAAAATCTCGCGGATAAAGGAGAAAAGGCGAAGCATATAACATTACAAGAAGAGAAAAGGAAAGAGAAACAGTGTGTTGCGTCTACATCCTGAGGTGTCTAGCTTCCTGAGGTGGCGTCCAATGCATCTCACAGCAATTTCCTGGTCGTAAAACATTACTTATTGGATACAAACAGAGCGCTACATTAGTCATATTACGGCTAATTGTTCGTTAAAACTACACGATATATGCAATTTCATTATGGTAAAATGTTCACTAGCAAAATAATCAGTAGGCACTTTATTTTTACACTTGAGTTATCAATAGATGTTTTCTAAATATTTCGAGAGCGCCCTTATTAATTATTTTGTCATGGTTAAATGTTTGGGCTCGACAATTCTTATATGAGGACAAGCTAAACTGGCGACCTCTCCTGTCCCATTATTCTTTGAAAATAGTTTTTATTACATAATTTCAGTTTTGAGAATAAACGTTCCACATTAGGGAAGTCAAAGATTCCATAAATATGTTATGCATGTCGTGCATTCATCAGAAAATCTGGATGAATGCGAACTGTGATTTGAATGGCGTAGGGGTAAAAGATAATATCCCTCAAAAAAGGAGTTATGGTGATATTTTAATTTTGGGCTCCTACTGCCTGTTGTCCATATGCTGTGTGATTCTCAAACTGTTCAATTTATGTTTCATAATTAGCCTGTGATTGTCATGTTTATATAGCTCACGTACATAAAGCCATGAAAAAATGTTCACTTGCTTGTATCTCGTAAACATATCCGTGCAGGTTAACATGGTTTACACACAAACCCTTCTTTCGTTGTCGATGATTCTTCAAAGGATTTGACGCTATTAATTTTTTAAAGCACTTCTTTAAACGACGCTTTAACTAAAGAGAAATGAAATGGAAATGACGATGACTCCTCTAGAAACGTTCGCACGTAATCAGCTATTTTGTTGTGGATCACGTTTGCAGAAATTTCGGTTGAATTACTTGGGTCATCAGATAAAGCATATTCTTCATGCCTTGAAAACGATGTCGAAGCAAAGTGCATAAAGTTTATTTTTCTGAGTAAAACAGTTACCGTAAAATAAGATTCTGAATAATTTTATCATTCAACTTCCCGTAATTCATCATAATGTTCACTTTCTTAACCCTACTCCGGCAGAGCACTTTACTATTCCTGAGAGTTCAAAGATTTCTGAAGCGGGGGACATCAGATCTCAAAAGTTTTTCAAAAGTCAAAAACATATTATTTCATCTATTTTATTATTTAATTACTTATTTATAACGTCATATTTTCTTTGCAGTTCGGTAATTTTGGGCAAGGCATTCTCCAGTCATTGATATGTTGATAAAAGGTGTAGATTGCTTTTAGAATGCTAAGACACTGAAACAATACAAGGAATTCTAAAACTTAGCGTTGCGTAAGTGTAGAACTAAGTCTTTTTCCCCCTAAGAGAAGGCCTTCCCTTCTTTTTCCGGCTGTAGTTGCATATCGATTGTAAAATCAATTGCAAAATCTTTTATTACTTTGAAATATACTTGACAGTAATCAGTTATCAATTAGTTCATAAAAAATTAAAATATTATAAAAATATTGGATTCGGAAATGATCCATATCCGACGATTTTCTCTAGTTCTAGTGCTGGACTACTTTCATACCTGGACGACTTGTGTGACTTAGAACTTTAACAATACGAGACACTCACTGTACAAAGGAGTAAATATACAAGGACGAACCCGTGTTTCGTCCAGACACAATAGGGTAAATAGGGGAAAGTCGCCGAATTTGGATCAGCGCCTAAATTGGGCAACATGCGTTTTATGCATTTATACCATATATAGTCTGTGAAATTATAAGATGAATCTAATAGTTGTAGGTACTCTAATGAGATTTTAGAAGATTAGTAGTCAATTTAGTGAGAATTAGTGTTTTTGTGGCTTACTATTTTTTTTTTTTTTTGTTATTTAAGGTCGCATCAACTTCTACGTCATTAGCGACCTCTATTGCTTGTAACGGTATGGTAACTGTGAGGATGACATGATAAGATAATCATAGGGGGTGAAAGGACGAACACAGTACAACCACATCCGAGGCAGGACTCGAAACCGCGATCCTTGAGATCGCTACGGCACTAGTGCCTTAGCGAGCTCGGCCACCGGAACGGCCTTACTAGTTTTGTTCTGTATGTTGTAAGTCATTGTGAACACATGGAAAAGGTAATTGCTACTGATACTTCGATTTATTTATAATGGCACTTGACGTTTAAACCACACTGGAGGGACTTTCCGCTTTTTTTTCGCATATCCGGATTGCGGATTGTTTCGGTCAACATTTTGTCTTAATTAAGTTTTTATTGAGAGCATGGAAATGAATAATAAAAAAAAATCGGTCCAAATTAGGTAATTTTCCTCTGGAGCCATTTATAATGTAGATTTGACTATATTATTTAATGCGTCTACCCTTAAGAACGATTCTTGTATTTTTAAATTCAATTAAAAATATATAAAGATATTTTGAATTAGACTATTAGGAAATCGAAGCAAAACTGCGCCTCAAGAAGGACTTGCAAGAACTATATACTTGCAAAATCAGACACATTAAAAATAAAACAGCCGATATTAGAAAATCTTGTGACACATTAAAAATGTTAAACAATATACAATCATCTTCAGCTAATATTGATTTGTTTCGCATACACAATCAATGCTTTAATCTTCTAGATCCTCCGCATTCTTCCATATGAGGTATTTCCGTCTTCTACATCACAACCCACATCAACTGACCCCATTGGTGGCTAATAAACTCACGAAATAGGCAGTGCATTTCAGTATGGCATACATGCGGCACACAATATGCTACTCAGAAGCACATTACGTGTGAGTACAAAAAATATGGAATGGCAAAAATCTTTTGCGATAGTTTATAACAAAACCTATAAACACGAAACAATAATTATTGGTAATGCTTTTTTCATTTAAGAATTGAAATTTGTGTTTGAAGAAGCGAGTGGTGAGTTTTAAAGGACGCATGAACACAAAAAAATGGAGCACTCACAGTCCCTAGAGATCGATGATCTTGTTACCAAGCTTTAAGTTACTAATCTTAGTCGTAGCATTCTTTAAACATATGACTCATATAAGCAAGTTACCTTGTGATGTTGGCCAAAGCAACGTCTTGCATACGTCTTATTGGCATACCAAGCGTGTGGAAAGTGTGATTGCCAGTAGTAATTCAGGATATCCTAATATAATTCTTACATCTGATTATTCTTTAATTAGTTCACATGTGCGTTAGGGTTTCGCTACGAAAAACATTACGATGTACTACATGCTTTTGGAATAATATTGGAATTGATTCTGGAATCGCCTAAGTATGACAATATCGGTATTTTTGGTCAGCATTTTCTAAAATTAAGGTTTTCTTCGACTACATTTCGGGTTTCCGTCGCTTTCATTATTCCGTTTCCAACAGGTTGATGATATTATTCGTCTTCTCAAGGACGGTATTCATTTATAAATTTGCTTTGGAAACCTCGGATCACTTCTGTAGATGAACATGCTACTATAATTTACATTCTGTGGTGTCTTGTGTATTTTAATTCCGTTTGTGTTCACATTAATTGCGTGCTCTAATGAGAGATTTTATGATTTCGTTTTATAAATCGGTATTCTTCTTTAATCTCATTTAAGTTCTTATTTACACATTTCAAAGAACCATTATCACTGTGGGTATCATACTTTGATCATGAACTTTATAAATATATATTTTTTACTTAGTGTTCATTTTGTATGTCAGGAATTTAAGTGCATGAGTGCATAAGTGTTTAATAATGAAATTGAAATTGGAATGTTCTCCAAAACACGTCAAAAATTTGAACGTTCAGCAAACAGAGTAACAGTTAACAGGGTTATCTACATTCAAATTTGTCCCAATATTTACTATACAACGAGATGAGGGTAATGAGTAATAATCTTCGCGAAGTTCCAAAAACATAATGAGCAGTGTAGAGTATATTGCAGTTCGTGAATTTTTTATTTTGCGAAAAAAGGTTCCTTCGTAGCACTCAATGGAATTCAAGTGAAGTTAGAACTTTCTTTTAGGCGTCCGGTTTTTACTGCAAGAGAATGCAACTCCATTACATCCCAAAACACTGTAACTTGTTATAATTCTTGGGTCAATTGGACTGTTTGGCTTTTATGTGGATTAGTAAATGCTCCATTATGCACATCTTACTTCTTACCAATTGAAACGCATTTTGAAATCGATATGAATTTATTTATCGAAGTGCATTCTTTTGTGCAAAAGTCATTCCTGAACAATACAGGTGAGAACACTACAGAATAGTCACAAGTAGAGTATACCCAACTAGAACCACATTAGTGACAGGTACAAATAAGGAATCATTCTTTTAATTAAAATGATCCTTGATTCCCCTGCCCCAATCAGATTTTTGATGACGAAACTTATTTGAAAATGAAATTAGTTTCAAGATCTGCGTTCGGGCTTGCAATGTTACTTTGCCAGTGACTCTAAATCACCTGAATATTGTTTTCTTCAATTTCATAATTAACAAAGACAAAAAGGTATTAGTTTTAGAGATTCACATCTTATGTCTTCAGCTGGCCAAGACACTGTAGCACGGTCGATCTACACAAATATGATGGTTTCTGGAATCACTGAAAGGCTGAGGTCTGGTTAATCCGCATTCGACGCAAAGATCCACGAGTAGGCCCCATTGTTAGGTTATCTGTTATAATAACATCATTGTTCTTGAAGATATCATTTCCATTTTGATGGGCATAAGAAAATTAATGAGTAGTTCCAACTGTGCAAATGTATTGTTTATTTTCAAAATTTATTCTGTTTATTTTAAAATGGGTTTCTAAAATTCATCGTAGCTTCCAATAAACTTTAATTTCTTTTCAGTTCACTATTAACGTTTTCATTTGAAGAGAGGAAAATGATGTTGGGTTGTAAATACTTCACTCTTCAATATTCTTATTCATATCTTCCCAATAATAACTGATAAGCCTCACAAGTAATGAATAAGATATTGCATAATATCATATATCAAAATTAACATTTCTTATAGATATTCAGCTAATAAAATTAACATATTACAATGCTGAAAAGCAAAGAATGAACATAATTTGAAAAGACATATTGCTAGTGTTTTTTATGCAGCCTATGTATCAATCCATATTTTCTTGATTATGGCTTGATTTGGATAAGTTGTGAAACAAATTATTTTAATAACTTTGGCACTTCTGTAAATACATTTGTTCTCTGAGAACACATGAAGCAGCTCAATTTGTAAATGCCTTGAACACTTCAATACTGTAAAATTACAAATCTGTTTGAAAATATGTTTTGAAAAGAAAAAAAAGTCTTCTTAATCTATAAATGTTTTGATAAAGATGTGCAGTTTCAAAGTACGTTACCTTATGTGTAATGAAGCTGCATTCCAATGACTCTTCTTTGAATTTCCCGTTTAATAATATTCAGAGTTTTAACATTAGTACATCATGCCAATTTTCAAGATGCCAGCAAATTGCAGTTTTTATTTGTCTAGGTTTTTGTATTCCAGGAACAGATTTTTGTCTGCAGAATTCACCTTAATATGGTGGATTTCACAAACATAATTGTAATACCAAAACTAAAAACTCTTGAAATGCTATTAGTCTACTAAATTGCTCTTGGATTGCATGCTATTGCCTTATTTACTGACAAATTTAAATTCTGCTCTCAGTCTCAGCACATATAAAAGAGTAACTTTTCATTTGAATGTAAACTCACAGTCAATAGCAAAATTTGTATAATTCCTCTTTTAATTTTTTCTTGAAATTTTCAATGCCATCTTGTCAGTACAAAAACAAAGAAAGCACTTCATTTAAAATACAATCTGCTCTGATAGAATTTCAGAATTCCATGAACTGGAAATTGATGCAAATCATATTCTATTCTTTTATGATGTATTTTTTCATTGGTATGTCATTTTTCATGTCTGTCGGTTGCAAATATGGAATCTGGAAAAACTTATAATCCAGAAAATCTGGATGCCATTCCATGCATACACACATTTATTTTAATGTAGATTCTTCATATAATATGTATAATTTTGATATAAGTATCCAATAAAACAAATATTTCAGATTCCCTAATCTTGCAGTTTCAAAAGAGATGTCCGGCCATGTTTGCACGACTTAATGTTATATCACTCTCCAATGTAAAAGGAGAAAACATTTTTCATCTTGCTTTTAAAATTCTGGGGTCATTTCTTTTTTTGCCATGGAAAGCCACATTCTGTGTTGATAAAAATTAGTTGTCTAATGTAGTATGCTCTTAAGTATTCCGTTCCATGCAACCTACATACTTCGTCTATACATTGGTTGACAAAAACTTATGGTTAGATCCCTTTGTTTCATTTAAAGATAAATGTTTTCTTCATGAAAAAAATTGCACTTGTGCAAAAACAAATGTGTAAGAATTTAACCATTACACCATTTAGGATGGCTGTCACTAGCATTACATTTAAATAAACAAACGTGCCAGCAATACAAATATTAGAGAGTTTTAAGAGAACACAAGCAAATGAGTCAACACACAAATAGTAATACTTTTGTAAGGGATATTCATTTTTATGTATCTAAAGGATATTGGCATATGTAATAGTGGACAGATTTCCCACATCTTCATTCTTCAATTTTTAACCAGCATTTCATTTTGTATTAGCTCAATAATAGACTCATGTATATTCTTGAAAAGGTGCTTGGCTGCAATAGAACTGAAGCAGTTGCAGAAGTAGAGTTCAATTTTAATCATTTCTATACACAATTTTTTGAAAAATTATTGTATGTAATTTTCCTGATATTTATGTTACACCATCAATTGATGTATTCTGTGAAATGTGCGCACTGTGAAAGAAATATTCTGCCTCAGATTTTCTTCCAAGGGTTGAAGTAACTGAAAGAATAAATGAGGCGTTAAAGATAAACAGATTTCATTCTTCATTGGAACGAACTGTTGACTAATTATGTCTTGAAGTTATGCAACAATCACAGACTTTTCTGAAAACAAATTTCTTGTTTTTTCTGCTGTGATATAAAATTATCTTATTGAATTCACATCTTATTTTTGTTAAGTTTGCAGTAGCAGCAGAGCTAGCTCTTCCTGATAGCTCAGGCAATGTAGTACATTCTTCAGATGGCTCCATGTATCTTCTCTTGGGTAGCTAACAAATTTATGAAGCCATATTCTTCTATGTTATATAATGGGTAAAATGTAAGTTTTGGAATATGTTGGAATTATTAATTTACAACAGGGAATGAACCAATTTCATATTGATAAAATTTCGATTTGTATCAAATTAACAATTGTGAAAACTACAGTCTTTTTTTGATTTCTGAATATTTTTCAGCAATATAATTACTGCCTCTAATGGAAGACAGCATGTGATTGAGACTATATGTATTACTTCTAAATGTTAAATTTGAATTTTCAGTAGGTCTATTTCATTTTTTAGAGTTGGCTCCTGAAAATAATTCTTTAAAATGACATAAATATATTGTTACTCCTACCACTGTTTCCAAAAGTAGAATTTAATATGATCCTGAACAAGAAAAAATCAAATAATTAATTATAATTCTTCTTGAATTTAAAATGCAACTCTTCTTCATGAGTTAAAAGTTAATATTTTGTTGTCAAATATTCTTCTATGAAGCAGACATAAAGAAGGATTATTCAAATAATGAAAGGTTAAAGTACAAAACAATTGTAAAATAATAGAATTTGAAATGTTAAAAACTAGATATAAATGGTCATGTAAAATAATGACAATAATTGCTATAACACACTTGAGAGAGTATTAAATTTTTTGCATATATAATGTAAGCCATGCAGAAAAACCAGAAAGTGCTCATGGAAAATAAAACAAATTGAACTTCCATTCATGATAAAACTTAGTAAATCCATTTGTACTGAATAACGTTTGACTACATTGGTCAAAACAAAATATGATATTCAATTTTGCTTTCTTAAAATAATGCAGTGAAAATTTTTTAATTACTTACATTTTACCATTAAGTCTATCTATAGGACACTACAGTTTCTATATCGAAAGCTAGGTTTTCTTTATTAGGATATTCCATATTTGTGGATGTCATGAATCAAGAATTCCCACCATGTATTGACAACAACTACATCAGCAGAACATCATTATCTAAACAATTTTGGACCCTCTATGCAATTTAGATTTCTAGAATCATAATAAAGAAAGTTAACAAATTTTGTATAATTAGAACTTGCTGTTTCTGGAATTACAAGTTTTGTCATGAACATTATAAATCACACTTCATTTCTCTACAGAAAACTACATAAGATAAGTAACAAGAATGATGACCAGTAACTTCATCATATAAAAATAGCGAATGATAAGTGAAGAGAATAAGTAAATTTCATTCCATACCTGGTATCCTTTCTAAACCACTCATATCATGCATTGGGGATTGTATTGGTTTACGAACAGTTGCATAATATTGTTCTCTTTGCTCCATATTTTGTTTGTTATCCAGAGCAGCAGCAGTCTGGGATTCATGAAGACTCATATCTTCAGATTCCGGTTCTGTTAAATAATGATACAAATTCTAATAAATCATTTAACGTATCAAGGTTGAACAACACTTAAAAGTTAGGGATATATTTTAAGTCTTGCAACATAAATTACAAATTTAGGATAATTAAATTGCAACATCATTACATTATTGAATTATATTGGTATTATGAAAGTATAGTGTGAAACACTGCAGAATTCTAAATGTATATTTACTGCACATTTTCATAATTATTATTCTAGGATACTAAATAAATACTTGTAAACAGCTGTCACAATACAAAATGTAAATGCACTGTATGTTTCAATGTTGGTGTAAAATTCCATTATTTTCAATCAAGAATACAAAAAATACAAGCGTTAATAGAAAAATACTATACATACTGAATAACATATAACAAAATTTCAAATTTAACATTAAAAAATTAGTTGTTGGTGAAAAACTTTAATGTGTTTATTTATTTGAATCCATAGTAAGCACTAGTAACAGACTCGGTTAATTACCAAGTTTGTTTCCAGTGGTTCTTATTTCAAATGAGTAAATTATCATTTACAGCCGTTAAGTTAATATTGAACAGTTTGACACTTTTTGTTTTCATACATTTTACAAATGTAGTTTTGAAACCCCGAAGAAACAATACTCTAAGAACTTAACATACGAGCAATTTACTTGTTTTGTGATGAACAGTATCACATTGCAGAACTAGTGGTGTTCCAGAATGGCAAAAGCTTTCTCGTACAAGCTAGTTTCCTTTTCTATTCAGTCTCGGATTATTTTCTAGGTTTGGTCCCACCTCTCTCCAAATGCAATCTATCGGCGCCTAATTGATCTACCAGGGCTTCTGGCGATGCCTACCACTTCTCTGTGGACATTCCCATTGAAGAGCACCTTCGTGGTCCCTGTATATCGCATAGACCAATACTGCGTGTATCCGCTGCGGGCAGTATGACAAGCCCTGATGCGGGTTGGCATCTCATCATACAGGTGGCGAATAGAGTCCTGCGGTGTACTGCTCTAGTTGTTGGGTGTTGTTCGAGTCACGGGTCAGGCGTTGGCACAATATATCCCACATGCTCGATCGGGGAAAAATCCCGTGAGCGAGCCGGCCAGGGCAGTTGACGAACATCACGGAGAGCGTGTTGCAAAATGCAGTCTGAAAGGGCGGGCATTATCCTGCTGAAACAACGCACCACTCTACTGTTGCAAGAAAGGTGTCAGCACAGACCGCACAACGTGCTGGATGTATTCAGCGCTGGTCTATGACCCCTCCACGAACACCAAAGACGAACGCGCGTTGCAACTGATGGCACCCCACACCATCACTCCCGGGATGGACTTTACGTGACGTTGACGAACACTGCGCCCGCACGCGCTCGCCTGTGCGACGCCACACACGCACACGACCGCCACTGACGTGCAGGCAGAAGCGGTTGTCGTCACTTATCACCACTGCACGCCATTCCGTCTCCCAGCTGACCCGCACATTGTACCACGCCAGACGTGTCCGACGATGGTTCGGCGTGAATGGCAGTCGGGCTAGCGGTATGTGCGATTGTAACCCTGCAGCAAGTAACCGGTTTCCAACGGTGCGTGGACACACGTTGGGGCTACATGTGCCTGCATCTTAGTGCGGGTGGCCGAACGATCTGATAACACAGACGGCCTCACGTTGCGTCGATCTTGACGTTCGTCAGTGCTCTGCGGTCGCCTCGAAGTGGGTTTACGGCTATGGCAACCCATTGTCGCTCGCACCGCCAGCACCGATGTCGCATCACACCCCACGTGGTCTGCAATATGTCGAAAGGTCCACCCGGCTTCGCGCAGGACGACAATTCGATCCCGCTCAAACTGGTTAAATTGCTTAAAGGACCAACAAGTGCGACGTCATGGCATACCTAAGTCCCGACTATACCTCATCGCAGTGAACAGCGCCTTCTAAAGGCGCGGAGTAATGACAAGTCCGCATTCGTCAAGCTGCCATTTCGTTGCAGGGCGCAGGCATGCGTGAAATGTTAATGAAGGCTTCTACGACCCCATCCCTAACGTCCCTTATCGCCTACACCTTCCCGGTGTTGCAATCCTTTTTTTCGCTAGTGTATTTGTTCAAATTGTACAAAATATTGTAAAGCAATTCTCCCTTTTGGAAGATTTGAAGCTAGTAAAACAACAAATTAACTTCGCGTTTCTTCTCGAGAATCAGACAAAAATATTTTGGCAACTTTTAGAAAATAAAAGCGTTTAAAGACAACCGAAAAGTTTGTTTTCAATGGATCAATTTATCAGTCTCTTATACCTCGCAATGATATTAAAGAATAACATAGAAGAATATAATTGTGAGTCAACATACTTCTGCGAAGACAGAAGCATACTCCTGCCATTGCTAATATTACTGCAACAAGCGAAGCAATGCTCAGGATCACCATATGGCTATCTCGATAAAATGGTACTTCATCTGAATTATCAGATTGTTTTGTTTCCGGTAAATGTTCTCCTGAAACAAGAATAAAATGATTCAGAGAAAATAACAAAATTGTATACAAAGTTTCTGAGAATTCCTAATGAGAAACTCCTTGACGAGAGCTGACATTAAAGACAGAAAATAATACTTAAGTAAGATACCTACCCCCTGCATTATTAAGTGTTGTAAATTTATACTCTGCCTGAGTAGACCCAGCATTATTGTGAGCTGTCACTCGTAATGTGTACTGTGTGGCAGGTGTCATATCAATAATAGGAAATTTAGGTTGTGGCAGCACATTGTTAGACACTGAAAAAATAAAACGCAGCATTTTTATGCCAAAGAAAGTTTTGTAAGATTTTTGTAACATAAATACTGAATTTTTCATTAAAATGTGAAATTAATAAAATATAAACTTTTCTATTAAGTAATGTAACAATATATTACAATGCTATCAAGGGGGTCTACAGTCGAATACGTATATAATATGCCATGAACTTACCAAGTGTCCAATCGGATTTTCCTTTCCTATATTCAACTACAAAGTACAAAATAGGGCACCCTCCATCTTGCCATGTTGACAAGAAAAGAGTGACTGATGTTCGGTTCACTTGAAGAAATGGGTTTACAGATGGTTCTTTAGGTTTACCACCTTTAGTTGTTGCTGTTTCTAGTTTGCTTGCTGCTCCACTTCCAATTTTATTAAAAGCTGCAAAAACAATGTGTGGGAATACATTACTGGTGCAGTTTTGGTGATATACACCCCATTAACATTTCGGAAAAACTTCACGTTTTATAATTTACTACACCCAAAAAAAGTAGCATGTAGAATGGGAGTTCAGATAGGTGTGCTATTTGGCAAACGGTTCAAGTTCACTGATAAATGATTCCAATTTGGCAATGATAAGAGTGCATCTTAATACGTTGCACAAACACATTGTGTTATTAAGTATATTCCAGCTTGGTGTACGATAAAACACTTCTAGATTTCACGGCATCGAATTGTACGGATCCGTAATGATCTTCTATGCTACTCTGTCTCATACTGTTTGATTGACTTCTACCTGCAGTTCCTCTCTATTTTACGGTATGGGAGGACGCCGAATAACACCCCTTTATCAAGTCACATTTTCTATTGAAAATATACTGCCGATATGGTAGGCTATGCCAGAGCCCGAATGACTTTCAGGCAATCACTCAAGATTGCGAAATGAGGATACGCATGGTCTTGCTGAAAGAGAGCACTGGCGAGAGTGTTTACAAACGGCACGGCTACTCCTCGTGAACATATCGCTGGATCAAAAGTCAGGCGACTCTCATCACTGAAGGTCACTCGTTGCCAGTGCACCAAGTTTCATAACAATCGCTCAGAACACCATTGTAGTCTAGCAACGTCGCGATGGTGTCCAATGTACTCGTCGATACGGTCTACGAGCGTTGAGTCTTGCGTTACCAGACTTTTTTGAATTTGTTGCGTCTTTATTACTTATTATTATTATTATTACTATTATTATTATTATTATTATTATTATTGGCGTGTAGTCCATTACTGACCACGCTACACGATTAACGTGTGTAATTCTTCCAGGATCAGCTTTTCAGCTGTATCCTTGGATTACAACAAGGTTGTTACGCCTTGAAGTGTGAATTATGAGATGAAAGGATGATGATGATAGGTGAAGGGACAATCACAAATACGACCTTGTCTACGCAGGATTCGAACCTGCAGCCTCCTCGGCACAGACGACGGCTGCCGCAACCGTCTGCGCCACGGGGCCGACATTATTATTATTATTATTATTATTATTATTATTATTATTATTATTATTATTATTATTGTTATTATTATTATTATTATTATTATTATTATTATTATTATTATTATTACTATTACTATTATTATTATTTATCGCCGCAACGCAATTAATAAAATCCTCTAAACTTGCATCTCACTTGCAACTGTCTCCTTTATTGATATGTTCTTGGACAAGTTTGTCCCTGAAGTGGTTTGGCGTTTTCTTCTCTAGGAGTGATGTGCACTTATTAAATTTTGACTCGCACAACTGGAATCCGTGGACAAAACGCAATTTCATACCCAACGCATTTTAACACACAGTTGTCCGCAATTGTGTGATATGCAGCCTTACCTCAACATGTTTGCAGTATCAAAATACATTATTCTATGTGGCTAAAATCATTATTCTGAAAATAAAGAAAACTGCAAAAATAAATTACGCGCCAGTGATTATATTTTTATAGCATTGTTTAAATGTACAGAGATGATTTAATCTATATAGTACAGAATTAGCCTGATTAAAAATAAAAGAAATATGTAAAATTGACCTCTATCAGTAGTGTATTAATTTGTATTGGTATTTGCCCTGATTGCTTATGTCAGAGTATCATGTTAATGCTTTTCTGGTATTCCTATTTCCATGACAATATATATTTTTCTTTATTTATTACAAATTTATTATAACGAAACTAATTTGAAATATCCACTCTGGTGCTACTTACCGTTCCACTTCTGTAAAGAACACTTAGAGTCATTTGCAAAGACACTCCTCACTAATGAGGACACGTTAGTGCATTTATGTTCGAAGGGAAGATATGGGTACCAAAAATGAGTCTTAGAGAAAGTCGAATGTTTGTGTTGGAAGGGTATAATCGATATGAAATTATTCAATTAAGTGCGATATTAAGAATTTCATAAGTCGATCCGGGTAGCCGAGATCGCTAAAGCAGTAGTGGCCTATCGAACTAGGACCGAAGGATCGTGTGTTCGATCCCACCTCTGGCATGTTTGTGTGTGTTTCGTGATTGTGTGTGTTGTTTGTGTGAAATGTTGTGTGTCCCCCGTGATTGACGTTAGGAAGAGCATTCGGCCGTAAGAACATCGCCAAATCAGTGTAAAATTGATTGTCCTGAAAATTAATAAAACTTGGGCCAGCTTCCATTAACACCGATCCCGTAAAAACGGGAAATGGCAAGGATGAAAGAAAAAAAACCCTACTAAGAACTTCATAAAAAACAAGCTTCGCAGAAAACTTTGATTATGTATAAGGTCTAATTGAGATCACAGGCAATAATTGTTTATCTAAGAGCTCCAAAAATATGTCAGCAAGTGCTTTTGTATTGACCATTATGTAAGGTATATTTTATGACATTAAACTATGTGAATTACATTACCTATACTATAAAGTGAGTAAAAAGATTCGAATCAAAGAATATTCTGACAGATTCATCTCTTTTCGTGACGTCCTTATTACGTACTGAGATCTAAAGCGAATGAAATGCATCTGAGATTGCGGTATTTATATATTTATTTATATCTGTTGATGTTTGCATGTGTGGATTATGAATTAAGACAATAATGGTTGCATGACTATATTACCTGCAAGACGAAACTGATAACGCGTGCCACATAACAAACCATCTAACAGATATGTAGTGGCACGCCTGTCAACACTTATTTCCTCCCATTCGCCATAATCTCGTCTGTATGAAAGTAAAAATCCTTTTACTGCAGCTCCCCCATTATCTCCTTGTTTCCATTGCAGTTGGACGGAAGTGAGAGTCACGGCTGTAGCTAGCAGTAGAGGAGGAGTTGGAGGCACTAAGGAGAAAAAATGTCATTGATATTGTTAGCATATAAGATTACAGGTTAGACTAAAGTCATAACATTTATCAGACATGTTATATTAGCTTAAAAATATTGGTTTATTAGTCTATTTCACACAGTTTTTGTTTTATGAATGTTAAATATGAAGTAATATTTATATCATCTAAGAAAAGCATGCAAATATTATGATACAATAGTAGAGGAATTATATTTGTCACAATACACGAATGAGTGGGAACGGACAATTAAATATTACGTAAATAACATGTTCTAGTATGTTATTTCCAAAAACTAAACGGAGATGGACATTACGCCGACGAGAATAATTATTTCTTTAAAATAAATGTTAATATTGTAAGAGTTTTAAGACCATTGTAATGTTTATAGGTTTGGAACAATGATCCCCCTCTTAATTGGGATTATATCTCACTTGTGTTCGCTCCACAGAGAATTTGATTCACTCTTTCCAGCTTTTAGGTACTAATTGTAGATTTCTCTTATCAACAAACGTCACAAAATTATTTATTGTTTTTGATGCAATTAATTGAAAATAAATTTAATTAGTGGAGCTGCAACAGCACATATTTTCCTAGCCGTATTATTTGTTACGTAATATTATAACATCGCAAAATCTCGCTCTCGTGTTTTTGTTGTATTACTTTCGCTGTCCAATGTTTATGAGAAAGTATAATACAACTTTCGGTATCAAGAACAAACAAAATGCGCATATCCGTGAAAATATTGATATTGATTATTCGCAGTGTTGGGTATCTTTCCCTGTTTCATACACTATCGTCTGTACAAGATTATTCAAAATTGACTTTGGACCTCTGAAAGACAGCTGCGTCACAATGTGTGTGGTATTTTGTCGTATGTGATATTTTGTTCTTGCGAAATCGTAAAAATATTCTGGGCATCGAAGAAATAATACGCGCCTCATGTAGACAAAACTTTCGATACACACGGTGACAGACCGTCAGTTAGATTCTTCGAAGGTGAAAACATCCGTGTACGAAAGCTGTGACCGTGGAGAAATACTGCAAGTGATGATTCCATTGACTACGTGACACTAAGTGTATCATAATTTCGTTCGCATTATTGTGCCCTGGACGCTATAAATGTCACTCGCTGTTTTTGTTTTGCTGTTTCAGTTTTACATTACGCATACATTTTTGCAGAGCAACAAAATTTCAGTGTGTTAATGTTGACAACGCATTCTATTGTAAGGCAGTGTTTCACATAACTCTCTGACTCTTCGAATTGCCAATATAGCATGGCTTTGATTGCATAAATGACAGCAATTTTTACATTCCCAGAAAGTGCATCATTATGCCTCTTTGAGATTCGAAGGCAATTTTCAAACCACTTTATACTTCATGCGCACAAAGTATTATGCGCTAAAATAGTATGCCAATACATGAAAAATTAAAATGGCATTTATATTTTTAGTACATTGTTATTTTTTGTTTTATTTAGAAAATGCACTGTGAAATTTTATTCTAACTGTTTAAGACAAATATATTCGGTATGTGGGGACTGACGGAAGTAAGCAACCGACTGGCAGGGACGGTCGCACTCTAACGCATCCGATTTGATTGAAAGAACCTCAATCAGATGACATCTCAGGACTGAATTCATTCCGCTGAGCTGAGCTGGTTTCAGTGCTAACGAGGCTGCAGCAGGTCGACGGAGCTCTAGCTAAATGTGATGACACTGACACTATACACGTTAAAAAAAAGAGAGTATTTGGAGTGAGTTGGTTTCAAAGGAAACTATCCTTTCTGAAAACAGTCGAAGCTACTTTCTAAGGGGTTGACTCTGAGTTGTAGCAAAGAGAAGTAAGTTTTTTCCGTTCTTTTGGCAAACCAAGTAAAATCGGATGGAGTTCTTTCATTAGGATTCACAAATGTGGACCTCTCTATCCATGCGTCCAAAAGAGCTGGATTTATAATAAAAAGAAATAAAATGATGATACGATGATTTTCCATTGGAGTTGTAACGTGGATGGTTTAAGAAGCTTCATTATAGCAATAGGACTCTAATGGATTTATTGTGGTAGCTTTATGATTTAAATATATCGCATATTTTCGAAGAGGCTGACAGTTGTTTGAATCAAATGTGTAACATTACTACATAACTCAACTAAGACGTTTAAGTAAATAATCATGGAAATCGATAGCAACTGCCGTCGTCATTGCCCGTCCTCATTGCCTCAAAACCCGTCCTTAGCGAGTCCTGAATTCAAGTCGAAGGGGTGTAGTGATATAATTTGGTAGTCAGTAGTGGCACCCGAATCTAAAAATCGTTGAACCTCTGAAGCCGACATAATGCTTTTCCCCTCGCTCCTAAAAAATCGTTCGCGTGTGAACAAGGTTGAAAGAAAGAACTAGTGATTACGATTAAACCTCGTCATTAGAGAAATTTGAGGTGGAATTTATTGATCGCATTTCATATCCGCACGCGGCTTCATAATCGTAATACCCTCTCCCAATTTTTTACTAATATTTAAGAGGAGAATGACATCCCTATGTTGCTCATAATTTTATAATTGTTAGGTACACGTATCTAAAAAACTATTTTACTTATAGGGTTGATTTTTTAAATATTTTACATTTAAACCTTAGTTAATGCAAATCAGCTCAAAAATCTGATATACAGTCATTCATTTTTAAACAAAATTTTTTATTAAAATATGAAACAAACGAGACATTTTTTGAGTTATAATTTTTTTACATTTAAATAGTTAACCCTTTTGGTAGTTTCGTAGTTATTTGTGTGATTATTACTTAACAAACAATGTACATAGTGCTGTAAAATTGATCATGTACTATTATTTTTGTTAGAGATAAATATTCCTAAAGGTAAAAGAAAAATCTGACTGCTAAGGTTTGGTGCTAAATCTTACTTATAATTAGTGAGACAGTCACATCAACCACACAGATATGCTAGATGTAAAATAACAGTACAGCGATGAACTACGAACAATATCTGGAACTTTGCATATATCTAAACAAAATATTCCAGAGGGTCAACCCCGGGATTCACCGAGCTCTGCCGTCGAGCAGAGACGACGGTCTCCAACGCCGGAGATCGGTTGAGTTCGGGCGAATGGGAGGATAATTTTGCCATCATTGATGAACCGCCCTGACGCTCAATATTCCGGCAGAACGCCCACAGTGTTGGGGCGTTAGTGTTTTTTCAAGTGGTGTCTGAAGGTCCGTAGGAGAACAATTGCAATATTATCGTATTACGTAACTGTTACAAATGATACGTGATGTTAGCAGCGCCAGTTTTCCTCGGCGATGTCGAAGTTCTCATATATTAGATCTCAAACTGAAATAAACATTGGTCGTCTTTGCATAGGGGGCTTGTAGTATACTTTTCTCAAAACTGAAAGCTTCGGAATAAGTATTCATGACCGCGCGATAAAAATAATTGTGAATCATTTTGAAAAGGAGAGAAAGCATTTGACGTAAGGACAAAGTAGTTTGCATATCGTGCTCTCATTGCACATGGACATTAATATATGCGAAAGACTGTACATAGTAAAAGACGTCCGTTCACCCGCTCATGTTACAGTTGATCAAAAATAAAGTATTTAAATATACTCATAGCTCTAATGTTTCTATCTCGCGTTTCCATTTTCTGTAAACTAACAGCAATAAAACATTAAATAATATGACAACACCTACCTTGAACTTGCAATGAATAAACAATGGAATCTGTTCCCAAACTATTTCTGGCAATGCAAGAATAATTTCCTTCATTGGTCCTTTGTACACTTTCAATGATGAGAGTGTTCTCAGAAGTTATTTGAATTCTAAAATGTAAAAAAAAATCCATTGATATTTACTTTATTTAGGCACTCTCAGATAATGAAATCTAATACACTTTTCTTACCTAGGTTGACTATGTAATTTAAGGTCTCCAAGTTTCCACTCTGTTGATGGCTTTGGCACACCCACACATATACAAAGCAATTTTAAATCCATTTTCCATGGTACAATGAAAACTTGACCAAAGGAAACAATAGCAGCTGGAACTGAAACAAATACAAAGTATCTACATTACTAATTTGTAATGCATGCAGCAATCGAAAGAAAATTATGCAGCTTTCAGCCATGTGAGAAGTGTTGATGTATTCTTTAAGATTAAGATTAAGATTTATTAATAATTCTACAATTAAGTGTGAGAACTTGGTGGCAGAATACAATAACTTAACATTACAGAACTTAACAACTTTACAAAATCTATAAACTTTACAAATCCACGTGAACATTTCACCGTGCGATCTTTCATAGAAATCCACTTCACCACACTTCACTTTACCGCACTGCGAAACAGCGAGCTGTAATGTCTTTCTTACACACTCGTTTCCTTCAGTTTTACAACGTCACTGCACTTCACGCCTTTAGACACCCAAGAACTTGGGAAAAATCAAAATTCTAGAAAAAAATTTCGATTTTGTCAGAAAATGCAAATATTTGATTGTGTTATTCCGCCTATTCTCATACTGCGCGTACCGATTCAAACTTCATACTCAGTGCGTCACTGCTTACGAAACAGCTGACGTCATGTTATAGAAATGCTCAAAGGAAGAAGTCGCTCGACATTAAATATGTTGTGTTACGGAACAGCAATTTTTTATATCTTGTATCTAAAAATCTCTTGGACTCTATGTATACTATGCTATGTTATTGCAATATTCGTGAATACTGTTTGTCTTATAATGTTTAATTTATTGTTGAGTTATGCGAGAGTTTTTATTTGTCATTCTTCAGCTGTGTGCGTGCTACTTTGTAGAAAAGCATTTTTGCTGCTGCAGACCATTAGTTCTTTGCTGTTAACAAATTAGACAAAAATTCCACAAGAAAATATTAAAATCCTATATACTCTAAAGAAAGGATGTCTGTGAAAATTGTTATTCATTTCAAATTAAATTTGTGGCACATTACTTACAAACCCAGTTTGGTGGCAAATGACTGAGTAATGTTGCCTGAAGATTAAATTCAATAGAGTCTGATCAGCTTCTTCTCCGCCAAATGCTAGTGTTTTAATGAAATACACTGTAGAACATAATATATAATCAGCCAATTTATACGTAGGATTCAGGTGACAAAAATGGCCTATAATCACGGTAGTTATGACAGATGTAAATGGGTTTCAGTTAAAAGAGTTAGATATGATTGGATGTTTACCTTTTTACTTTCTTGTATATTAGTATATAAGTAGTACGATATAGAGTAAAATATGTAGTTGTTCAATAAATCTCGATAGTAATATTCGTTTCGGGGGGGGGGTATTCAAAGAGAAAGTGTTGTTTCTTCAAACTAGTGGTGCTACAACAGCACACACTTCCTTGCATTATTTGTATCAGCACCGCAATATTATACTTCTACATGAACCTCCAGAAGTGTTTTCAAACAGCAAACATTTTTCAGAATTTTCAGCTAAGACTCGAAGTGAGTTAAATCCAGTGAGTTAAATCACCGAGAACTTTAACGTTACATCACGCAATCGTTTTGGTATACTTGCTTGGGCCAACGCTTAAAAATCTAAATGTTTGTACTATTATTTTCCAAATGCAGTGTTCAAAAATTCAGAGTTCAACCGAACTGCGATCTGCGTAATTCCCTTGTTCAATCCGTGGAAAAAATTTAAAGAAAAAATTGAGTGGTTTTTGAGAATTTTTTTTTCTAGTTGCATTAATTTCAAGCATAAATTACGCGGAAACTACGCATTTTTTCAAAAAATTGTAGATTGTCTTTCTTAAAAACCTAATTTTACTTTCTCGTTACCTCTTACACAGAAGAGAGAAATTTGTGTATTGCTGCGCGAAAAAACGGTGAATTTCGGCTGAAAAACGCTTGTTACAGTTGTGAAATTTAGAAAAAAATCCTCTAATACGTGATGTAGACAGAATACATGTTTTGTGAGTACTTGATACCGAAAAATCGAATGACGGTAAAACGTATTTCTGTCCGTCCGCCCGTCCATCCGTCTGTGAACAACGCTAACGGCCAAACAGTTCAGCCGATTTTCTCCAAAATTGATATTCCGTAATTGATTTAGATGATGTCGCAATCCCTTGAATTTGAAGCCGATATTTAATTTTTGGGATTACTTTCTATGAAGCCTCTGGGATATTTTCAAAATTTTGAAAAAAATTACTCCGATGTTTTTGATTAAACTCTGATATTGGATAGTGTGAAGTACTTTTAAGGGAATAGTGCAAGTTCGTTAAAAACCCTGATTTTTTCAAAATTGCAAAAGTTCAAAATGTTTCGAATTCTTCCTACAGCTAAAATATTAAAGATAGAGAATTTTTCCCTTAACGGAATCTGTTCCTTAAATATTAATTTTGAAATAAGGACATCTACAATTTTTCAAAAATTTGAGTTACAAAAATGTTTTCATGTTAATTCGGGTTAATTTGGAGAGAAATTGCGGTATAAATAGTATTACGCAAGCATTACAGAGGGCGAGAGAGTATGTGCTGTTTTAGCACCACTAGTTTTAGATCATACTTTGTTTAGAGCAAAAATCTTTACCTTCAGTGTTTAGTTTTGAAATGTTAACTCGTTGCAATTTTCGAGAGAGAGAGAGAGAGAGAGAGAGAGAGAGAGAGAGAGAGAGAGGGAGAGCGAGAGAGAGAGAACGAGAGAGAGAGCGAGAGAGAGAGCGAGAGAGAGAGAGAGAGAGAGAGAGACAGACAGACAGACAGAGCGAGTAGCATATTTTGTTTCAAGGTATACCACTGCAATATCGTTCGCGTATACCAAAAATAACTGGGAATAAGAAGTTTTACGATATCTGCAAAGTTCACTCACTCCCTGAGAGAGAGAGAGAGAGAGAGAGAGAGAGAGCGAGGGAGAGCGAGAGAGAGAGAACGAGAGAGAGAGCGAGAGCGAGAGCGAGAGCGAGAGCGAGAGCGAGAGCGAGAGAGAGAGAGAGAGAGAGAGAGAGAGAGAAAGAGAGAGAAAGAAAGAGAGAGAGAAAGAGAGGAATAAATAAAGAGAAAAAAAGAGAAAATGAAAGAAAGAAATAGGTTTTTACTAAAGTTGGAGTCGACATGTATCAATCAGTTGATTCGATCTGAACATTGCGCTGAGAGCATGTGGCGCTCGTTTGTTCCCCTCGTTCAGTTTCTTGAAAAACGCTGATATGTAAGGTATTGAAGTGGACCCTTGTCGTGCCCAGTGAATGTTGTGCCGTGGACACCTATGAGCGCGCGAGAGTCTCAAGGTCAAAAAGCAGAGGCCGCTTCCCCTAGCCTACTCGTATTAATATTTTATATCATAATTTCCTTCATCCCTACGATTGTCTTGTAACGTTTGGGCAACTGAAGGAAGATTGAAACTTTTTTTTTGCAATATTACTTATGCTTTAAGGATTTGTTGCCAAGAACAATGTTTTGGATGGGACGTGGCAATACGCAATAACAAATTAAAAATCGACCGGATGGCTTTAAACGTGATGCTATTGGAGCGAAATCTACATTTCGATAGTTTTCGCGAAAATGTTTTGAGTGGCGGTTAGATGGTAATGAAAACTGAATTTTCAGAATACAGCAACACCAAGTAAGTTTTCCTGAACTGATTTCGTTTGGCGACTGTTGAAACACCAATCGGTCTATCAGCCCCGAAACTTTCACTAATATTGACTCCGGCCGTGAAGGCCTTCATTGCCATATACAATTTGCATGATGGCTACTTTTATTTAAAAAATGTCAAATACTCTATTTACGACGTGAGATATAGATATAATAAATAATACATAAAATAGATACAGTATAGCATACCGGAACTGAAACGATCAAATGATTTCACAAAATTTGACAGACTCAATGGGTCTAATCTTCGACACACATGCTATTGGATTACGAGAATGCAGTGTACCAAAACTATTACAATAAATATCAGAGGGACTATATGGGTTTCCTCCATGGAAGTGCCAACCAATCACAAATAGCCCCAAATTTCACTTAGTGTATCCTTCAGTCTTATTAAAATCACTTCGTGCGTCCCGAATTGACTGTGAATTTTAATTTGAGAACATAATACTGAAAATGAAAGGAAATTATGAAATGAAAAAAGTGTAATGTAGTATCAAAGAAAATAAATTATTTTCTATTCATTATAATGTATTATTAATAAGGAAGTTTGTTTTCGTCCCGTAATTTTTGACGGTTACTCTTAGTTTTAGGTAACATAACTTTACACTTTCGAGAAGTCAATGTTTCGTCACTTAGTGAGATTTTAGAGCATAAAATGTGGTCGGTAATCGTGGTAAATAGTTCGAAAATACATAGTTTAT
This sequence comes from Gryllus longicercus, assembly GCA_038098605.1. Taxonomy (NCBI): domain Eukaryota; kingdom Metazoa; phylum Arthropoda; class Insecta; order Orthoptera; family Gryllidae; genus Gryllus; species Gryllus longicercus. The sequence goes on along the minus strand of JAZDUA010000266.1, from coordinate 9,417 downwards.
ACACTGCCATTGACGTCAGTCTATGAATGTCATAGACGTCATTGAATATACATAGACGTCAAGTTCGATTTTAAAGTTCGGTCATTAAGGAAGTGGTTGTTTAAAAGAATTCCACTGTACCTACATGAAGATGTAAATTAACCGAGTACATGGTTATAAAATATCAATTGTTTTGATAATATCACGTTCACACATACTACATATGTGTGTCAGTTTTCCTATGTTATTTGTTACTTTTCTTGGTTGTATTTATACTTCATTTCATTTGTTGTATTCAAATAAAATATGGTCAAAACTTTGGGGTAATGTCTCATAGAGAAAATTTTCTTGATTTGGTGGTCATAAATGTGTTAAATTCTTGTGAAAGGCATTTCATACCTGCCCAATCATGCAGACACTGATATGACACACTGTAGACATCACAACCTCATTCACCTGAAGCACTCAGAGAGTTCTATTAGATAGTTAAAATTCATAGTTGTTATGGGAAAAAACACTAGCATTCATTGGATATGATGCTGAGTGATCTAGAAGGCCACTTTAATTATCTGTGGATGCCAAAACAATTCAATAGATGTAGCTCGTGTAATCATACTATTTTTTGTTTGTTTGTTTGTTTATTGCAATGTGTGTTTTCACGTCAAATCAATCATGACAACAAGTTCACTATGTTCAGTAAAATAGGCACTATAAGAAAAATAAACTTCTAGATTTTTCTGGATTAATAAAATTGACAAGAAACAAACAGTCAAAATGTAAAATTTTACCGACTTCAAAAAGCGATTAAAATACAATAAAAACTTATTAGGATTAGCTAGATTCTCAAATAAAGCATATTTCAATGAAAGAAAGCTGTTTCAAAAGACAATTTAACGCACCATGTCATTTGTTTCACTTAAAATAAAAATGTCTCCCTACAATTATTTGAAAAACATATGCGTCTTCAGTGAGCGTCTTAAACGCAGGTTTACAGGTGCAAATTTGCTATGGGTCCGCAAAACGAGGAAATTTCTCAGTGTGCAATGACGCGATTACGATTCGTATGACATGTAAAAGGATCCTAGGTAATGCTTGCGAAGATGGCGGCATTGGGTGCCTATGTGGTGCCTTATTTGAAAATACTCAACAGTTCAGCCCATGAGGGGGAGAAGGCAATGGACAAGTATGCAAGGCTCGGGCTTTAGATATAATTACCATTCTCATAAGAGCCCATATTCGCTCAGTCAGGGGCCAGTGAAAGTAATTTACATTGATGTTGGGTCGGTCCTTGGTGACAAACATGGGAATCAAAAACAAATTGTACTGTTGTACACTACGTGGAACCAAATTTGAAAATGTCCCGCAATTCTTACAACATGGCCGGGCTGGGCAATGTACATGCTTACAGAACCAGTGTATTACAAAATGTAACACCATTTTCAATTTTTCTAAAAAGAAATTGAATCTCTATTTTATTTTTAATATTAAATCTTCCATTCTCTTGCACAAAAATGATTAAACATTTGTAGTAATGTTGGAGTACTTTATGTTTTTCTCGTTTGAATTTCAGGAATGATTATACAAACAAATGAGTAAATATCAATGTTCAAAGGGACATTTTCTTTTGGCATTTGCTTTTATTACTCATTTCAATATCATTAGTTTCTTATTCATTAACACTTTTACAGTTTGTTAATGAATATTTGTATAATTGCAAGCAGTTACCACTGCTTACAAGCCGTTACCACAGCTTACAAGCAGTTACCACTGTTTACAAGCACTTACCACTGCTTACAAGCAGTTACCACTGCTTACAAGCAGCTACCTGGTATTCTTATTTCCTTACCTACTGAATTAGGTGATAATTGTATCACTGGTGTACTAAGACCTTGTCCAATTTTTGTGGAGGCAGTAACCCATGCCTCATATTTTTCTCTCTTTTTTAGGCCAACTGCTTTATAATAATGTTGATGGGAAGGCAATGTTGCCTTCATTATTTTTGTCTCTTCACCTTGTTCTAGAACTCGGATATATACAGTATATTTTGAGAGAATACCATTTGGATGCCTTGGAGGAAGCCAACTGATTATAACAGTATCATTAGAGCCCACAACGGCTTTAATTTTTTCAGGTGCCTCTGGGACTGAAAATAAAGAAACTTTATTATAATTTTTAGGACAAAACAAAAATCATTCCAAATGCATAAATTTGGATGATTACACCAAATGCATGAATTTGATGAACACCACTTCATATGTAGATGTAAAATAACACAAAACCCGTAATTGCTAATGTAGTTTTGATATTGATACATCTTTATTTGTTTTACAAAGATATGACCTAGGGGTAGGCAGAGTAGATTGGACTAACAAAATCCACAGGCTCAGAGTAAGAAAAAACTTTAATATAATTATATTAACATGAAAACTGAATGATAAATTACTAAAGATATCGTCTGGTATCAATAATTTTAATCAACTTATGATCATTTCGATCGCGTTGCGATCATCATCAGAGCTTGCAGCTTCTGGGCGATATCTTTAGTAATTTATCATAAAGAAAAGGTATCTACATCACCAACAATCCAATTAATGAAAACTGAATTTGAGTTTGTGAAACATTGTTGGGAGAGGCTTTTATATTGCATCTTTGTTCATTAAAGTTCAAGTTAGATAACCCCTTTTGGAGGCGGACTATTTATTCATTAATTCATTCATTCCTTTTGGATGATTTCCCACTATGTCCAGGGAGGAGGCTGCAGCTTGGCTGCCGCGCAAACTGATGTAATTGGGGAGGGGGAAGTGGAGAGCCTGATACTCATCTTTACTGTCGCGAGTAGATTTTATACATGCACGCAATTAAAAATGAAGGTAATATACTGGATGTTTCATAAAACAGTTATTTTGTATTTAGTTCTCGAAATTAATTGATACTTGGTGCAAATTGCATACGTTTATTAGTTACGCTTTTTGATGTAAGCAAAATAGTTCTGATTGACGCCATCTTGTTAAAGAAAAGGCGTTTCCTACAAGAAAGTGCGTGATTAGAAGTAAGAAATGTCAATTTATGGTTATTTTTTAGATATTTCAAAAGTGTTTAAAAAAAACCAAAGAACGTAACTTCAAAAGAATGTAAAAGGAAAGGAACGTAACATCCTCATCGTTACAAGAATGTAAAATTATTGGTAAGCCAAAATGTAAATATGTTTAATCTAATATTTATATTGCAATTTATGTGGCTTTTCAATCTGATTCGAATGTGCTACATTATAAAAGATTCTACAAAAATAAATAACACGTTATATAATAGCAAACTTTTTTTTCAGTTTGTCTTCTTCAATTAATAGCTGTTTCGAATATTTGTAGAAGCTGATTTCTGTGAGAAATCACACTGCTCGTTGTGTATATTTCGCGAATGTTCATTCGCACCTGAGATATGGCATAATATTCTGGTGAAATACATCTTATAGCTCCCAGACTTTTAGATTACAAAAGAGAATTGTACGAATAATAAGCAAATCCGACCCACGTGATTCTTGAAAGCATCTCTTTATTAAACTAGGTATTTTACCATTACCTTGTCTCTTCATATATGAATCAGTGGTTTTGTTAAAAATGACTTACTTAAGGGCGAAAATATATTTTCAGCAAACGCCGTTGTCTACAATTACAACACTCGACATAGTAATCATATTCATCAGGTAACAGCCACATATAATACATGTACATTATTTTACAACACCTTGCCAGATGACATTAAACGATTAAATTTGATACAAAAGTTTAAGTCCCAAGTAAAATCTTTTCTGCAGCACGATTATTTCTATACAATTGGAGATTATACCGAGCATCCAATAGGAAAGTAATATTAATTTTAACAATGACACTTAATGTATTATATATCATTTGGATTGTATAATTGTAAAGAAACCTGTAACAAGTATTGTACTTCAGCTTCTGGGTCAATGACCCCCCATCTCGATCAGGTTTTCTTCCAGTTTCCCTGATCCTCGAGCAAATGCTGAGATAACCCTTTGTTTTGCTTCTGGACAAAATTTAATTTCAAATTAACTTCTCCCCATAACACTTCAGACAAAGTTTTTAACTGTTTTTGACGTAAATAAATAAATAAATAAATCCATTGACCATCGATGTAGTGTACAAGTATTCTGAACAACACGAAAACTAATGTTCAAAGTTTTACTTAAATTTCAATAATATTTTTAAATTACCATTACGATGTTTTTCTTTTACAGGAATTGCGATAAGCGATTGTTTGCGCAATGTTGCCAGTTATTGTTTATCTACCCACAAATACGTTACAAGCTGAATACTTTTAGTTTTACGATACTGGTCAGTACTAATTCTACAGATAATTCGCTAATCGGATAGGTGTGTAAAATGTATACTGATAAAATAAGTGAGTTCGCGAAGACTGCACTTATTTTAAGCTGTGGTGTCATAAACATTATTAACCATTTTCTATACTAAATCAGTGAAGCTATAAAAGCACATACTTTCTCGCATTATTTTAACGGCTCACCACTATTATTCTACTTCAAAACCTGCCAAAGTGATTCCAAACAGCAAAAAGGTTTTTGTCCGCGCCGAGACACGAAATCCCGTCCAAGGAGTAAACTCGCCCCGAGCTTTACCGCTACACCTCGCAGGGGTTCGCTCCCACTCACTTTTGTCGATGCTTAAACAACTAATTGTCTCTTCTATTCTTATTTCTAATACGCAATTCTAAAGAAGTCAGAGTGTTTAAAGAAAATTAGGCCTGCGCCATTTTTTAAAGTTCTTTGTTCTATCCATGGAAAAATGCATAGAACAAATTTAAAGATGCTTTGAAGATTTTTTATTAATTGCATTACCTTCAAACTGAAATTATGTAAAAACTACTTATTTAAAAAAATACATGAGAATTTTTAAATATCTATATTTTAGAACATATCATTTAAGACAAAAATCTCAAAATTCAATACTTTCGCTTTTAATGACTTTTTTGCAATTTTAGAATATACAGAGAGTTGGCCGAAAATGGGAGCAGAACCATTTTTTGCCTTTCTTTGATACATGTGAGGAGAAAATGTACAGAAAAATATTGGAGTCGTTTTTGAGAAATCTCTATTTTCCATATTGACTTTTGTTATGTCAATTTTAGAAAATAGTTGGTCGAAAATGGGTCACTCCTTTTGTCTTTCTTTGATAATACAAGGAACATTGTAAAGAAAAAATTTGAGCTGTTTTTGAGAAAACAATTGTTTACAATTTGCCTATATTTCACATAAAGTTATGCCAAAACTCCTCATTATTTTGAAAAATTGTACATGACCTTCTTTCAAGATCTGACATTGACAATGACAGATCTGACATCTGACATTGACAGGAGGAACATTGAAGAAAAATCTCTAATTGTAGGTGTTGGAAGACGCTAAAAATATTTTGAACTTTGGAACAATTTTCAATAAATCAGGGATTTTAACGAAAGAGACCCTCGCCCTTTTTAAAGAAATTTTTACGCTTTCTGATGTCAAAATTTAATAAAAAAATGTTTAGTCATTTTTTAAATGTCAAGGCTACTTGTAAAGTCGTAATAACATCCGTTACAAACGCTCAGGGTCTCTAGTTCGATAGATCGTTTGCCTATATGCCATTATTTTTTAGGTACATTTAGTTGAAAACATCCTGCAAATAGAATCGAACTAGGAATGATACCTCCAATAATTCGTTGTTTGATTGAGACCTGTGGTATACCGCCAGCTCCTTCTGAACACTAGTGAATTGTAATAGTAATAATTACAACAACAATAATAATAAATAATAAAATTAATATTAAAATTGCATTTTTTAATGGCGAAGCACGTTAGTCTGATCTTTAGCTTACCCACTAACGATTATTATTTTTAACCAATAATTATAAATAATTTACAAAATTAAAATACTGACATAGCATGTAAGTAACCACTGAGGATTTGAACATTAGTAATCAATAATTCACACCTGTTTCTTCAGTCATGCAATACACTGTATGACTTGTTACGCCATCTCCCACACGAGTATAGGCCAAAACTTGTAGACTGTAGTTAGTATAAGGTTGAAGTCCATGCAAGACAGTAGTTGTAGCAGTAGTAACCTTTGTATCAGGTACCACTTGATCTGAAAGGATAAAATATATGCAATAATGTACACAAATTCATGGTGAAAAGTATATTTAATTTTTAAAAAACCAACATTTTCATGCATTTAATATACCTGTGCAGAAATGATGAAGCTCCTTTGGACTGATACAGATTTTAATTAGCTTATATCCTTTTTTCATTTCATTAGCTTACTACTTTATTTAGTTAATTATAATGGAAAATCAAGTTTCATTTTAGCGATTAAAGTGAATAGATTGAATCGTGGCGGTCAATCGGGAGACCAAAGGTTGCAATTTTTACGGTAGTGAATTCCGAAAGCTGATCAGTCGAGATGATCCCTAAAGGGATAGAGCAGTTAGATAAGCTGAATTTCACCTATCCGATACAGATACTTCGCCACAATTCAGAATAGATTTTTTGACTGTGTTTGAATGTTCACAGATAACCCAGGTATTAATGTATTTGCGTCAGTATATTGTAAAAGGTTTGGAAAAGATGAATTAGAAAAATATATCGACTTTGTAAGTGAGGTAATGACTTTCAAAAGATTAGAATATATTGTCCGTTTTTGTGGCGCCGTTTCGTAATCGTTCCATGGTGAATGCATATTGGTTTTATACAATACGCTTGGATAACATTTAGGAGGACGAAAAAGTAATATAAAAATTATTTTCCGTATATGGCGTTACCTTCGCAATATATTCACAGGTTAAGAGTTAGGGCAGGCGAGGATGAGAGATTTTCCCTACGAAGAAAATTGTCTTCCAGGGACCTATCGTCAGTTTGCTAACGATTATGCAAAGAGGTAATGATAATCTGGAATTTTTCTTCCCTTTTTTCACGACCGATGGTAAATCCGACAAAACCCCGGCTCTCACTAATTACCTAACTAACTAATTAACATTAACATTAACTAATTAACACTAATTAACTAACACCATTATTTGCGGTTGACGGTAATGATCTACAATGCAAAGACTGTTGGTATTTAGACTGCATCACAATGTTCCCGTATTTTCCGCACATGTCGTTGTTCTAATGACGTGCGTTTGCTACTTGAACCTAAGATAAGTTTTATTCATGTTGAACTATCTCAAATACAAAATGGGTTGCTCGGCCTTTGAAACTTTCTGCGGGTGAGTGATATTCCAGATATTTATCGATATTCGATGAATGAGAGTCTTGTATGTTGCTACCTGCAGTCAATCTGAATGACGTGGGGGATACGTGTTGTAAACAAAACATATTGAGGTGTTCATTTGTGAGTTAACAGCAAAAATATAAGGTTTTTTGTGATGTTTGCGAAGTTAGCTATTTTTTAACTTGGAGTAATCAACTTTAAAAAACTGCGAAAAAGTGAAATGCCATATTTGGAATTTAAGATTATGGTGATTTTTGAAAATTGTTAAAGGAACAGGAAACGCACAACAGTTAGTCCTAGTGTTTCAGTGTGGGTAATCGAAACCTATGTTATTGTAACGTTGGGATTACATGGTAGAGATATAAGAGTCTTTCTCCTGCAAGTTCACCATTCCATCTAAGACATTTAACATATTGAGCGTTATAACCGAGCATGTGAATTTAAAGTGATGTTTCTATATTAATCTGTTAGCGGCACTGCGGTAAGTACTGTACAATGGACAAGATGAAATAATCTTGTTTTAAGAACTTGAACCTTCAGGCGTACATTCACAACGCACATAGCAGCATATGATTTTTGCTCCAGACAACTTCACGAGAAGTAAGATGTCAGTTTTAAGAGATACACCATGAGTTCTACGTAAAGGTCTCCTAAAAAGTTTTAAAAGGCAGCTAAGTTCAAAGTATCGTAACTTTCACAATTTTCCATCAAAATGGATGCATTTTTTTACTCCTGAAAGACGAAAGGGGTCTTCTTTATAACGGTTTACAGGACAATTCAATTCATTCTCTCCGCACCTCCGGTGCTAACTCGGACCCAACACAATATTTTTAATTAAACGAGAAACAATGATTAAATTTAAAAAGATCAGGCATTTCAAAACTCAGTACGGACTTTCGACAAATACATTAACAGGCATTAAAAGTTTTTAACAATTTTTATTAAAACTAAAATAAATCATCAAAAGTGGATGATTTTTTCAAACGTTATAATATTTTCAAAGTGTACTTTTAGCAGTTGTCAGGTTTAATTTGCATTTAAGTCCGATGCTGTCCCACTCATTTCCAGGACGATAAAAAATACAGCTACACGATACATGCTAGAAATTGTGCAGTCACAAATTGCTATAAAAAGGCTAGGAGACATTACCAGGTACAGAGTCCCTGCGGCTAAAGGGCGAGAAGTTTTAAATCTTCTTAATGGAATGCTTGTAAAATAAAGTTTGTTGTGGCATTCGAAATTGTTGATTTAAAAATATAAATATTGATTTCTTTTTGCGAAAGTAAGAGAAAAAATAGGAGTTAAATTTTTATAAATAAGGTTCTTTCGTCTTTTAGCCACAATCAATATCGTTCGACAATGATGTATAAAATATATGATATAATAAAATATATATAATATGTAATTCATCACATTTAGAAATACTTAAAAATATTGAATTTTATTCTTCACCTATCCAACAGGATAATGTAAATTTGAAAGGTAAAATAATTAAATTTAAAAGCACCATCGAGTTTGATCACTAATATACTTGTTCTAAAACCATTACCCACCATACCATTCCTCTGCAGGCTCATAAGACAGCTTGTACCCCTGGATTATTCCATGAACCTGATTATCTGGAGGTGGTTTCCAGCTGATCTGAAGATTTTGGAATGAGAGTGCTGTGCATTCAATATCTTGAGGTGAGGAGCTAGGAACTGAAAGAAATGAAATTTACACACTTGTGAGACATCATGAAATAATTTGTTTTTCATTTACTTCTATCAAATTATCTATTAAACCTTATATTTTGGATTAGACGTAAGATTTAATGATAATTAAGATTGGGATAATTAAAAATTAAAACCTAGATATTTAAAATGATCCGTAGAAAATTTAAAATTTCTTGTAGAATTATTTCTTAAGTGAACATACATTAGAATTTTTTCTTGCAGAATTGAATACCAGTATAAACAAATATCTCAATCCTTCAGATCGTGAGGGACAGTAAATAAAAATAATTATCCAAATATATACCAAATTAATTAAAACCAAATTAAACCAAATTAATTATCCAAAATAATATACCAAACAACATATTCCAAAATAACACTTTGGAGTTTTCTTTCATTGGAGTGAAGGAAAATCACAAACTTTGTTTAACTTTGTAAAC